>KK121010.1:609571-671775 GCA_000611955.2 Stegodyphus mimosarum
CGCTCTTGTTAAAGAAAGAAGGGAAATGAAAATAGGCTGCTCAAAACTGAAGAAAAAATGCGCCAAGATAAAGTTTTTAATTTCTCCATAAATTTCTCACCAGAAATTACACAATTTGATATCTAGACATATTTTTAGTCGTAAGATCGAAATATGGAAACAAATGGCATGTTACTTCAGAAAAAGTACGATTTTGTGTCAAAACACCTATGTTAGGACACTGTTATATATAAATCTAATACATAGCCTAAGTCGCACTTTCGTGACATGGAATGTGACAGTTAAATTTCTACAATTGGTTAAATTTCTACAATATAGAACTCTCTCTTTTTTTTTTGTTTGTTTGTTTTTTTGTCCAAGGTTAACATATTTATTTTTCCCGGCTTATGAAAGTAAAGCCTTCTTGTGAAAATTTCACAAGAAGAATTGGGGTAAATCAATGAATCAGTTACAATAAATTTATGCAGTAAAAGCCTTTTAACTTACCCACATTCTCAAAAAGAAAACATACCTTATCAGATCACATATCTTAAATCACATATCTTAAATCCTAAAAATAACATTAAAAAAAATCTGAAAGCTTTCAAATTTTGTATTACATCCGAACGAGCGTTTCTTTCATTTATAGACACGTACACGTTTCGAGAGCTCGTAGGCTAAAAATTTTTAAAAAGGGCATATCTTTAGAATTTCTGACAGACAGCCTTGAGCGCTGAAGATGAAAATGTTTTTTTTTCCTCGTACAGTGTTGCCACTAGTCGCTTTGAAATGGTCGCGTTTTCGATCAAAAATTCGTTAAAATTTTACAAAATAGGAAATAGACAGTAAACCAAATAAGAAATTACAAATTCGGGCTTCCAGCTGCTCATGCTCGGATGGAAGACCATGTTATTCAAAATTTGATGATTGTAGGTAGCTTTGTTTTTCCACAATGCAAGAAAAACGCATACATTAATGCAGATTTTTCATTATTTAGTTTCTTTAAATATAATGCAGACAATAATGTTTTATGGCAGCAATTTGAATAGTGATACATCACATTTAAGTGATTCAACCAAAAATTCCATTTCTAGACTAATAGTAATTCTTGGCTAACGTCCTTTTGGGCTAAAAAATCATATTTTATTGAGCCAAAGGGGCGCTTTTTCCCCCCGTTTTCACAAGCATAGCCGTTTCGAGAGCATTTGAGCAAAAAATATTTAAAAACAGCATATCTTTAGAATTTCCGATAGACAGCCTCGGGCGCTGGAGATAAAAATGTTTTATTTTGTGCAGTGTTGCCACTGTTCGCTTTAAAGCGTTCAGTTTTTTTTATCAAAAATTCGTTAAGTTTTAACAAAATATGAAATAATACTAGAACAGATTCGAAATTCAAAATTAGAGCTTCCAGGCTCTCATGTGTGGGTGAACTACGTTATTCAAAATTTGATGGCTGTAGGTACCTTTTTTTTTCACAATGCGAGAAACAAACATATATTCATGAAGATACGTCATTATATTATTTTTTTAAATATACTACAAGACGATAATATTTGGTGGCAACAACTTGAAGAATGATTCAATGCTTTTAGAGACTCGACGCAAATTACCCTTTAGAGTCTCAATATCCCTTCTGACTAATGCCCTTTTGGGCTAATAATGACACCGTAAATTACAGATAATTCAAATAGAAATAGTAATAAATAATAATGGATTTAGAAATAGAAGGAGAATGAATATAAATCTTTATATTTGTAACAAATAGAATGGAGGTTACAATTCGACACAAAATGCCCTTTTCAGAATTAATATCCCTTCTGGTCAGTGCCCCTTTGGGCTAGTAATGACACAATAAATTACAGATAATTCAAATAGAAATAATAATAAATGGTAATAGATTTAGAAATAGAAAGAGAATAAATATAAAGATTTATATGAATAACAAAAAGAGTGGTTTGAAGGTAGAAATAGTAATTTCAGCTTATATAACAGAAAAGAGAGAGAGTATTTCAGAAACGCCAAAGGTGTCGGCTGCCAAGTTCATGATTTCAGCCGTCGTAAATTCGTTAGTCGGTGATGGGAGGCCTGTCTAAAAGAGAAAATATGAGAATCATCTAATATTTTACCATTATTTATATACATCAAATCATTGCGTCTCCAGTACTGAGCCTGTCTGGCTCAAAGTCCAAAGATGAAATTTTTTGTATTCTGGCTAAGGCTTAAGAGATATTATTTTCACATGCTATGCCTAGCATGTTTTTTGCCTTACATTACAGACTCTAAAAGGCAATAATGATTTCCTGTGAAGTTTCCCTAAGCACACATGCTATTCCTGAGTTAATTAGATTATAAGGTATTTCTCCCGTCTTCTTCGCATGCCTTCGTGATGTAGTGGTTAGCACGCTCGGCGCGTATTGAAGAGTCCCGTGGTTCGAGTCCCGGCGAGGGCATTGGTCATTCTTCCATCTCCTACTACAAAATATTCTAATGTCTCTACAGTGGCGTCCGAACAAAAAAGGTGGTGGATGATGATTCTCTAGTTCAGTTGCTGAAAATAAGCGAGATCTTTATATAATATCATTTTAGACAGATAGATGGATAGATAAACGGAGAGATAGATAGATACATAAATACAGATATATATGTACAGGCATAGATACAGATATAGATAAAGTTGCAGATCTATACGTATATACCAACATAGACGGGTGTGTGAATGTATAAATCGGTACAAATATCTAACAAAATTCTCTCCCAAAGGTAACTTTCTGTGGTTTAATTAACTTATTTCAAGTGTTATTTTAAACGAAAATTTGCCTAAAATGAAAAGCAAAAGTCCTAAGTATATTTTCTTATCAACAATTTCACTTTTGTTAAAATGAACTTGCTTAGAGTTTGAAACATCTTGCTAGTAACCCATTATTAATATTTGGCTCTACCTTACAAACATTTAACTGTATGAGAAAATTCTCACAATAATGAAACTCTTATATCCATAGCAATATATTAATGAATTTCTTAAATAGCATGCTAAACAAAATGTGGAAATTTTGTGATCTTTTAAAGAGCATGTTCTTAAAGTCAATACCTTAGAAATCAACATTTAAGATACAATAAACTATTTACAGTGTGATCAAGACTTATACTAAGTTTCTTACAAAGCACCTAATATGAAAGAAATAGTTCACAGAAAGGGATAAAAATTCTTGCTTTTCAAAAAATAGATCTGATGCTTCGAATTTAGATATGCATTCAATTTTCAATGCAAGAAACGAGAAAAATCTGAAAGGACAGCAGTCGCATATCTCAAGAGAGCTTTCTGCCTTTGTGACGCATTTTTCCAACGGAGCAGACAAATGACCAGACCGCAAGCACCGTTATAGCTTAAAATGCCTATAGCTATAGCTTAAAATAGGCCTATAGATTAAAATATTTAAATAGAGAGCTGTAAGCACCATAAAAGATAGAAAGTCGAGAGAGCTATTTGACAAAAAATAGGCTTTCAGTATGAATTCCACAGAAACTTTTTCCTGAAAGCTAGAATATATAAACATGCATAGATTTAACTATCAGATTTCAAGTAAATTGAAATGTAAGCATGTATATATGGAACTTATATTTCGTATTGTAGAGACTTTAGGTATTTTTTTAAGCAGGTGACATGAAAAATGAGCAACGCTTTCGCTGGAACTCGAAACACGGACCTCTCGAATAAGCGCCAAGTGTGCTGACCACTACACCACGAAGGCATGCCAAGATGTCAGGAGAAATACCTTATATACTTCCAATTTTAAAGCTCGACTGGGGGTTAGGAGACCCAGTCGCCAAATTCTGCTGGTGGAGAATCATCATCCACCACCTTTTCTAGTTCGGGCGCCACAGTAGAGACATTAGATATTTTTGAAGCGGTAGACTTGAAAAATTAGCAATGCCCTCGCAGGAACTCGAACCACGGACTTTCGAATACGCGTCGAGCGTGCTGACCGCTACACCACGAAGGTATGCAAAAAAGGCGGGAGAAATACTTATAAACTGATCTTCTCCGTTTATAAAATTCAAAACTGTGGTTGATAACACTATTTGATATTCATCCATTTATCTTTTTGTTACTTAGTGTTTCAATAAAGCAAGTTTATCAGAAATTTCGGTCAGTGTTGTTAGAATCACCACCCTCTGGTGGGTAACGGGTACACGTTTTTAGTCACTGTCAGACACTGTTTGTAAATCTCTTTGTTCGGACTACAGCTGAGAGCGACAGAATACCTTTATCTTAAACGTTTAGTGAAAAATACCTTATAATATGATAAAGCGCATACAGAAGTGATATAAGCAGAGGCTTTGTGATTGCATTTAAAAGTCTTCTCTTCTGCTCCTCACAGTTGTAAACAGCATGATCCTAATTAAACAGGCATCTGTTTAACCGAATCTTAAATCAGGTTAATCTTAGATGACTGATTAATAAAAAAAGCTTAAAAATAATGTTTATAAGCTTTAAATCAGAATACGAAAATCCTGCATATAAGTTACATATAAATATTTTTAAACATATATTTATTTAATTGAACATCTAATTAAAGTTGTTTCCCCCCCCCCAGTTTTAATTGTCCTTTGAAGCAACAGCACTGCACCGTTCGTAAAGACAATAGCAACAGAAAAGAAATTTGTTTCATGGTTCGAAGTATTTCTGCGCTCATTGGAATAATTTAAGTGGTCCATTTCCGCTTGCACGTGTTAAGCATTTCAAATTAACGTAATTTAAAGAAACAACGAAACAACTAGCGAATAAAATGCGTCCGGGAAGCCTGCGATATGAAAAGCACAGTAAAAAACACTAACTGAAAAGTTATGGCGAGAGAGTTGTAAACTGTGACTAAAAATACTTTTATTTGATTTTTTTTTCGAAGGAAATGGTACGATCAAAGTGAGGTTGGTTAAAATGAGACCAGTTAATGACTTTACATTTATTTTGTACAAAACATTGACCTTAATTGATCCGAAATCAGTAACGCGAACAAACACACACACAAACATGAATTTTTCTTTATATATATGGATTCTGTAAAACTTAGAAATGATTTGATTAACAAACTCTACAATTTGAAAGCGAGCAGTGGCAACACTTTTCGAAATGAAGCATTTTTATCTCCAACTTGCTAATTAATTTTTAACTCCAACGCGATACAATGGCCACTCTGATAAATGAGTGCGAAAATTAGCGCTCTCAAAGTTTTTAATTAATATTTCGGCTGATTCAAGTCGTACGAAGATGGGAATAGTCGAAATGTCCCACGAATTTTTGGAATCGGAAATAGTGTATTTAAGTTTGGCAATGCTATTTTTATTTCAATGTAAAACTTATATATTCTTTATTAACAAACTCTACAATGTGAAAGCCATCAGTGACAACACTTCTTCTCGAAATAAAGGAGATTTCTATCTTCAGCGTGCGAGACTTGTGTCACTCGGAAAAATGACGGCAAAAATTAGCGTTTTCAGAGATTTTAATTAATATCTCTGATTTTAGCTATTTGTTTTTTTGGGGGAGGGGACAGTAGACATCGAACTTTCCCAGGACGCAGAAAAGATTTGTGGAATATTTGGAGATAATAACTATAGTAGTGAATGAGTTAATCGCGAATAAACACACAGACATTCTTCTTTATATATATAGATTATACCTTCTTTTCACTTTACATTTTAAAAGACTCTGTTTTATATAACACTATACTAGATCTCATTTGACCTATAGTTATTCACAGTTCAAACTATCATCGTGGAATTTTTAAAAAATTTACTCAATCTTAGAAAAAATAACTCATTTTTATACTGAACATTATTATTCAAACCCATCATTTTGTAAGCAATTCAGTGTTAAGCAGGTACTTTTAAATGAGGTGTAATAATATGAAATAAAATTAAAATCAATCAAATAAAAGCTAGCAAAAATTTCTAATAAACTTTATTAATGTAAGACAGGTTGTAAGGTTTTTCTCTCCCCTTACTGCATGTCTTCATAGTATAACTGGGAAACATTTTCGGCTAGCAATTGGAAGGTCCGGAGTTCGAGACCCGCGAGGGCATTGCCTATTTTGCACATCTCCTGCTTTGAAATAGCTAATGATTCTGCAAGGCAAATATATATCTCTAAATGCTACGAATAGTTAATGATCCTCAAATGAGTAACATATATTCAAATGTCTTTCTAAATGGTGAATTAGCAGTTTATAAATCCCAATGAGCTTGGTTGAAATTACTCTTCAGTTCAAAATTTACGATTTTTCATTTTGTAAAATAGCGAATATAGACAGTTTTTTAAGCAATGTAAGATTTTCCAAAATCCTGAATTTATGAATCACACATGCCTTTAATATTCATGGAACGGAAGTAGTATTTTAAACTTTTAATTTCTTCCCTGCAAACTGTCTTATGACATCAATCACCAGATATGAGTTCCGTTTGCAAATGGCCAAATAGTGTTATGTATTTTAGAATATGCGAAGTGTTCATCCATTGTTACTGAGCATAGCTCTTTTCGAAAACAGTATAATACAGATGCATCAAACCAACAGAACATTTTGAGATGGTTTCGACGTTTCAAGAACACTACCTTTCTGGGCAAAGAAAAGAATGGAGTATGGTCAAGCGTTTCGAACAAAGCAGTGGAGAAAGTAAGACAAAGTTTCTCGAGAAGCCCATAAAAAAATCAAGAATCGAGCTAACAGCGGGTTTGATATTCCGCAAATAGACTTTCGAAAGATTGTGCCGGTGCAAGAAGTATTACACAAGCCAGTAGGCAAGTGATTAAGAACGTCAGTATTGGTAGTTCAATTCAGGTTCGAAACTATACGAAAGGTTTGGTTGGCTGTGTGATTTCATAATTGTTTTTCGCAGATTAAAATATATGAAGTAAAATTATAAGTTTATTTTGCAATAGTCTCTTAACTTTTCATTTTAATTTTTGCAACTAACCCTTTCTCTCTTAAAATAATAACTATGTAGGGTTCAACTCTTTAAATCTTAAGTTCTTACTTAGAACCCCACGAACACTTTACAAGCGAATAATCGCTTAAGTGTGAACAGAACAAGTGAGACGTGAGAAGGGTTTAAAACCCTTTATTATTCAGTATATTTACAAACAGTTCCGGTTTGGAACTTTACAATAAAGCCACCACTCGGGCTTGAACTTAAATACTAATAATTTGAACTAAAACTAGCTTAACTAAAGCTCTTAAATAAATATAGCCGAAGCTATCAGAATCTAACTAGTTGGCCCCTAAGTATTAATTGAATCGGCGAAGCCTAGCAAGGGCCTAGACATGGCCGAGCCTAGTAACAGCTAAGAGAGATGTGGCCAGAAGGCAAACGCGCTAGTCAGGAAATCAGATTCTCTCTGTTGAAGTCGGTTAAGTCACGACTTAAATAGTACTCATTCTCATTTGCATTCTCTGCGTTTCTGAATTCACATTCTGCCAGGAAATTGTAAGCTGAAATTAGAATAAGATAGGAAAAATACGAAACTTAAAATAACTGTTAGAAAACGCATAATAAACCTTACAACTACATATGATGAACCTCACTAATCTGACATCTATCATGTAATTCTTATACAAAACTAATGACTCTTCAAACTTTTAAATCGAAACTTTCAACAGCCAATTCTGGAATTTTTATTAACAGCAGATATCAAAATTGAAAAATGAAATTAGAACTTTGATTTATATATTTTTTTAATCTCTTACATGTTCCCCTTCCTCTTTAAAGGGAAAAAACCTCCGGTACAGAAAAGAGTTGATATGATTTGAAATGCTGAAGGACAGATATTGATGGTATAAAGAACCTTGCAGTCATGTTGATATGCATTTATTCCCATGGACAAATATTTTATAACTAACATAGTTAAAGTTGCGCACTATGCAAACCTGCTCTTAAGGAATTACCTCGCAACCTTTTAAAAATATTAAATACATTTGAATTAATAGCAGTAGCAGCAAAATTGCTAGAAAGCGAACCAGAGAGTGAATACGGCGTGTGAAGATGAAATTTTGGTTCAAAATGAAGTAACTTCTATTTTTGCAATTTTCTTATTGGCTGTTAACAAAACGTTTCGTTATTGGCTTTTCAAAGTTTCGATTCCCGAATCTAAAGCGCCATTAGCATTTTGTAAGAAATGTATGACAGTTATTAAAACTAAGCTAAATTCAGCCGTGCAACAGCCCTTAAAAACCAAGGCCAGCAGTGCCCAGATATCTGCATTCAAGACCGTGGGCCTCGGGATGCATGAGCATATGCCCTGGGCAAGTGGTCAGCTTGTCGCAGGACGCCGATGTTTAGTCCCCAAGCGAACTTGGTATTCATTTTATCGACCCACTTGCCCCAACCTTGCCCAGCTTGGGGATCGAACCCCAGGCTTGAGGTGCCGATGCGCGACTGGCTAGCCATTGCGCCAATGGACTATTAGTTAGGTTTATTAAAAGCAGTTTTCGTTATATATTTTTAATCTTATATATACTTATAAAATAATGCCCAAATTTTGTGTCAAATTGCAGCACGATGACTAACCGTTTGGTTGGTTTTATTTGTCGCCAGCTAAAGAAGCACAGAATATGCCTAAAGATGTAGATGAAAAGATTTTGGATTACACAGATACTCCTAAGACCTAGGCAAAGCATCTGCAAAGAGTTCAGACTAAAGCATTCATTTATGAAAGTAATTCTGCGTGCATTACAGCACGAATGAATATGTATTCATTCCCTGAAAGCTATTTTGCTTTGTCACCTTGTTTGACGATTCCTGAATGATTCATAATCTAAGTTTTCGGTATCTTCACAAACAACTTTCTACAAAAACTGCTTCTTGTGAGTTGATGTAACTTCTGGCATAACTTAAATTCTGCTTCAAAATTGACATTAATAATGCTGGATCAGCTGTTTTTTAATGAAGAAGCACGTTGTTTCTTTAGAAAATTTCATTTTGAAGCAGACAAAGCGCTGAAAATAATATTTTTGTCATCAGCGAGTTACAAACCAACTGTTGTATGTTATAATAATAATTAATTAAAATTATATTGTGCAAGGTTCCATAAAATGCATTAACTAATTAAACATCTTTAGAAACGGTTAAATTTAAAAACTTATGTTTTAGAATCTATGTGATTAGAAAAACTTCCGATTTCGTTAGTTTTTCCACAATATTCAGACTCAAGAATTTCGTAACTGAGCCTCAGACTACTGATATAAAGGTCAAGAGTAAATAAGACTCAGCCAAAATACGTTTGCATGCAGTTTCCCTTTCAAATGTGAATTCCTTTCCATCCATTCTTGCAGTATTTCACTGTAGGCATATAAGAGATTATTAACAAACTCAAGCATTGCTTTAGCATATGCAACAAGAAAACCAACAGTGGAGGAGTAGTTAATCAACAAAAAATTACTAAATCCTCAAGAAGTATTAAGCCTGGTGAGAAACGTATGACGTATAGAATCACAAAAGACAAATTTATTTACCTAAATTTCATTAAAACAGGATCTAGTTAAACTGTTTACTAAAGCCATGCATGCACATTCTAAGCTTCCTGGTGTTTTCTGGTAACAATAAGTTTATTTCCCTGGTTCAGTTAAAATATGTAAATATAATATTTGGTTTTAGATGCACTTAATCTAAATGGATAAATATTTATTTAAATTAAGATCAGTATAACCAGTAAAAACGGCACACATAACGCACAGTGCCATTTTAAACGCACATTAGAATCTCCTAAGATAAATAAAATTTCGAACTCGTATATAGTGAATGTTTGGATATACTGAGCAGAATAAATTTCACAATTTAGTGCAATTAATAATAATACATGGCAAATAAATAAGTATAAACAACTCATGGAGAACATAAATATTGAGCAAAAACCTTCTTGGCATGCGAGAAAATGGCAAAATACCGATGTTACTCATAAAGTAAATTCTAAAATTTTAAAAACATTATTTCTACTTAAATCGCATTCAAACATTATTCACATAAAATTCAACATTAAATTATTCATATATATAACATTGATGTGTGCCAGTTTCAGAGCTATTAAATTTCTAGTTTTGTAATTAGGTTCATTGAACATTGTTCACTATTTCGAAAATGATAATTATAATAAAGATAAAAATTTAGTAGTTTTCTAAAACTTGTGCTGCATTGTTCCTGTTCCAAAAGGAACTAAAAGGAAATGTTGAAACACAAATTTTTAAGTTATTTTGATGCGAATAGGTATTCAAAAAAATAAATCGATTATGACAGGTAAGTCATTTCTGTTTAGATTCAGATACACGTGATTTATAAGATCAGGACCTAATTAGATATGGTATTGCTAACAAGTCTCTAAACTGAATTAAAAAATTCAATGAGATGACATACTATTTTAAGTAAACTATATTAAGACATATTTTTAATAAATATAAGTTAGTGCATTATAATAAATTCTACTCCTTAATAATTTTATAGGTAATTATTTCAGCCTTTAACTGTCGAGAAAGCTTTTCGTGGGTTGTTCAAATGTACGTAGGTCTGGCCCAAGTAGCTCGAGTTAAAACGTCTCCACTAATACTAAATTTAAAGTTATTGAATATCATGTATGAAAGAAAGTAATATAATGAGTTATTGTCATAGCGATGTGTTCTATTAAAAACATATTATTACGTGTGTATGGGTTTGTAATGGATTGAATGCACCCAGAAGCGATGCTAACTTGATAAAATTTACTTTCCCAAAAGAAACATTTTACAGTTCTGGAACTTTTCAGAAAAACACTCGTTCAACTCTTTTCAGTATGACGAAGCATAATCAGTAGTAACCACTTCAAATTACTAAAACGTTAAACAGATGACAATAAAAAATGCCTGAAATGCGCAGGTTTGCAGAGTGATCTCTCAATACTCCCAGTTTTCTGCTTTAAATTAAACTGAGAACTGTTCGTTCCGTTCCGTTCAAGTATTGCCGAAATATCGCGCAGGGCGCGATCTGTCCGGCTCATGAAATAATGCCCAGGGGGCACTTGACTTTATAACTGCGACAAGTAATAAAAGGTCTGAGGTATTGAGAACTGATACTCCCTTCATTCTTATATAGTTCCCCCTCCCCGCCCTCCCTTTCCAATATCTTCGATTTCTCGAAACTGCTGAAGTGCATACACAGTTACAGTTACAAAGGGGTCGGACCAGCTGGAGCTATACAGGAATCGCACCCAAATGACGCCACGTGGTCGCCATGTTTGGCGGCATTTGCCAATTTCTCCCCAAATTCGACGACAAGAATTAGTCTCCAAAAACAACGCGAGCTTCGCGCTCTCTCGCCATTTATAGTAATGTTAAATGGACTTGATTTTTAACACTATTTTTCGGGCTAATCATTTCTTGAGGCCTTTCATGTACATTATAAAAGGGATACTACAATTTACGTATAATTTCACTAAAATTATTTACATATGTACGAAATTTGTGGCAATGTACATGTTGCTTGAATTAAAAAATGTACAATTTAAATTCTGAAGAATATATATATTCAGAATTGTGAAATCAAATGAAAATACAAATGCTCAAGTTATATTTGTGAAATCTAGCATCTATAGTCAATGCTTGAAAAGAGGACATGAGATATAATCTCAAAGTCTGCCTTCTAGACTTTGTAAAAATAAAGCAAGGCTCACTTTTAAGAAAATTTCTTTTCTCTCTCAGGAATTTTCTGATCTGACAGAAAAATAATATTCGAAAAGATAAGATTTATAGCCGAATCAAAAGTGAAAACTTTACGCTTCAGTGCCAAAGAAGAGAGAGAAATCTCTTGAAAGGGAATTTTTAATTTCCAGACATACCAAGAAAATCACAAGCGAATAAACTGAGGAGAAAATCAAGTGAGTAAAGCAATGAATAAGGATTCAATTATTTTGATATAAAGTTATACAGTTTCATTGTTTAGAATAATTACTTTAATTTATTTTCTAAACAGTAACATACAACCGCATAACGTGATTATTTGGAATTTTTAATCCATAATGATTAATATGTGTAATAACAGGATATTTTGCCTTTTGTTGCAACTCTAAATTTATCTCCGGAAAAGTGTGCAATGTTTCTATGAACCCTTTTGCCTTGAAATATGCTTTAAGTATTTAATTTTAATATTAATCCCCAATGTACACACCTATGCAAAATTAAGACCATTTGCACTTTATGTCGAGTTTCTGAAAACCTAATGGGTAGATTTTTGGTAGGAATATGCATTTATAACAGAGAAAGATGTAAACCAAAGTCATTTTATGTAAATATGATGATCATTAAAGCATATAATGTTAGAATGTCCTAAATCTACGCTGTGACTCTAAACTGAAAAACAGCGTAGTATGGGGTTTGGTCCCCTCTCACAACCAGACAGGTCATGCAGAGTGATTACATACTAGGTAGGAATTAGTTGAACAATCTTTGTGACAGTCTGTCTGACACCTGCAACAAGGAAATTTCCAACTTCTTAGATGTTCTTAGATAGAGGTAGCCAAATGAAATTGCTCTTCTACGAGCGTTCTAGACATGCTGTATAGGAGTTCTGGTTGGCCAATCGGTGCGGCTGATATCTTTATTTTCCTGTTACGTTATAATGAAAAAGAAGAACAGAACAGTGTTAGAAAACATTATGATGATACCTTGAATTCTTCGGTACAAAGGTTTACACAGTTGATGCCTGAAGCAAGAAGAAGTAAAATACAAATAAAAGTAGTACCTACTCAAATTATAAACTGAAAACTCTGAATCCTAAGTTGCGAAGGAGGAGAGGAATTGTGAGATTGATCTAACCCACTTTACATATTCCTTGAATAAATTAACTCAGTTAAATGCAAATTCACACTTAATACTACTCAACCTGAAAATTAATGAGAATAAGTCCTCGCTGGTGCTCAGATAAAAAGAGAATGCTGTCTCACAAACAAAAACCATCACTTGAAGTTCACATAAATTGCATGTTCATGAATTCCATAATTACGTCAAGAGCAACTAAGTTCCGTTTCATTAATTTAAAACCTCACGAACACCAGAGAAGAAATATTCATACAATAGTCAGTAAGTTCCTCTTAAATCAAAAAATCTGATGTGCACACTACATGACTCCCTTGTACGGAATACTAAATTAAACGCATTTTCAATTTCATTTAAACTTATTAGTTTGAATTAAATCTACTTTGTGGATAGCGCATAAACCACAATAGAATAAATGCAATCTTTAAAATTCAATTCAATATATTTCTTTACTATAGCGACACTCTGGCGTTAGGTTCCCTTAACAGCGTTACATCTGATTCATTTTATAGCTCAGAATGCAAAAAAATATGTATATCATCTGGGGAATTATCTAATAGTTGCCATGTTCTATTCAAATACTGTGATCAATCTAAAACGATGTATAAAAGAAATTTAACAAACAAACAAAACAAAAAAGAAACAGTTTTTCAGAGACAATTCAATGTTTATTCAATTAATTCAAATCTCACTTCGGGAGAAGGCAAAAATACATATACATATCTATATTAAAAATTACGAAGTAAATCTTAAGCACTTATTTCGTCGAATAAACTCCGTAATGAATAAAGCAGGATTTAATTCGCAATAATAAAAGAAGGCGTTGTCTTTGTTGTTGCAAAGCTTAGATTCTCTAAATTGGCAACAAATCCATTATCCTGCTAAGTTTCAAATGCAAACAAATATGGCCGCTATGCCCAAAATACTTACGCTTAGCCGCACTTAAATAACTTTTAAATTGTTTAGAATTCTGTAATTATATCATGCAGGTTAACTAAAGGCATAAAAACCTTAACCGAAAGATAAGAACAACATAATTCAATACTTTTTTTAAAGCAAAAAATGCGCAAATAACAAACATATAAGAACAAAGAGACTGAGCTCACTGAGCCGAATAAGAGAGTGGATATATACATACATATATATACATACATATATATACATACTTTTGGTGCAGCCGATTGCAACCCAAACAGGAGGTGCGCATCTATATGCCATAGCAGTACTGTAATAATCTTTACTGACGAGTCACGCTTCTATCTGCAACCCCACGATGGTCGGATTCGAGTCTGGAGACACCGTGGAGAGAGGATGCTGAACAGCCGCGTTATGCACCGCTACACTGGTCGTACACCGGGTATTATGGTATGGGGCGGTATTGGATATCACTCTCGCACTCCTCTGGTACGCATTGTCGGTACTTTAAACAGCCAACGCTACATCTCCGAGGTATTGGAGCCAGTTGTATTTCCTTACCTTCAGGGCTTGCCCACAGCCATATTTCAACAGGATAATGCGCAACTACACGTGACGCGCATTGTCCAAGGGTTCTTCGTCAATCGCCAGATTGAATTGCTTCCCTGGCCGGCTCGCTCTCCGGATTTTTCGCCGATAGAAAACATATGGTCCACGGTTGCTGAACGATTGACCCAGATTACATCCCAAGCTGCCACACTAGATCAACTTTTGCAACGTACACAAGCTGCTTGGTCTGCTATACCCCAAGAACACATCCAAAGTCTCTTTGAATCAGTACCGAGGCGTGTGGCAGCGCTGATCTCCAACAATGGCGGCTACTCTGGCTACTGATTCTAGAAAGAACCACACTTCACAGAAGTCTATAAATTTAATCATTTGATACTTAGTCAACAGGTTATCTACTAAATAAATTTTTTTGTGATATCTCTTATCCTTTTTGGTGTTGCAATTTGGGTGACCAGCTGTGTATATACGCACGTATATACTCACAGACGCCAGGAAAAAATCTCTTCAGAATCCATTTTAAATCAATTTCATAATTTTTTGGAGGAAAAAGAGTCCTTTATTCGGTCCTTGCATACCTATGTCAAGAAAAAATATCGTTAAATTGCATTCGAAAGCAGTCAAATTGGATATTTTCGTTGAAATATGATACCCGAAATCTTTCGCGATTACAATACTTCCTTTTCACTTCGTACAAGGAAGTAAAAATCAAGAGTTTAAATATATTCCTGACACCTAAAAAAATCATTACATTTATCCGAAACCAAAATTCAAATAATTATATATAAGTAGCTAGTACCTTAATTAATTGACGCGGGAATTAAGGGATGCGTTGTGAAACCCTAATACTTAAAAATATTAACATCGTGCATCTGATTTGTGCGAACCCTTTAGATTTGCTTTTTCAAAGAGCATAGCATCAACAACAACAACACTAAGCGAAATTTAAAATTAGAAACCTGTAGTGGAATAAGTTCATTGAATGAATGGTTTGAGGATCATCCAGAAAGTAAAGTCTGTTTAGTTATACAAAACTGAAAACACCACATTTATTGGTAAAAACAATTCTGCCACATACCTGAAGCTTCCTTCACTTTTCTACTTAATCACCACCTTCGTTTAAACATTTCTCGTATTCATGATTTTCAGAATTCCCATGTTATACTCTTCTGTCGCAAGTTCATAAAGCCTGATGGTCACTGCATTGAAAGCTCAGCATTGATATTCTTGCATATCATGACGCCTTCTTGTCTGTATTGTGATTGATGATGAGATACGGGTGTGTCACATCACCACACAGAGCAAGCGCCAGTCACCTGATTGGCAACATTCCTCGTCACCCAAGAAACCAAAAAAATTTAAACTCTTTCAACATGAAAATTCATGGCAACCGTCTTTGGGATTGTTAAAGGGTTCATTCGGTGCACTTCATGCCTAAAAGCATTTAGATGAATGCAAATCGTTTATGTGAGACTCTAAGAAAACTACTGCCAGCCATCCAAAACAGGACGCGAGGAATGCTTTTTGGTGTAACTGTATTTCTTCGTGACAATGCTCACGCTCACACTGTTGCTGCAACTGCAGGATCAATTCGAAGGGAATTTTTTAATCACCCAGTGTATAGTACGGAGCTTTCTGCTAGCGATTTCCAAGTTTTCCTCAGCTGAAAGTGTTTCTGGGCGGTAAACGTTTTAGAAGTGATAAAAAGTTGGAGAACGCAGTGACCACCCGGCATAACGAACTGGCTGCAGAAGAGTATAACGTGGGAAATTTGAAGCTCGTGATTACATACGACGAACGTTTAAATGCAAGGGATGATTATTTAGACAAATGAAGGAAGCTTTCTGTATGCTACATAATTGTTTTTTTTGTATTAAATATTGTGTCTTTCATTTTGTTAAGATTGTAAGGTATTTTTTCCGCCTTCGTGATGTACTGGTCAACACGCTCGGCGTGTATTCGAGCGGTCCGTGGTTCGAATCTTGGTGAGGGCATAGCTCATTTTTCATCTCTCCTGCTTCTAAATAACCTAACATCTCTACAATGGGGCCCGAACTAAAAAAGATGGGGGATGATGATTTTCCAGCACCCAGTTTTGGCGACTGTGTCCCATAATTCCCTGTCGTCCTTTAAAAGGGCGAGTATGTGAGGCATTTCTTCCGCCTTCTTAGCATGCCTTCGTGGTGTAGTGGTCAGCACGCTCGGCGCGTATTCGAGAGGTCAGTGGTTCAAATATGGGTGAAGGCATTGCTCATATTTCATATCTCCTCCTTCGAAATAACCTAATGTCTCTACAAGATAAACGGTCTGTATTTTCTGGATGACCCTTTACTTCTAGAGAAATAAATTTACTGTACAATGACCAGTACTTCTACTCAAATGAATTCTCACTTATTCACAATAAAATAACACACACAGTAAAATAAGATCTGCTTTACTTCTCTAGTGCAATACTTCTGTCGAAATAACAGCACTAGAATTTATTCTTTTAAATAGTTTGGAATTTTGAAGGAGTCTACTATGTCAATAAATTAATGACAGTATAAGGTATATTTTATTTTGTTTCTTGCTTGAGACTTGCTGTTATTTATATTATCCTAAATACGCTTTACGAAAGAGTGAGAAACTTTAATTTTAAAAGCATTCGAAATTATTATTCTTTTTAAATAGTGGAGAGAAGAAATAATATTAAATTTGCTTCAGAACAAACTACGTGGTTAATCCGTTTGAACGAATACCTGCTACTAATTCTGTTGAGATTTAGATGAATCCTGAAGTTGATCCATTCCCCAAAGAGCTAAGTCCTGATTTATTCAGTCATTTTAGTTTCAGAGAAAAATAAATTCTGCGCCTTGAGATCAGCCGAAGCGGAAATGGTCCCTGGGGGTTAGTAAGAGAAGAAAGTTAACCATGTAAGGCGTACCTCGTTTTATTACCTTTCCCAGATAATGTGCTTCTTTACAAATCGAAAGTTTTTGCATTCGGCCAATGGATTAGCCCTAGTTCGCCAATTATATATTTGTGGTATTTTTTCTCAGTGTAAAATGTTGATAATTCTCAAACTAAATTAAAATTTTTGTTGTTACTATATTAAAATTAAAGCAAATAAATGCCGCTGAGAGATTCAGTTCTGAATTCTTTCTTCAAAGCACTAACGTTAAAAGTATTCATTTCTATCAGTCCTACCTTCTTCTCCCCTATTTTAGAACAAATTAAAATCATATTAATATATAGATTCTTAGAACTCCGAAGAAAAGATTTTTAACACTCGTGTTATTTCAAAATAGGGACTATTTATGATCATAAAATTTTCTAAAGTGAAAGAAAGCGTCCAATACTTCAATTTTTATCAGAATTAAGGAATGAATTATTTTGACGTGAGGAAAATTTCAGAAGTAGAAACAAGTCAGAAATTAACCATCTTCTAGCGAATGTAATAATTAATACAGTGTGACCGAATCAAGTGCTTGAACAAAATAAGAAGTACTACCCCAACAAGTACAAAACCATAATAAAGCGATGAAGCACTTTTTGTTTACAGATTAGTATGCCTTGTGAAAATCTAATGTCGTTATCTTTGTCCATAAATTTAATGGAAGAACGGGTGCCTAAGCCTCAAGGAGATTGGACTTCTATTCCTCCCAATTTTGGGGAAGAGCACCTCGGGGGGGGTTCCAAGGGTCTCCCACACCTCTCCACTGCCATGAATCCACACGAGAGGACTTTCGGCTTGCCATATACTACCCCATGCCCCAAAGACACTACACATTTACAAACATCCATGCTTTCTCCAGTATTCGAACCCGGACCCTTCCGCAGCATAGTAGGCTCACCTAACCACTATACTGTCTGAATGACGTGCAAATATCACTTTTATGTTCATTAAAGGAATCATATAACTTCTTTGCGACATTTATTTTACTGTAATGGTCTGTTATTCTGAATATATTTCTTGTTTGTATTGACATTTCTAGGCTTCAGTTCGATTTATTGCAAACAAACATACCTAATTTTCAGTGAATTCAAAATTCCCATACTTAACTCTACAGTCATCATGCCGAGGAATCATTGGCTGTGTTTATTATTAGACATTTCTGGGTATGCTTCGTTTTAGAACCTCTCCTTTAAAATGCGCTTCTGCAGTCATTTGTGCAATATCTTTATAACTAAAAGCAAGTAAGATTTAAAAAACGTTTGTTTTAATTAGATGACAGATATCATCCACAAAATACAAATATGTAGCAGTGATAACTAAGTATGATTTCACAATTTTGTTTCTGAATGAAATTAAGCAATTTTAATTAATAATTCTTTTATATGTATAAACTGCATTTTTCATTATAGGTGATTTATTATTATTAGCTCAACGGGCAATTAATTTAGCTTAGGCATTCTGCGTTGGAAATTTTAAATGTCTGTTTCAGTTTTCAGATTGTTGCCACCAAATATTATTGCCCTGTGTTGTATTTAAAGAAATTAAATAAAGAAGAATCTGAATGTATGTATGTATGTATGTTTCTCACACTGTGATAAAACAACAGTACTTAGAGTCACCATATTTTGAATAGCGTAATCATCACCGAATCTGGAAGGCCTAATTTGGAATTTGTTTTATTATCGATTTATTATTTTGTAACACTTTAACGAATTCTTTATTAACAAGCTCAACAATTTCAAAGCTATCAATGGCAAAACTGCACGGAAAAAAAGACGCATTTTTATTTCCAGCACGAGATTGTGTATCGGAAATTCTAAAAATATGCTTTTTTTTAATTATTTGCTGTTGAACTGAATTTTATGGTTTAAGTGCGAAGAACATGATAATTAATTAATAAATAAATGTAACACGCAAAACGTTAAGAAAAAGCTATTTGGGAGTAATGTAAAATCTGAAAGCTTTCAGATTTTTTTCTTTTTTTCTATTTTTTCAAATTAATTTTTCATTACTATCATTTTATTGTACTTTATTAGTCCAAAGAGACTTTGACCTGAAGGACTATTGTTTTCGTTTTGCGATTTTGGGCGGGAAACATTAAAAGTCTGAATCACTTTTCAAACTATTGCCACCAAATCTTGCAGCGCTGTATTATATTTAAAGAAATTAAATAATTAAAAATCTGCATAAATGTATATATGTTTCTCGCATTGGGATAAAACAACGGTACCAAGAGTTACCCAAATATGGGCATCTGGAAGCCCAAATTTGGAATTTGGAATTTTTTTTATTATCTTTTTTATATTTTGTAAAACTTTAACGAATTTTTGATGAACAAACTCAAATGATTTAAAAGCGAGCAATGCCAACACTCTACGGGCGAAAAAAACCTTTTTATCTAAAACGCGCGGAACTGTGTATCGGAAATTCTAAAGATATACTCATTGTAAAATTATTTTGCAATATTGCTTCTGAACTGAATTTTATAGTTTAAGTGCGAAGAACATAATATTTAATAAATAAAGGTAACACAGAAAACGTTAAAAAAATGCCCCTTTGGACGTAATTTAAAATCTGAAACTTTTCAGATTTTTTTATTTTATTTTTTTATATTATAGTCAATTTTTCTAATTTTCATGGAGCTTTTTGATTTATTCATAACCCAAATTGAGATTATGTACCTTATAATTTGATAATACCATATAATTTAATGGTTGAACTGACATTAAAAAGTGCGAAATTTTACAGGAGTGTAACGCAGGGTTTTACGAACCGGTTTTTTCCACCGTTTTAGCATATTTTCTTAACAAAAAGACGTTGCATGTGTCGCTCGCTCTCTTTTCGCACGTTTTTCCGAGGTTACTGAGCGGGGACTTATTGCTCCCTCAGTATGTTGATATGATTACCAGCTAAGCTGATTTTATTTGCTGGCCTCGGGCCTTTCTCCATTATGGGCATCCCGTAGTAACGTTTTCTTCTTTTAAGGGTATTTTGGCCCTCCTAATACTTCTGAGTCATCCTGCAATTTGTATCGGCTACAAAAAAAAAGAGAAAGAGGAAAAAAACGAAAATGCTGAACGCTAATTAATATGGAAAATACCCTCCTACATTTTGCTATTCCTTCATCTCCACTATGCTTGCTGAGTTCCTGGGCATCGGATTGATGGCTGCTGGGTCGACGTCTTCAGCTCGGAATAGTTCACTTCTGCTCGAGTCTTCTGCTTAAGCCAAGGACCTCGTAAAGGTTTAGACGACTGTTATCCATTCCAGTCTTCCGGAAACCAACCACTTCATGTTCCACCTACAGCTCGTACATCTGATTTTCTGAGTGAGATTCCAGAGACATCACCTCAAGGTTTCGTTTCATTTTTGGGATTGAGAAGAGTCTTGCTGGAAGTTAGCGTGCTGTGTCAACTTCTATCAGTTAAGCTTTTCCTTTTGTCGTTTCCTTTCTCTTAATGGGTTTAAACTTAATCAAAAATAGGTTTTTCTTAATTGCAACTTTACACGAACTAGTCTGATTTAATTTTTAGAAGGGATCTGCTTATTTTAAAAATGTAAATTTTTACTGGCTTAATTTTAGAATGATTTTTTGTTTTAGAGAATTGAAATGTTGAGGAATTTAAAATTTTGTTTTTTGAGCATACTTTCTTTGCTGAGGTTGAAGTAATTGGAATCTGTAATAAATTTGTTCAAGTTTTTTAATACTATAACTTACCTAAAAAGGGTGGTCTGAGTTGAAACTCAATTTAATGAAAATTAGGATGAAAAATTTATTGATTGATCTGAATAGTAGAATTCATTTTTTCTGTTCAATAACGAGTTAAAATATAATTGTTAAGAAATCACATAGTTTTGTTTAGAAAGTATAAATTGTTACAGAGATTAAAATAGTTATGTATTGATTAATTTTGTTGTTATATTAATTTGAAGGTGTTTATTTTTGTGAAATTACTGAATTGTTAAAACAAAATGTTTCGTTGTTAATGTTATATTTTTTTACTCGCTCTCCGGAGTGTCGACTAAAATATTTAATAGATATTGATTTACTCTTAAATGATCTGTTTGGAAAGTAAATGCTAAGGTTTTTCTTAAAATTTAATATTAATTATTGTGCTTTTTGGTTATATTTAACTTATATATTTAAATTAAATTTTATAATTTAATTTTAAATACATGATACTTATTTTTAAATACACGATCTATCTTAGATTCACTAGCATCAAGGTTCATGGGTTGTATAGGTACAATTTACACAACGCAATGTGGACTTTTAGTTAGTTTTGAGGCAAAATTGTTAACTTTGTTCTGTGGTGTCCTCCCAAAAGGCACTACTAAACATTACAATGGCTGCAGTCAAATCTGTAATATAACGTATACCTCTGTGAAACTCAACTTATTGTATCAAGGATTACACTGTTAGATAAAGAAAATTTTTTTCTTTCAAAATATGTAATTTTTATATAATTATGTGTAATATTTTATACAATATTGACTAAAATATTGAATTTTTTTAATATTAATTTTTAAAATTCATAGAAAACTATTTCATAGAAAACCACATATCAATTTTAATGTAGCGCATGCAATAAATGCTTTATAAGAATTTTTCTAAAAATATCGAAAAACTGTTTATTACCCTCATTCGTCTTCACCCTCATATGAAGGTAATAAAGTAACCAATTCTAATGATATTAGTCATCATATGCATTCTAAGAGCTGTATGGACTCAGCAATTTCTCCTATTAGCTGTCAAACAAGAAAATTCTCTGACGATGCAGCTCTATCACCAACCAGCTCAGTATGGAAATGAAAACAATGTACACAGCATATCTTCACACAATCAAAGAATTTCAACATCAAGTCAAAGAACTTCTCTGAAGCAAAATTATACCCATGATACAAACAATTTTCCACCCACAGGTTACAACAATATGTAGAATATACCTGCAAATAAAGAAACCGATATGTATTGTCAAAATACCACTAACGCATACATGCCTCTTATATCTCATGATCAAATACAAAATGAAGGATCCAGATCATTTGCAGAAAAAGTCGAAATAAATAAAGCTCCAACAAAAAGACAGCCACCAACACTTCTTATTATCCCAAAGGCTCGAATGAAGAATCGTGGCTTAGAAGATAATTTTGAAAAATACAACTCAGTTTCCAAAATTGGTGTAAAAATTCAAAAAATATCCCATAACCGAAACAATGGTATCGCGGTTTCATGCAATACAAAAGAAAGAATACTCAAGATTAACGCCATATTAGAAAACAATGAAAAAATCAATAATACAGTTTCTGTCAAAATACCATCCAAAAGAAAACCTAAATGCACAATAAACAATTTACCTCACAATACTGGTTCAGAAGATGTCACTGACGTAATTAAACAAGCAACTAATTTGGAAGAGAGCGAATTCAAACCTTCTTTTAAAATAAATGACAAAAGAAACAATGGAATAAAATGGGTAATTGAATGCTCTTCTCTAGCCTTTAAAATACTAATGAAGCAAAATATTACAACCACGCCTGGAGAAGTCACAAAATCGCAGAAATTTTTGGTTTACGTCGTTGTTTCATATGTCAAGACTTTACCCACTCAGTTAGCAATTGCAAGCACAGAAATTATTGTGCATTCTGTGGCGGCAATTACAATATCAGAGAATGCCAAGCATTAAATCCATTATGTACAAACTGTAAACTCCATAATAACGCCAACAATACGGACCTTAATACGTATCACCCTGCTTACGCACCAAACTGTCCAATATATCAAAAGAAAGTGACCAAAATAATTACAAGAACCAAATATGACATCTTAGTTTACATTCATCCTTACAACGAAAAAGTTAAGATCACTTCTTCACCTTAATTCACAACAATATAATTAAAATAGCGACATTACTATTTAAATATATATATGTATCCACTAAGAACAAGTGCTTCACAAGAAAAGATGGCAGAAAAATATTAGAAAAATTACTATAATACTGATATAAATATATTTACCCTACAAAATAAACTGATGAAATCTATTGCATGAACTAAAAGTAAATTATTACTTATCATATAAACCTATTATGCCAACTTATTAAGTATTGTACTTTACGCTGTTAAGTGAAAACATTTACATTAAACAAAATGTTATAATATATACGCTTAACTAAAAGAATTCGACATAAACTTATGATGTGAAATGACAACATTTCAAATAAAAGAAACGTAATCATATAGTAAAATTACATATGAACTATATAGCGATGAACTATTTGTGTATGCCAATGTATTACTTTGAACTTTTATGAACTATTACAATTATGAAATATTAGGAATTATTATGATCAATGAACTATTTATCATTTACCTATTGAATATATAAACAGTGTTATTGTTGAATATTTATATTGAATTACTGTACTAAACTAAATTGAATTATACATTGCATTATATATTGAATTAATGAAACACTAAATTTTACTATTCATTTAAGTACTGTACTAATTAATTTAATTTCTCAAAACTATACCATCTATTGATAACTAGTCAAAATTGTATTGTATTAATTGTATCAACTGTACTATACCGAATATATATGTATTGTTGCTACCAGAAAGACCAAAACTGGACCCGAAACTGAATATGTATCCAAAGTGAGATGGCAACACCTGTTAAATGTTATGTACCTTTTTGTATATATTTTCGAAATTTTAATAAATTTCCAGAGTTTTCGTTGGGAGTCCCGGGGTTCACGGGAAGTCACGAGACTGTCGGTGGGAGGTGAAACAGATGCTTCGAGCCACAACAGCTCTGGAAGCCCTGTGATCTTTTGGGCTTTCTCTAAATCGAATTGTGGTGGGACTGTACCTACATTACTTATAGTAAACATTGGGTGTCCCACTAGATTTCTACCATACCATACCATACTAAAATACTATGTTCTCTAAGCGAGCAGAAAGCTAGTAACGTGGCCTTTAGAGGCAGAAACACGTTCTTCCTTTCTTTTTTCTCTCGGTAAAACCTGACCTTACATACTCTCAAACCTAACTTACATTCTGGTAGGGAAAAAGAAAGGAGAAGTAGCATTAGAGATCTAAATAATAATAACTGGTTATATTAACATAATGGAACTTTACAGCGTTATAGTCAATGTTCAGCTACTTTCGCCGAAAATAAGTCTCAAAGTACTGCTCCTCGCCGAAAGACAGTCATAAATTTCTATTCTCACCGAAAGCCAATCTCAGAAATTACTTTTCAGTTTGAAACTTATGAGGATTAGGAACTAAAATATTATAATGATTAAGGGTGTCTTAACAACTTAATTAAGAAGTTCTGTTCTGCTTGAAAAATACAGATAGCAAACTTTGCTAACCTTTTTTATTCATGTGTCCTGCAGCGCCGGTTAAATCTCCGAAATAAAGCTTGTTCTGAGGGATGTTTTTCGTGTATCTGTTAACAGTATAGCATATTCACATACAATCATGTTTATTCAGTTTTAACTAAAATAATAAGAAGCGGGATACATTAAAGATATATACAAGCACACAAGAGAGAGTAATGATAAAAAAAAGTTAAGGATAGAACAAAAGGGTTATGGGATACCGTTTTTGGTCATGGTTGGCGCGCACCTTGGCGTTGCTAGGGCTACTAGAAGAAATGAGTTGCAAAAGATACTTTCCAAATGCTTGATTAATTTACAACATTCCCCCTATTAATCATGCATTTGGGGAAATGGTGGAAATCAGATTTAGCTCACTTTTTAATTTCAGAAATTTTGGTTTGAGCAATAGCTGGGTGAAAATATCTGCAATCATGAACTTTGTATTGCAATATGTTATTTCGATTATTTTATCCTCTTCAATTTCTATTAAAAAGAAATATTTAACATTAATATGCTTTAGCCTGGTATTCATTTTTTCCCGTTTGATAAGACCTCTTGTGGACTTAATGGGTAGTTTTTGGGTTACTCCAAAATCTTTAAGGAGGTCTAATATCTGTTTGAGTTCTTGAGCAGCGGTAGTTGTAGAAATAAACTTGGAAAAGGATAAGCAGACACAATTCTGTTTCTTTGTTGACCAAACTATTGAGCTGTTTCCTAAGAAAAATAATTTCCGCCAATTGATCATCTAGTGGTTAAATCAGGTGCATAGTCAGCATCCGTATAACAGGAAAGTGTTAGTGGACTACCAGAGTCAATTTTCAGGCAAATGTTCTTTGTAGAGATCATGTATTCAATCATCTTAGAACTGCTTTCCAGTTCTTCTCATTTGGAGATATATTTTAGCTTCTTGATAGATTCGCTGCTAGGGATGTGCGGTCTGGTTTTAGTCGCTATGTATAGTAAGGCATCGATGGCTTGCCTGTACTTGGTATTGTCCACTGGTGGAGAGGCGTCCTCTTCCTTTGGATAAGAATCCATTGGTGTGTAAGATGGCTTGTGGATATGTTCTGAAAATCTTCTTCGGTTTTCCTATTTTTGATTTTTGGCTCAATAGGAACTTGTTGTCATTTCTTTTGATGTTGATTCTTAAGCAGTTTCTGATTTCTCCTAAGTCTTTTGCTTCGAAGAATTCGTTGAAAGATTTGATTAGCCTTTTGGTTTTATTTTCCCTTTTATATGCTAAAAGGATATCGTCGACATAGACAATAATCATTATTGCGTCATTTCCATCTTTCTTTAAAAACAAGCATGGGTCTTCTGTACTCTGCGAAACGTTACTGTAAAATATTCCATTTTCTAGCTGCCTGCTTTAATACGTAAAGAACTTGTTTCAGTTTGGAAAATTTTTATTGTTGTCCTGGTTTTCTAAATTCTGACTGTGTATACAAAATACAACATAAAATGAGAAAATATTCTTCAATTTTTATTCTTTCTCTGCTGATAACTTAGAATAATACAAAACGTATAAGTCTTCTTTACAAGAGCAACTAGCTGGAAGTTAACGATATACTAATTAGCAATTTTGCTTGAAGATACAACTTAACTTTCTAATTCATAACACTTATCATCCGTGGCAATGTCAACCATCCACGTCTTTCCTTTCTGCAAGCAAGCAACAATGACGGCAAGAGCAAAGTCTACTTCAAATTATGCTGTTACGAATTTTCTGCTACTTTTAATTTATGCTGTTTGCCATAAACTCTGTATAAAAAATAGCCCTCTGGGCATAGCAAATATATGAAAAAGCGAGGCATAAAGGAAAGAATTAATGCAATGCTAACTCGCAGTAAGCTCAAATGACCCGTTAAAATTTTCATACCTAAAGTCATTTCCTTCTCTTCAAATCTTTCAAATGGATCCTGGAAGGAAACGGTATTTTATAGGATCTATTTACAATAATATCTGTTCATTTCACTAAAACATACTCCTTCCCTTAGAAGATAACTGAGTGCAGTTGGTATTAATCTTCTGTACGGCTGTGAAGTTTGGGCGGATGAAACAGTTTCTACATTGTTGTGCTACTGTATACTACTAGCCTATTCACACTGTCAGTATTAAGCTACTAATCTTAAGTACACCCTATCATTTTAAGCTGCTTTAGAGTACAAAAAAACAGGCGATGTCTTAGTTACAAGTATTGTCCGTAGAGACTAAATTTTTCTTCAACGCGATTAACCTTCTAAAACACTCATTACAGAAGTCGATAACTTTTCATTACAGCACTCGATACTATACAAACATTTAACTTGCATATATATATATATATATTTCCAGAACTATAAGGTATCTATTTTATTAGTGATTTACACTTAATCAGAATATTTGCAACTACCAAATAGTTGCTTAAGAAGCACTAATAGCGCCTTATTTTTTACTTCCCATTAAATATTAAGAACCAAAATATAAGTTGCCTTTGAACGGTCCTTTTGGCTTTCCTTGTAGTTCAATTCGATCATTCTTCTTAGGCACCTCCAGGAACTGCATCGGTCATTCGGAACATTCTGGTAAGTTCAGCAGAGTGGTTCCTTCCATTCCTGAGAATATTCACCCTTTGTGTGCGTGGTGGCTCCATCTTACCTTCAGAACTCCTGAGAAGATTTACGATTCGTTTGCCCTATTCTGTACGTTCCTCAGAAATCCTGAAAAGATTCTTTCTTTCGTGGGCTCATGGCGGTACTATTTGGCCTTCTATTTGGCCTCACTTTTGCCCCTTTATTAACTCGCTGCTTTTGCTTGCGTATAGAGTACTGCTGCTGCTGAGTACTGGCTTTTTGGGGGAATACATTCAAGCTTTACATTTCCTCTACTCATCCTTGTTACCAGTTTGTCTCTTCCTTTGACGTAATGTCGCTGCGGCTTCCGACTTCTTGCAAATGAACTTCGTTTTCCAAATCACCACTCACATCTGATCATTTTTCTTACTCACAGTAAAAGAACGGCATTTTTTCCTCAGATTTAAAGTCTTTCTTCCGACCCTTCGGACAGGAACATTTCCTTAATCACTACCTGTCTCAGTTTCTCATTTCCTTCAAAAGGGGCATAGCATCTCTTGTATAATTTGTATCTGTTACTTAGAGCTGAGTGAAACTTATCAGCGTTTCAATTTTAATTGTGAAATTGATGACTTGCATTTATGTCTTAGAGTTTGTTAATGCTAAATAATAACGTAATTTCCTGTTTAAAATTTTAAGCATATTTTCCATATTTGTGTTTTTATATTACATCTTACATTTTTTGAATCCCATAATAACAATTTTTCAAACAACAAGCATATTCAAGGGATAAATTCCTAAAGTAGAAATCACCTCAAAAGAGAGGCTTAGATGAAAACCGCTTTTATGCTTTTGTGTGGTCTCGAAAAAGCACGCATGAAACATATCGTGCGTAAAATGCATTTCTAAAAAAACAGTACATCCCTGAATCTCCTATTTTGAATCTTTTCTCTATTTTTGCAGAAAAATGGACCTTTACATAGAGGTTAGGCTTAAAAGTCCTGTCTTTAAGGTTAAATAACTTATCAAAAGCAACAAGTTATTTATTTACAGCAGGTAATCTCGAAACTCAGCTTCCAGTTGAATATAAGACAGCACTTCTGTGACATCTGCACGTTTTATACGTCTAAAAGCATGAAATTTAACTCCGAAACTTTAAAATTCACCTCTGCTAATCTGATCGAAGCTATTCATCACTGTATTTGTTCTTCTCAGCGAGAATAAAACTAATAATAATATGTGATTTTCTTAATATTTCATTTTCATTGTCATTTTGTTACTTATTTACATTTTCGTTTTCATTCAAATTTTGAACACAGTATTAATTAAAAAATTTAACAACAGTAAATTTTACATACGGATCTTATCTTACAATTCGAGGCATCATTGCTCATATTGTCATCCACTCTTCCCGTTAACCACATTTATATCTCTAATCTTTGTAAACTGTAACCTGATTTTACAACTTAATTTCACACACATATGTATTTGAATGCATACAGATGTAAACATATTTTATATATGGGAAGATACTTATCTTATGCTTTGACGTCTGAAAACTTATTTCAGAAATGGCGGAAACTTCCTTGGTCTAAAGGGAGAATAGGTATACTAGTCGAATGGACATTTTAATTTGAACATTTAACAGAAATATCAACTCTTTTTTATACACTAATAGATGACAGAAACATGAATATTTACAAGAAAACTGTAATAACTGTAACTGTTTATAGGAAAACTGAAATTTATGTAGATTCTTGATCCAAGCCTATAACATCAAGCAATTATCAAACTGTAACTTCTCCTAATTTGTACTTATCTATTGTCGCCACGGTTATAACAAGTAAGGCTTTAAGATCATGTAAGCTTCTGGGTTGCTTAAACACATCTTTAATATGCCCTGAAATTTACCTGATGTAATATTATATGCTATAGAATACTATTGTAAATTGCGAAACATCATATAATCGTGTAAACCGATACAAAGATAGTCAGGTTTGTACAGATTTACATTATAACTTTGAATAAGCATATGCATTTAATATCTATTACTTATATGCTATGGTTAATATTTTCGGTACTAGTTTTATTAGTAGAATTTATCGGTTTGGGTAAACACTACAATTCAGAAATATGCTTCTTAAACATTAAAAAAAAATGCCGCCCAGGCAGTATAGTGCCTGAGGCATGGTTCTAACTCTTCGTCCCTTCATAGGAGGCAAAGGTGGCCTAGCTATTAGGTGCCTCCATAATAAAGTGATCACCACTTCTGGCCTTAGTAGTGGCCAAGCCGAAGTTGGCTGAGGGCCCGCTATTGGAACCAAAAAAAAATTCAAAAATTAAACTGAAAACAACAGTTTTATTTCAGCAGCAGTTTTGCATAATTCTAAGTGCTCCCGTTAAAATAAAATAAAATAATAGTAACAAAAATTATGAAATTGAAACAGTGCAAGAATATTCGATCGCTTTTAACGTTGTCTGGAATATTCGAAATAGGTCTGTTTACAAGCCCTTATTTTTGATAAAATTCTTGATATAGAAATTTTACACTATTTAAATTAGGTTTTAAAATATTTTACAGATTTAAATGCTCTATTTTCCCGTCTTTGGAAATTCCTTTCTTTTGTACGACATGAGCTAAAGAAATTGTCACGCATGCTGATTTCCTAGAAAGAATTCAATAGCAGAAGTAAAAATATAAACATTTACAATTCTGATTCTTTTAGTATCCAACTCTTTCGCTTGCTCGGAAACAAAGCCTATTTTATTTTCAAAAGACTAGACATGATCCTTAGCTTTCAGAGCCGCAACAAATTTGTGCTTGCATTTTATTGAATTTTTTTTATTTAAAAATACGGTTATTCTCCAGAAAGGAAAGGAAAATAAGGAACATAAACAAGTGAAATATGATTTCACCGCGTTGAAGAAGTAAAAAACTTGAAACTTGGGCTACTTACTTTATTCCTTTAAAAGGAAGGCACTGTGTTTTAGTTTTATGGTAGATTTTATTATGCGCCGAAAAAAGTTTCAAAACACGTGTAGATATTTCAGTTTGTTTTCTTCCTTTGACATTGTGAGAGTGCAAGAAGCGAAACTTCGTGGAGAAGAAAATAAAGAATTTCAGCTTTAAAACAAAAATATATTGTGTCATCTTTGGAATGAAAAATGCAATTGGTAGTTAGAATTATATATATGTATATATGATCATTTTCTCACAAAAATATAATGCTTGCCACATAGGAACAATCAAAGCATACATCAGTCACTGCTTATTCATCGAATAAAAAAAGAAAACTTTTAATTCTTTAAATATAAAACGATATCCATTTTTAAATCTGTAGAGACATTAGGTATTTTTTGAAAGCATGTAAGGTTTATCCTAAGTTTATTAACAGTTATTTTAAGTTATGCCTCTTTCCTATTTATTCCAATTTCAACCTACAATTTCCTGCCAGAATGTAATTTCAGAAACGCAGTTAACGCAAATGAGTAAGAGTACTATTTAAGTCAATGTTTCGCCAACTTCGAGAGACAAAGTCTGATTTTCCTGACTAGCGCGCGTTCGCCTTTTGGCTACATTCTCTCTTAGCTACTACGCTCGGCCATACTTTAGGCCCTTGCTTGGCTTCGCCGATTTAATTAATATTTAGGGGCCAACTACTTAGAATTCTGATAGCTTGGGCTATATCTTTCAGATACCTTTAGTTAAGCTTAGTTTAGTTTAATTTCATAGTTATTTACGTTCAAGCCCAAGTGGAGGCTTTGTATAAGTTCGGAGTTAGGAACTGATTGTAAATATTTTGAGAAATAAAGGGTAGTTAACCCTTCTTAAGTCTTACTTGTTTATTCACACTCTTAAGCGATTATTCGCTTGTTAGTATTTGTGGGGTTCACACACATTTTAACCGTTTTCGAGCTTTGTTTACAAGAATTATCACTCCTTTCCTGTTGACTAATTCTGGCTGCTTCAAAAGCAGTGCAACTAGAGAAAGAGTTCGCAGCTGTATGAGTGTAAGTAAGGAACTGTATGAGTGCAACAAGAGTACTGTTCGCATCTAGGATACTGTTGTACTCTGACCCTAGAACGCGTACATCTCGACTGTGATGATTTTGCTACTCTGTTTAATTTCAAACTGGACAATACCAGCGTTGAACAACCAAACACATTGCAGTACCTTCTTTTGATGAATGTTTTGCTTAGGCACAAATGCCAGAGGGCCAGGGAGCAACCAGTGATGCGTTTTTACGGTGCCTGTATAACACCTATTTCTCGTCAGGTGTCAATTTCTGATCCAAGAATAGTAAACTCGTGTGGCACCACAGCAATGAAGAGCAAATGTTGAATCTTTGGAGTTTTTGTTTTTCTTCGTTCAAAACGTAATTAACCCACTTTCTGAGCTTCCACGTCTTTCCAAAGTTGTGCAGATGCAATAGCATGGTTTCATCCAATACGTCAAATTCTCGTACAAGTTTCTTGCACGTTTAATATGGATTTCTCTTGATGTTCTCCTTCAGAAGGGCTTCGTCGATAATGGGTGGACGTCCATTTCGAGACTTCTGCCGAAGGTTCTCATCTCCCGATGAAAATCGACCGAACTACTTTTGCGCTGTGCACTCACTCACTCATGCCTCTCAGATTGCATACTATATTATCGAGCAGCTTGTGCAGCACTGCTGTCCAGTTTGAACTCATAAACTAAACATGGCCATAAAACAACCTTTGGCACTGACATGTTTACTCCAGGACAGTAGATCCTACACAACTGCACGACCGATATGCCTCACATGTCTGGTTTCTGTATTTCTGGTCTTCACAAGTCTGGTTTAGGTACGTATTTTCTGACGGTTGACAGGAATATCAACATCTGATGCCATCCCGACAGGGTTGCTGACACCTGCCGTTTGAATTTCTCTTTTCGCTCCGGCAACATAGACGTTTTTGGATACCTGGCAGATTTAGTTAACATTAACAGGTATGTTATTTTCTTGGACTAGTTAATTCTCTGATTCATCTGTACACTTTATTAATCCATTCCTGATCCTTGGATGCATATCAGATGAACTGTTCCGATAAAAAATAAAGCGAAAGTAATTAATTCATTCTTATAAAAACAAATCCTATTATTATTATAACACTGTTTAATACTTAAATGCGGTGTATGAAATATGTATTGTACATGAATGAAGCTTTGCTCATGATAATGTGCACAGCTATAAACATCAAAAACAATTTTTCAGCGCGATCTAACACCTTCGATCTCTATTTGATAATCGATTTAACGCCCATCGTAATGTTAGCCGATTTAATAGCGCCTTTGGTTTTCACAGTCGTAAACGTAATCGAACTCGCCACACGTTGTGCAACAAACAAGTCCCGGATAAGCGTGGCACCTTCGTACTTTCAACAACCTCTCTTTTACGTACAAAGTGATCCTAATAATTTTCATAGTTGCTTAACTCTTTTCATGAACTTAACTAAACCCATTATTATTTCATTTACAATGATTTTACGCGAAAAAATACGAAATCACTTTAAAATTAATTTTTATAGTGCAGTTTGTTTTCTAAAAGGTGGCCACAGGCGTGCTGACGCTCATAGGCAGTCGCTGCATTTCGCCGAAAGAATTAAGCAAGTGTAGGATGCATAGTCATGACGCATCGAACTCAGATCGTATTCCAGAAAAATATCATAAATGATTCTCAATAGTTTTTGCCCCATTACCACTTTCACAATTCAAGATTATTCTGCCCCCCATTTTGCTCAAAACCTGAAATATACATGTGTGCATTTATTTAGATTTAGATTATTTTCTAACTTATTTTATAAATAGAACAATAAAAAGTATAGAAAACTTGGTAAATACCAAAACTTTAATTTCTTTTATATTTATATATATATATAAATAACTTGCGAGACTTAAACTTGCGAGACCTGGTTTTCTTCGCTGTCGTAAAATGTAACTTGATCTACCTAAGTATCCTTGCGAATTCTGTTACAGGCATGAAGATGAACACAGCCAGAACAATAGTGTAAAAGACCATTTTATTGAACAGAATATAGTTTACAGAAGGCAGGGACTAACGCGCTTACAGATGCCGACAACATGCATTGAGAACTCAAAAGGCACGAATACTAAATTTAAAGGTAAGAATTGTACAAGACTATGCAATTCAATTTAATCTAATAGGTTGACTCAAAACGTAAACCGGCAGGATAATAATCCGGCGGCAAGAATGCGAAACCGATAATCAAGACTAACAGATCTAGCAAATAGCAACATGGCTTCACAATAGCGAAATCACGTATTGACTTAACGCTACATCAGTTTAAATTCGTTCATTCGTTCTTTACTGACTAATTTACATCCTGGCAAATAAACACAAGGGGAGTAAGAGCAGGCAGAAAAAGGCTTGCAAATTAAAATAACTATTAGCAAATATAAAAGAAACCTAATAAAATAAATACTTAACAGCTAAATAATGAAATAATGAAAAGAACATATGAAAACTAAATAGCTAAATAAAAGGTTTATCGCATTCACTTCCCCCCCCCTGAAAACTTAAACTATGAAATATTTCTTTAGAGATGAGAGATGAATTGTCCCGGTTCAAAATCCCTATCATATACCAAAGAACAATTTTTTCTTCCAAACAGTAGGTATGAAATGTTAGACGTATTTTCGAATAGATTTATATCGTACCCCTGTTAGAAATATGCTCTAATTATTGTTACAATATAACTTACACCAACTGCATTTACTGAAATGAATCGAAATAAAAATTTAGCAACCTAAATAACTGCAGTCTATGTACCGAAATCATATGCCCACAAATCCGGTTTTTAAATGTTGTTTAAAGTGACAAAACGGCGTTTCATACAAGCCTGCATAAGTAAATAGCTTTAGATGTGGAATAAGCGGAACACAAACAATGTTATAAATTCGTTGCAAAGTTCAATTGCAAAAATCGACTTCATACTTGCAGTTTGCAGCTTGAAGTGAAGTTATCAAATTTGCAAAATGCTGAAAATATATATAGTCTGCTTTATTGTACATCTAGATATTAATAGGAAGCTTTCTCTCTGAATACTCAAAATGGTCAGCCATATTTGTTCAAACTAATTTAATATTTCGATAAAAAGACCTTGTTTAGGAAAAGTAGTCCAAATTTCAAATTGTTATCCTTATTTCCTCCCACAAAATTCTCCTTTGATTTCGTTCGAGGGGAATAACTCCTTGTATACGGATTGCTTACGAGATTCTTAGTCAAAGAACTTTAATTTTATTCGTTGCACGACAGCAGTTAAATCCCACTAGATTGTTTTTTCTCTTTTCGTTGCGAAGCCGTGTCGGTCGTTTTAACTGGGGAATAATGTTTTCTTTCTAAATTGAGAAATACTTATCACTGTTCGTCAAGTTAGAAAAGAGCCACTAAACGCTTCCGGACATCGTTAGGAGATGCAGCTCAGAATATGTTTAAAGAGTGCTTTTAATTTAATCCTGAAACTCTTTAGAGGTATGTTTCCTTACAGTATTCAGAAAAGGAAAAGAAAAATACAGTGCCAGCAAATGGCTTTTATTTCAAAAAAAAATTCCCTCAAATTGACTTTTCTGTAAGAAAAGGAATCTTACTAAAGTTTCAGCATCTCAGTTTCTTTATGTTTCGGCCAAGTCCATCTTTTTCATAACAAGGCAATAACAAGGATCTGCTTCTTGATTGGCTTTCACGCTTTACACCAAACTTTCAAAAGTTTCTTGAGTAAAGTTAATTTATGGATGGTTTATTTACGTGCTTCTGAATTTTTTGACAGCTGCCAACTATTCTTCTAATTGCTGAAATAATTATTTCTGTGCAAAACTCTGCTTCTCTGTTTATTACCTCTGACGTTTTTACTATAAAAAAACTTTCAATAGTTACAAAGTTATTACGTTCAAATTTTAATTTTTATAATCAAATTAATGTCACCCAAATTATTTAATGTGGAACTACTATCTACCTTTTGATAGTATGTCTATGTTCACATAACTTTATTAATGTACTTCTTCTATTAAATCAGCTCTATGATGAAAGCTGGCCTTTCAATGCTAAAGTACATGTAAATTAAATACGCACTGCTTAAATACAGATCATAATGCCAAATGAATGAAACCTTTAAACCTTGGAAACTTGAATTCTAAATCTAATATGGTCAATATATTATATGCAAAGAATTAAAATTTTATACTCTATCCGAAGTAATATCTAAAGGAATGACGTCGAGGTTATATTCGAAAAATAACAATGTACACCTTGCACGAAAACAAAATGGGACAGTTTTATATCTCTCATTCTATCGGACCGATTGTCGAAATTTAATTTGCGTTCTCCATTTCTCGAAATATAAAATTAAAAATGCAATAATACTATTCTGCAAAAAAATGCTGTAAAAGCATATACGGAAAAATGAACAATCAGTGACATAATGTGCCATTAAATAAACTTTAAATGTATAGATATCTAAAAGTACTAAACACAAAGCAGGGAACCGCTAGTGCCTAAAATGGAGGATAAACACACCAAGAAAGATATATTGAATATAATAGTCAACTCAGGGCACGGCATGAGATAATCCGCGCGTTCATCTTGATGTTTGATACCCCCTGGTGTTATGTAATATGTCTCTGCTGGCTAAAGATATTCGTCACTGAACTACATGTCTACTTGGATTACCTGGAGTTATGCTATTTGTTTAAATTATTTATGTTTTCAGCTATTTCAAAAGGGATGGATTCAGTTGTTAAGAAAACTGCCATTTGTATAAATCTATTCTACCTGCAAGCTGTTAAGCAAGCTCTGGGTAGCTCTGTTATGTTATAGAATGTATTACAAAGAGTTTGTGGGGTTTTACTTATGTTCGGTTTTACTTATGTTATGTGTTCAATCCTCGAACCCCACAAACATTAATAAGCGAATAATCGCTTAAGTTTGTGAATAGAGACATAAGACTTACAAAGGGTTAACTACCCTCTTTATTCCTCATAATAAATATGATGTAATCAACTCCTAACTTGGAGTGCACAGCAAAGCCTCCACTTGGGCTTGAACTTAAATGAATATGAAATTAAACTTAACTAAGCTTAACTAAAGCCAACTGAAAGATATAGCCGAAGTTATCAAGATTCTAAGTAGTTGGCCCCTAAATCTTAATTAAGTCGGGGAAGCCAAACAAGGCCTAAATGCGACCGAGCGTAGCAATAGCTTAGAGAGACGTAGCCAAAAGGCAAACGCGCGATAGTCAGGAATTCATTCTCTCTCTCGGAGTCGGTGAAACAGCTACTTAAATACTATTCTTTACTCATTTACATTAACAGCGTTTCTGAAATTACATTCTGGTAGGAAACTGTAAGCTGAAACTAGAAGTGATAGGAAAGATGCATAAACTTAAAATGTCTTTTAATAAAATTAAGATAAACCTTACAAGTTGTTAATTTAATTGCAAGGTTCTTTTTATAGAAAATGTGTACACAAAAAATCGTTATTGAACTTTTGCATCTCTGTAATGCGTTATATTTCCCTAGGTGATGATGGTTGCAGCAGCATAATAATATAAGCCATATTGCAAGGAAAGGATACATAAATAGCAACCTGAACATTTTATAGACCTTCATATAATACACTAGCGCACTCAGTTGATGACTTTAATTTTACTGAACACCTACGTAATCATGTTGGTACACCTACATTATGTAGATCTCCTTTTCTAATGATTAAGCGTGAGTGCATCATCGAAAACTGTACATATTCCTCATAATATCTCCAATATTTCTCTGACTCTTGATTCGATTAACAGAGAATCTACATATTACCTGTCAGTTATTTCTTTATTTTAAGAACTGAAGCATTCAGACATCACTAGAATTCTCAAGAGAGCATTGATTCAATCAACATTCACTTTTATCTTCATTGAACATGTTTATCACTTTTATCTTCATTGAACATGTTTTTATTTATTATGAGTGTTTTTCAATCAACAAAAAAAATTTATTATTTTCCACTTTTGGCAAAATATAGGATTATTATATTCAAAACCAATAGATCTATAACTTCCTATAAAGCCTACTAATTATATTTTATTGATTATATCTTTAAATATAGGAAATTTGTGTTCGCATTGTTTTATTTGAGAAATCACTAGATATGAGAAATTATATATTATATACTTCACAAGCTATTCATCAGTAAACTACTTATAAATTCATATTGCGCTTGTTTTCAGTGTTATAATAATGATAATGTATCCCTAAAATAATTGATTCTTCATTAAAGTCAGAAATAAATAGGATTTTAAATGCCTAATCTTGTAAAATTTCTCACAAAATATCCGCATTTTTTTTTCATTTTATATAATTCAAACATTACAGGAAGAAATCACAACTAAAGGAAAAGTAGAGATACTAACTGAATTGAGACAGAACAATGTGCGAAAGAATGTAACACGAAATTTAATACGACTAAAAAAAACCTCCAAGAAGAGATTTTTGTAAACATAAGTTGTGATTGTTACATCCCCTCTCAATAAGAAGCAGGTTATAATTTTTTTTAAAAAAAAAGGCGTTTAAAATAACCTAAGTGCTTAAGAAAAAAAATGAACTAAAAAAATAAAAATAAATCAAAATTAGGCAGTACCAGAAGTAAAACAAATCTTTGTAACGACACCAACATGATTCTAAGGGGAGAAAAACGAACGGTTTTTTCTTTTTCTTTTTTTTTTTCTCCCGAACGTGAAGGAAAAAAATAGTTCAAAGCCAGGTGCAGTATTTTTAGCAGGAAAACAAACACGAGTCAAGCATACTATTTTAAGCACTTCTGTTGTTTGAGTGGCGTTACAACATTAAATTGTTTTGAAAATATTCTTTGATTGATACTGTATGTTTAAAACATTTTCCTGAAGGCTGGACAAATATTTCTCATACAGTCACGACATTAAATAAGACTCAAAGAAATGTAGTCTATGGGATATTTAAGTCTATTTAGACCTTGTTAATTTGTTTTTCTGCTTCTTACTATTTAAATAGCTGTCTAAATTGCTACAGTACATGAAAAATGAGTAGTCTCTATAGCACATAGGAAAAGTATTTAAACCTTCCGCCTGTATGTTTAGTCATGGCTTTGTTTTCATTAATAAAGGCATAAGCTTCCGTTCTCATTTAAGGTTTATGAATTTCATTATTACGAGTCTGAAATAGCATCTGTTTTCACTATGCAAAGAAATTCTTGCCTGTTTGTGCAGGCAGTCTCTCGTAACCACCCCCCTTAAAATAGATAAACAATGACCTGTGAGATAAAAAAATATGAAACTAGCTAACAATCAGGCAGCTCTGTTATATGTAAAGCCTTGTCTCATGCTTTATACGAGGCTCCACAATATCATAATCTCTCCCACAATATTCCCAGCAGCTCATTAGCTAAGAGAAATCAAATACCGTGTTTCATAAATTGACAGACGGAATCAAGTCAAGAACTGACGCCATCAAACTTCTCTCATATAAGTATTCTGGCCAGCCCATGAGATGTCCAACTACTCCAGTGAAACGTACGTCCCATTTACACTAGCAGAACTTTTCAGTTCAAAGAACGCTCGCAATCTTTAGGGTTCTGGTTGACGGCATTTTAAAGAAGTACTTTCATGTATAAAGTAATTATTTCACTATTGGATCTTCTCTTTGTTACTTGTCTGCAACTACTTAGAGCTTTTACCGAATCTCAGTTAGTGTACTAGGCATTTCACTTTATTTCACTTTTTCATTATTTTTTATATAGTAAAAAGGTGCAAGCACTGTCACCCGTGGGCTAAAATACGAAATGCGGAAAAGGCAATCGTTCGTAGCGGAGAAGGTTCTGCACCTTGCTGCCATCAGTTGACGTATTCAGTAGTAAGCATTGCGTTCGAAGGTTGCACAGTTAAAAATAAAATTTGCATTGAAATAACTCTAAAATGTCTTAAAAATTGTCCTAAAAAATTCACATGTCACAAATCCTGTATTCACAACACAACAATCACTGAAAGCAAAAGTCCACAATCGAGGCCAGGAAATATTGAATAGTATTATCATCCAGGTCGTTTATTTATCTTGCGCAATAAACGCGCATATTCTATACTCAATTCTGTCTCCAAAGGAATGAATGCCTTTCCTTCCTTTAGAACACCTGTTAAGTTCACCCACGAGGCTAAATGTTCCTCTAGCGTAAATGTGATTTAGAAATATGTTTGCATCCGTAAATTAAAACTGGAGTTGCTGGAGAAAATAAAGAGAGAAGTCAGCAGAAGGAAATTAACCGAAGACTGAAAAGTTGAAAGTTCAGTTTTATGCTATATAAAGAAATAATATGGCTAACTTTAGAAATTCTTCATGGAAACAGAATATACGTAAGTTATGAAAAATCGGAAAACTCTTCATCAGTTCAGATGTGAATATTTAAAACTGTGTTATATGAGTAGTTTGTTATAAAAATTGTATATTTATGCTACAAGACAAAAGCGAAGGAACTGCACTTCAAAATGAATATACAAAGGCTAGTGTGGGTTTACCTTTGGATGGCTTTAAAGGTCTAAAGAAAGACACGGAAATCCGCAAGTTAGATATGTTGGATGCGTTAGAGGAGTGCGAATGCAGTGTCCGGGAAAGAACTGTCATAGTACTTGAAAATGCTGCTCGTCATCACAAAGTAAAATTTTTAAAGGTAGGCAAAAATACCAATTTACAATACCTCAGATGTGTTGAAAAGGTTGTCTTTCCATTATCAATTACAAAAGGACGCATAGATTGATGGTAACTGATTTTAAAAAATATTTTATGGTGTATTCGTGCCAAGTGTAAAGAAGCATTTAAAGAAGAAAGATTTAATACAACATGGAAAAATTATTCTCCTATTGTACAATCGCCATGTCCATATTCCATCTGAAAATTTATATATGGAAACTATTTATGTGTCTGTTGCCTAACGCAACAAGTCTTATAAAATTAGTGGACCAAAGAATTATTGAGAATATAAAGCTGAACGACCAGTCTCCTTTTATGCGTCACTGTGTAAGCGTCACTGCGTCACTGTGTCATGTGAAGTAGTGTGTGATACTTCTTTTGCAACTGAAGCAAACACCAATGATGAAACACAAAAATAACTTTACTCAAAATGGCAACATACAAGCAAGAAGAGAATACGTATTCTAAACTATTTAAAAATAATAATAATTACATTCTTCGTGCGACAGCTGCAAGCGGCTCTCGAGCCTGCGTTTAAAACATGCCATTAAGATACACATTAATATTCTTTTGTTTAAATTGTACAAACGATTAGCAACAATATTTAAAACTGTTACAATCTCTTCCCCAACGGTGAGACTTTCACCGAAGGGAAAACTTCTGTAAAATTCATACATTAAATAAAATGCAATAAAATAAACTTGCGTTACATAGTATACTAAGAGACATTGCATTACTTAATTCTACTCAGAAAAATCAACGTTTTTGTGCAAAGATCCCTTGCGATGAATAATTTTAAAATTATAGGGTTGTAATGAGAGTTTCCAGCGCATCAATCTAGAGTTACATTTATAGTTGCATTGTAACCAGACCAAATGGTTATGATCAATTTAAATCAAGAATTCTTACTGACCATCAAGATAAAAATGCAGCTTTTTGATAGCATAGATGATGACTGCGCACTCTTTTTCAGTAGTAAAATAGTTCTTTTCAAATTTAGTAAATTTTTTGCTTATATACAAGATAGGATGTTCATGTTGTTCATCATCTAATTGGGATAGTACTATACGCATGCCGTTGTCAGAGGCGTCAATTTGTGACATACAGGAATGAGGAGAATCGAACATCCGAAAAACTGAGGAGTAGGAGCGGAAGATATAAAGACGATACATAGTTCAAGAAAGTTATGTGAAAGAAAGTTGATGAACTGCATACTTCCATAAGATTTAGGGAGCAATCCTTATCTGTGCCAGCATAGGACATCATTGTACACACAGCGGATATTTAAATGTCTTGTAAACAGGACGACATTTAAGTCATTAAGTCACCTATCATCACGGAAGAAATTCATATGTTCATGTCATAGTAGATATGATAACTTAAAACATTAATTTGGTTTTCAAAATATAAAAGCATGTTTCAGTTTTAATTTAAAATAACCTGCATGACTTCGGATATTTTTTATGTAACTATGGCAGATAAATCAAAAAGCATCACCAACGTATTTTGCATACTTCAGTTTCTATGCATGGCAACACAAAACATGAACATGCAAGTTCTAGAAATACATATTCATTTATAAGAAATCGACAAGCTCCCGTTGCTGCTAATTAAGCCTCGTTCTAGAGTACTATGCAAAGGAAATCACGTCTTGTCAAAACAGAGATTATTGCTGTTATATGGAAGTTGAAAGAGAAAGAAAGATTACAACCAGGTTTTTTTTCCCACGATACGAAAATGAAGCACTGTTGTGAATGAAAAGCAACGCTATTTAATCAAAATATTTCAGGAATCAAAGTGTGGCATAATATAAATGTGTTGACTTTAGTCCTGTGTTGTTTATATGAATTTACTTAATTAAATGAATAATAAGATATTATTACTCAGACTTAAAAGAAATAACCTAATTAAATGTTTAGCAAAATGCGTTATCTTTAGATCTGTAATACATTTGAAGATTAGAATGCACTTTATTCTATCTGTCTGCTGGCTGTTACTGCTTTAAGCGGTTATCTCCCATGAAGCAACTTTCCGAAAAGAGGGAAAAAGCATAAAAGCTCGCTTATTGATGCTTGTAATTTTTTCTCTGCTATCTTAAAACTATGCACTAAAGTCTCTATTTAAAATATTGCGTAAATTTATGATTTCATGCTGGTTTTAATTTGGACTAAGCTAGTTCCCAAGAATTTAATTTCTTGATATTCGTAGAAAACAAATATTTCTCAAAAAATTTCGTCTTACAGTTTTTCATAAATTCGCAGACTTTGCACAGGGAGTTCAAAACAACATTCAGTAATTAAGCTGAAATCTTAAGGATAAACTTACAAGTTATTTTTTAAAATACATTGCTAACAAAAACTAATTTAATATTTTGCTTTTGTGATTTAAGAAGCGTTAAGTCTCGTATTAATTTAATTATTCCTCTTTTTTTTTCGAACCTACGGAAAGTTAGATCATCTTTTGTTAAACTCAAAAGCATAATTTCTAGATGCCCTTTCACTTGATAGTCGAAATTGCTGTAAGATATAAGTGTTAAACAGAATCCAAAATTAGAATTATACAGTTATATGATTTTCAAAAATGCATGAAAATTGCGAATTTTTAAGCTAAAACACGAAATGAAAGGCATTTTTAACATTTTTAACGACATTTAAATCTAACTTTCAGTACTTTAACTTCTATTCATACTCATCTTGAATGTAGTTAGTGAAGAAAATGAAGCTAAAAACAAAACACTTGTGTTTAAGTTATATAATTCTAGTTTAATAATTAAACGCTGATAGAACGACTTTTCAGTATGAAATATGCCATAAAAATTGAAAATGACTTTTTAAATATTTATAAATATTTATTCGTGCACCTATATGATATATACATGCATATAATAACAAATATTGCATTCTAAGGAATAAACAATCAATTAAAAAATTTCCTATTTATACCCAATATAGGTTTAGAAAGGGTAACATAATCTACTGCATTTTCTTTGCCTGATGAAAGCAATAAACCTGCTTTTCAGCATTTGAAAATAATTCATCGGATTTAAACCTATACATGTATGTATTAATGAAACAATTAAAAAATTTTGTAGTGCAAGTTTTGAGGTGAAAATAAAACTGTGCATATCATATTTAGAATTCAATACATTGGGTTTTTAACTTCCTTGTAAGAAGTAAAGGAAGTATGTAATCACTAGAAATTCCGTGTACCACATTTCAACGAAAATGTGAATTTTAACCACTATCGAATGCAATAAAACGATGTTTTTGCCTGACGTCTCTACGTAAAGACAGAATAAAGGACTCTTTTTCGCAAAACGAATTACAAAACTGATATAAAATGGATTCAGAAGAGATTTTATTCTTGGCGTCGTACGTGTGTATGTATTTCGCATAACTTAAAAACGAGTGGCCTCAGAACGTTGGAATTGTGTATATAGGACTGCTATAACATGCAGTTGCGCACCTCCCTTTTTGGTTGCAATCGGCAGCACCAAATATATATATATATATATATGTATACTCACTCCAATACACGGCTCTGTGAGCTCAGTTTTTTTTATTCTTATATATTGGTAAATTGTGCATTTTTTGCTTTACTAATGATTGAATTATGTTGTTGTTATCTTCCGGTTAAGGTTTTTGTTTCTTGCCTTTAGTTAATCTGCATGCAATAGTTGTAGAATTATCAAAAATTCAAAAGTTGTTTAAATGCAACTAAGCCTAATTTTTTTAACATCGCAGCCATATTTGTTTACATTTGAAACTTAGCAGAATAGTGAATAAAGTCTTTCTGCACCTTCAGTGCCTTTTTGCCCATTGGGACCAAAAGCAAACTTTTAGTTTCGTGCACCGAAAAAACTGCCTTCTTGCCTGCTGGCTGAATGCCTTGTTTTTGCGCAGAAACTAAAATTTCAATTGCAAAAATTTTTTTAATTGTTTTAACTGTATTTAGTGTCTTTTATTTTTCTATGTTTAATTTTTAATGGAACTTGAAATTTTATATATTTTTGCCTTGCCGCGAGTTGAAAAATTAATTAATTGAATGAGAAATATATTTGTAATCAAATTTGAGGAAATAATTTGAAATGAAATTCAAGAACAAAATGCGTATAATTTAATATTCCGTGCAAGGAAATCATGTGGTGTACACATCAGTTTTTTTATTTATGTTACTATGAGGGCTTGCTAATTTTTTACATCTTTATTCACATCTTTGTCTATCAAGATTTAATCACTTATTCTTAGCACCAAAGAGAAATGTATTTTATAAATTCCAGTTGGAAATTCTACAGAAGCATACAAGCATTTCTGCATAAGTGTTTCCAGTCCGCACTTAACATTTCTTTAAAGACTTTTACATCTCTCTCAAAATCCTAACTTCGCCACTGCTGAAGGCAATTTACTATTATTCTGGAAACCAGAAAAGTCAATTTAAATGTTTAACGACTGTTTCTTATCTGAAATTAAGTCCATTCTGAATTAAGCATATTAAAAGGAAATTACTCTGTTTATCCAATTATAGAGCAGCTCTCCCTAGACCACTATCCGATAATTGGCAAAGGAAATCTCCTCCGATATATTCATTACGTGAATATAGTCTAAATCACCTCCTCCAACGCATTCAGCTTCCCGCTAATCTGTAGAAGCCGATTGATCCTCTCGGCTGAAGGTACTGTCACTAGTTAGCAAACTAACGTGCAGAATGATTTATTAAGTTCTGAGTTTTAAATGATCGAGAGCATTAATTCTTATTATGAGTTTAAATCTGTTATGCATGATAGAAAGTCAGGTATTTTTAAAATCTAACCAGTAAAGAGTAATGACATTAGAGGAAAGGTAATTTTTACTTCCTTGTACGATGTAAAGGAAGTACTGTAACCGCAAAACATTTCGGGTGTCACATTTCAGCGAAAATATCCATTTTGACCAATTTCGAATCCAATTTAACGAATCTTTTGAGTGACATTTGTACGTACGGACAGAATAAAGGACATTTTTTACCAAAAGGGATTGTAAATGGATTCAGAAGAGAGTGTATGCATGTATCTCGCATAACTCAAAAACGAGCAGCCTCAGAAGATTGAAATTATTTATATGGGGCTGCTATAACATGTAATTGTGCACCTCTGATTTTGGTTGTAATCGACCACACCAAACGTATAATTACAAAACATTTTTCTAAAAACAAAATATAAACATTCTTAGTATTTTCACGCATTAAGCTGCTGAAAAAATATCAGTAATGACATAAATTAAGAAATTTATAACTACTTCTCCACGAAGAGAAAAACTGAAATTCATAACTAAAAAAATTCAAAAAATAATATAAATGCAACAAAGAATTTTTCATAATGTTAAAACAAAAACTTTTAAACAAGCATTTCCTCAATTCAAGAACCCTCTTGAGATTTATAAAAGTTTAAAGAAAAGAGAACGCAACAGAAAAGAAATTCAATCAACTTCAGTGACACTTCGTCAGGGGGGAGCAACATTGAAACTAATTCAAATCTCTCCTCTAGAAAAATTTTTGCTTTTCTGCATTAAGAATTAGCCGATAATCCATTTCAGTATATTTTAATTATAACAGTTTACCCGAAAATTCTGGGCCTTTCCCAAAGCAAAGGGGAAAACAATTCTATTTAGAATCTTGTAATTTAAATAAGAGAAATGTATTTTATTTAAAGAACTGAAAACGAAAGTGAAATAAAAAAATACGTCAATGAAAAATATTAATCAAAATTTTACCTTTAAACATATAACAAATAATCCAAGGAATTTAAAACGTTACTGAAATTATAAAACTTATGTGAAAAGACGTAATTACTCATAATAAGTTATCGTTAAACTCACAATAAGTAATTAAAAACTTCGAGCACTTTCATTAGAATATATATTTCATAGTTACAATATTGAATCAGGGTATTACTTGTGTGAAGTGTTTTGGTTTTAACATTTACTAAATTCTTTATTGCATTTATAGGATAATTTGAAATTTATTACTTATGAATTTCAGTTTTTTGTCTTTGCGAAAAATTGGTTCTAAATTTCTTACTTTTATGTCTTTACATATGTATATGTAGTATTTTCGATGAGGAGTTAGATAGATTGATGTTTAGCAGCTTTCGATGGGCGAGTGGAAAGGTGATGCTGACACAAATGAATTTGAAGCATTCCCATCTTTATTTTCACACGTACTAAATCATTTCTTCGTAAATAAAATATTGCTAGATATTAAACAATCACACTAATTTCTTATATGCACTGGTTTTAAAAGCAAGACGTAGGCATCTTAGACTGAGAAGCGAAGCAACACGAAGAAGTTAGCACGGTAGAAGGTAGCGAAACGAACAATATGCACTGTTACCCGGCTACATGAGCTCAGTTTTTTATTCTTATGCGTTGGTAAGTAGTGCATTTTTTGCTTTAAAAGTGATTGAATTATGTTGTTCTTATGTTCCGGATAAGGTTTTTATGCGTTTAGTTAATATGCATGCAATAGTTGTAGAATTATTACCAGTAAAAGTTGTTTAGGTGACAATAAGCATAACGCATATGTTTACATTTGAAACTCCTACTAGAACAATGAATTGAATCAGCTAGCCACCAGCTTCAATGACTTTTTATCGAGTAGGATCAAAAGCAACGCTGCAATTTTTTGCATCGAAAAATCTGTCTTCCTGCCCGCTGGCCGAATTGCTTATTTTTGAGTAGAAACTCTAATTTCAACACTAAAAATTGTTTTTCACTGTATTTGGTGTTTTATGTTTTTCTGTATTTTACAAATTTTAATGAAGACATTTTGAGTTTTTATGTAAAGTCTTGCCGAGAAGTGAGAACTGAATAAACGAGAAATATATCTCTAATGGAATCCGATGCAATAAGTTTAATGGAGTAAAAAAATGTGTGTAATTTAATGGACCGCAAAAGGAACTTATGTGGTGTCCACGTCAGATTTTTTTTTCTTTTCAATAAAACAAAAGTGTTTGAATATTTTACAATCTGCGAAAAAAGATTATATGTATCGCCGGCTTCTAGTCATTGCATACACGTTAAAGCACTGTAAACTCAAAAATCGTTTACTAGTAAAAATCGCTTTCAATCATTTCATCACATCGTTAATAATAATCCAAAATATCTTCATCATTAAAGCATTAGCTGGAGTGCAACTACGTTTCTGTTTAGACTTTTAAGATACAACGATTCCTGCACACAGTAATTAGTTCTAGGTAAATTCTTTTTTTACTTTTGTAAAACAATTATGTCAAAATTTGAAAAATTACATTGGAAAACAGCTTGTTGCACTAACGGCGTAGTAGAAAGCAATAAGCCACCGTGGTTCACATATGCAGCTGTAACGATATTAGACGTAAGGTTTGAGTCCCTCAGAAGGAACGATGTTTGCTGACGCATAAAGGTTTTGCTACATAAGAGGTCATAAGAGGTCTGGGTAAAAGTTTTCTTGTCATCTTAGAAGGAACCCATGAGTTACTCTCTCTCTCTCTTAACCATGATAAATTTCGAGAACGCTGATTCTAATCAGAAAGATAAGTAACAACAACAGTAATCAAAAGCAGTGATATAGATGCATAGATTAATTAAAGAAGAAACTCTTACAGCGCGTTTCATTGCATTCCTCGGGTAGAACTAAATGGAAGATGGCCACGAATAAAGAACAATGAATCTTTGAGAACATTCTACTAACTACTAAGACGCTCTATATATTGAACAGAATGATAAAGAGCTGTTGCCTACATCTGTTTCTCCCAGTTTACTTATAATTGAAGGAAAACAGAAAAATAAGAAATGCAGTAAAACATTCAACGTCGTCAGTGGGAAAACGAATGGAGTTCAGACCAACAATTGATCTATTTATAGATTAAAGGGAAGTGCAGGTTAGAACTAAATTGCTGACTAAAGCAGAGGAATTTTATGGATAGTCAAAATCTCAAGAAAGTCTGTTTAACCTGTAAGAAGTGATTTTAATGAAAGAATGATGTTTTTTAAATACAAGCAAAGCTTTTTAATAGATGATTTCAGAAATATGTTCATAATCTTTTCCTTGATGAAATAATCGAATTTCGAAATTAGAAAAAAAAATTGATCTCTAATCATTGTTCGAAAATAAAAATTTATCCTCTTTCTAAAAATAAGATTCAGCTTCTTTCAAGCAAAATTTGAAACGCTAACTGACATTCCTGTTTTCAAAAATCTTTCTGAGTTTGAATTTCCCTTTTCAAGCACATGGTTAAGTTATAAGGTATCTTCTTAGCATGCCTCTGTGGTGTAAAGGTCAGCACACTCGGCGCGTACTCGAGGGGTCCGACGTTCGAGTCCCGGCGAGGGCATTGCTCTTTTTTTCATGTCTCCTGCTTCGAAAAAAATTTCTGATGACCCTACAGTGGTACCCGAACTAAAAAAGAGGGTGGATGATGATTCTTCATCACCAGGATTTGGCGATTAATTCTCCTAATCTCTAGTCGCTCTTTAAAAGGGGGAGTATACGCCTTCTTATTATGCTTTCGTGGTATAATGGTCAGCACACTCGGTGCGTATCCAAGAGGTCCAAAATTCGAGTCCCGGCGAGGACATTGCTCCTTTTTCACATCGCCTGCCTTCAAAATAACCTAATAACTCTACAAAATTGCCACAAATTTTGCAGATTATTTAGAAATTGGTGTGCTGATCTTGCACACTTGTGTACGAATAATGCGTATTATTGCATATATTAAAATTCTCAAGTCCATGAAATAAATAATTATTTCATAGAATTTTAAACTTGTATGAAATTGTGAATGATTTTTTTATTGTTTTCAGTAAGCAGAAGCTGACACTTGAATATATTATTTAGTATTATAAAAACTGGTATATTTGCAGTTCTTAGATTCTTTAGATAAACCTACGGTATAAAACTTTCGCTTTTATTTAACTTTTAACATTCACATTTGCTACACAAATAATATTTTGTGATTATAATCAAACGTACTTTTAATAACTTTCAAATTATTAATTTCTTTATAACAGAATATTTGCAGCTCACTTTGCCGGAAAATCATTATTCGGTAGCTTTTAATATATTTGCTTTACATGGCAATTGCATGCATAATTACAGAATCAAAACTAGAACTAAATAAGCGAAATAATGAAATGAATTCAAGTTAATTACGGCTTAATACACAGATATTATAAACATGCGCATAATTAATTCATAGACTGTCTCATGCATAATTGCTTATCTATTTCAGTTTCAAAAAGTCATGCAGTTTGAAAATATTGTTACGAATTTCACATTTATTTGGTTATTTATTTAGAATTGTAATTAAAATTCCTTTTTATTTCCCCGCGCAACGCAGACGATTTTTGAAGAGAAAGCTACGTCGAAAAAAAATAGCAATAAAAATAAAAGAGCGCGTGCATTTAATGCTTAATAAATAAATATCTCGTAATTACTGTTGCCATCCAGAAAAATCTAGAAATATCGTGATTGTTCCACTGATAATTAAAAAGCTTATAAAAGCCGAGGTGAAACACCTCATCTCAGTTGTTGTTGTTGCTGTTGTTTAGTTGTAGCTGTAAAAAGCGAATTGCTGTTTGCTTACTTAATGCTGTATTGATTGTAGCGATTTCGTTGTGAGTTAGAATTATTTTATCTGTTTTGAACTGAGTTTTTGCTAAACGTTTGAGATATTGTGATACTGTGGTTTACAGCAACTGTGGAACAAAATGTCTCAGGGCACCATACGGAACGTGTATGCCTCAATGCCTGCTCGTTACGCATCGTGCATTCGCGCTAGAGGTGGTCCAACAGAGTACTAAAATTCCCGTTCATGTGTACTTTTTTCTGCAATAAATGATCCTTTTTTCTTTGATTTTCTGATCACTTACTTATGTAGTACTTACATATGTAGAATTTCGTTTCACTCTGACAGCTCTTTCTTGGTGCCCAAATTTTTATGGCAATGAAAGTGTGATAAATACACAGTCCAGTCACATTAATGTGACCACCACGTACTTTCCATGTCAGAGTTAAATAACCAATCACAGAAGGCAGGTGGCAGCACAGTGCAGTTGAGCGTATATAAAGGGTGTGTGAGGGCTTCGGAAAACATTTCAATCGTTGGCGTAATGCAGAAACGAAGCGATTTATCCGACTTCCAAAAGGGCATGATCATTGGCTTTCGGGCCAAGGGTGGAAGCATTTCCGAAACGGCTGAGTTTGTGAACTGTTCGCGTGCCGCCGTGGTAAAAGTGTACCGTGCATGGCAAAATGGGACTGTCCAAAATCAGCGACGTGGCAAATGTGGTGCACCACGGGCCATAGATGACAGAGGCGAACGACGGTTGCGGAGATGCGTTCGGGCAGATAGACGGGCTACCGTTGAGCAACTGACCACCAAAATGAACCAAGGGGCTACCAAAAGTGTCTCCCAAAGTACTATTCAGCGAACATTGCTGCGTCTGGGCCTCCGAAGCAGACGCCTGGTTCGTGCACCTATGCTGACTGCTGTTCATCGACGGCGAAGGCTAGAATTTGCACGCCAGTACAGCAGCTGGACGTCCACTGAGTGGCGACAGGTTGCGTTTTCGGATGAATCGCGTTTTATGCTCCATCGGACAGATGGACGTTGGCGTATAAGGCGTGAAACCTCTGAAAGGAACCACCCTGCAACCATTGCCGGAACGGTCCAAGCTGGAGGCGGGAGCATTATGGTCTGGGGAATGTTTTCCTGGCATTCTCTAGGTTCACTGATCATTGTGGAAGGCACAATGGATCAATACAAGTACGCATCTGTCCTTGCGGACCATGTTCACCCCTACATGCGCATTGTTTTTCCTCAGGATGATGGCATCTTCCAGCAGGACAATGCGAGGTGCCATACAGCTGCCAGTGAACGTGCGTGGTTCGAAGAGCACCAGGATGAGTTTACCGTCCTCCCCTGGCCAGCAAACACACCTGACTTAAATCCAATCGAACATCTGTGGAACCATCTCGATCGAGTTGTTCGCGCCATGGATCCTCAACCGCGTAATCTAGCGCAGCTGGCCACGGCATTAGAGTCGGCATGGCTCAACATCCCAGAGAACACCTTCAGGGACCTATGTGACTCTCTTCCTGCACGTCTCGCAGCAGTCCGCTCTGCGAAAGATGGCTATTCTGGCTTTTGACAGATGGTCACATTAATGTGACTGGACTGTGTAAGTTTCCAATTTTGTAGAATATGTTAATTGAGTGGATTATCTTATGATTTTGTACTTAAGTAACATGCGAACTTTTCTTTATCTTTCACCAGATGTAAATGACATGCGTGTGCAGTCGTACCTCGGTGTATGTTATTAATGCGTTCCAGATCATTGGACGTATACCATATTGGATGTATACCTAATGAACTTTTTCAATAAGAAATAAAGAAAAAATAGTTAATCTTTTCTGACTAAAAACTTCTGTCATTATAGTATCGTTTAGTACTAAAATAAAAATGCAGTGAATGAAATATATATTGTACATAAATAAAAATTTATGAAATTTTCTAATTTATTTTTTTCCTTCTGTCAGCTCGTTGCTTAGACCTGGTTGGGGATTACCAGGTGTGTCCTTTACTAAAAATCTGTCCAAAGAACATTTCTTCTACCTTCTCCTCAGTACGTTTCGTAAATGTGGCATTATTTGACCATTCCAGATAATGATGTTTCAGCTTATTTGAGCTTGGTTTGGATGTATTTCTCTACAAAGTTGTTGACATCGATTCCTTTGGCCTCACAACTGGCATCAAAGTTTGCTCTACACTTATCATCGCGTATTCGTGCAGGACTGATCGTAGCGTTGTCTCAAAAGAGATAAATAAGGGTACAGCACGAAGTCGTGACATGTCGAGCTCAAGTCGTATTTCAAACAGATGACGCATAAGAAACTAAAATTTCCTCATATATGCAAGTTTATTTGTTTTGGTTTGGTTTAGTTTGTAGAGACATTAGGTTATTTTGATGCGGGAGACGTGACAAATGAACAATGCCCTCGCCGTAACTCGAGCCACGGACCTCTCGAATACGCACCAAGCACGCTGACAACTACACCACAAGAACATGCTAAGAAGGCGGGAGAAATCTCTTATATAGCCCCCTTTTAAATTACGCCTGGGGATTAGGTTACCCAATCGCCAAATCTTGCTGTTGGAGAATCATCATCCACCACCTATTTTTAGTTCGGGTGCCACTGTAGAATTATTAGGTTATTTTTGAAGCAGGAGAGATGAAAATGTGCAATGCCCTCGCTGGGACTTGAACCACGGACCTCTCGAATACGCGCCGAGAGTGCTGACCACCACAACGAAGGCATGCTAAGAAGGCCAGAGAAATACCATATAAGTTGATTTTGGCAAAGCATACTAGGATTACCTGCCTGGACGATGCCTTCATGGGGACTTTCTAAGAGTATACCAAATTTGACTCTGGTTCGAACGTTTACCACTTCTACGGAAAGACTTCTTGTGAGTTATACAGAGAGCTTCAGTAGTGACCCTGACTATAGTACTATGTATTTCTTAGGCCAGCTCTGAGACTAACTTTATCCGTTGTTACCTTTTTCCGCTAGTAGAATTACTTGCGCCTTTATATAAAATTTAAACAACATTTATTAGGCTTTGTATTATAAATCTGCAATATCAAATTACTTTGAATTTTAAGTTCACGTTTATGTTTTCTGAAATCCCGCGAAGACTGGAGATTAAATTGTTAAGTATAAACCATGCATATGATACGTTTAGAGTTTTAAATAAAAAAAAGCTGTTTAAGCCTTCTTCTGCTTCAGTTGTTATTTTCATAAACGGGCCGATAACTCTGGCAATTTCAGTATGATTACGAAGTTAAGTTGATTAAGAAGTGTAATCTTACAGTTACTAAATTTACATTAAATATTTTCGCAATTTACAGTGTTTCATAACAATACCCTTCACAAAATATTGAATCGCGAGTTTCCTGGTTTACTTTTTAACGCCACGTCAACTGTAAAATATTCCCTCGAGCAGACACGGAAATTTCAAGAATACTTTTCCTTCTTATTCAATAAGAATTTCTTTTGAAGACAAATTCCTTTACAGACAAGGTACATTAGAGGAAGCATTAAAATTTCTTGAAACTAAATTTTAAGAATTTCGTTTCTCTTGCATGTAAACTGATTAATTAAATTCCGTTCGGAACAGCTTAACAAATTAAGAACCTTTTCCTTGAAAGCCAGAATTCCAAATGAGGGAGAACTGGAGAATGGAATCGCAAAAATCACAAATTTCGGTAAAATAAAAAATTTATCTGCCTAAACTTAGGGTCTCTGATGTTGAAAATTAAAATATCATTCCCTTTGAAAGCAGTTACCTTAATAAACGCGAAATCTTGCTTAAAAATGCTAGTTTATGGTAATCAAAGATGAAAAGTTTAGAAATCTCCTCATTCACTAAGTACAAAATTAGTATTATAGTTTTAATTAATACTCTAATAAATTATAAAATTTCAGATAGCTTATTAACTCAAACACTTTAGCATCTGTTACTCCCCAAAAATTACTCATAGCTATTACAGTTATTTGGATGCTGCCACATTTTATGATGTAATTTATTTTCTAAATATTTTAATTTCAGGCAAATAAAAAGCATTAATAAAGTGAAACCTGTAAGTTCCCGAATGACTGCTTTATGATGAGAAAAAGCAATGCATTTTAAAAGCAAACCGTACTTAGAATTTCGATCTTTTAAGAGTTAGCTCTCTATTGGTTAGTTGGTTAACTGATTATTACAAAACAAGAAAGATTATCGTGTTTTAGAATGGATCCTTTCTTTAAGTTATTTATAAGAAAGACCGATTCCTATTCGCATTACATGTGTTGAAGACCACTAAACACTCAAAGCAGCTTATCGATTAACTTGAAAGCAATCCCGAGATATATTGTCAGTTTTTAGAAGCTTTACACGCCCAGCCATTTCTTAGTTCCAGCAAAACGTGATACTTCTCAATGTGAGCAGTACATACACTGGTGTCCAAAAATTAAGGACAAGACGGTTTTTTCAATATAACTTTGAACAAAAGCTTTCCAAATCAACACATTTAATACCGTAAGATCCCCGTAAGGACATGAGTAATGTAAGCAACATTTCCTAAAAGAGAAATCAGAGGGATAAAAAGAAGCTTTATTGAAAAAGTAGCATGGAGCGCAATGCGACTGAAGGCCGAAACATCCCTGTGATGGGTGTCCAGCAAGAAACATCCGGTCTTTAATAGGGGATATGATCTCCCCTGACTGCTAGGCAGGTTTCATAGCGTCTGCCCATGCTGAGAATGAGGGTGTCAATGAGTTGTTGTGGCATTGCTGCCCATTCGTTTTGCAGCGCCAATCGAAGCTCCGAAATCGTTACTGGTGGTAAGGTACGAGCTGCCAAGCGTCTGCCTAGAAAATCCCATACATGCTCAATGGGATTGAGATCCGGAGATCGTGCCGGCCAATCCATGAAATTCATTGTAGGCCCATACATTGTCGTCCATGAAAAGGAACTGCGGATCCATAGCGCCTCTAAAAAGACGCACATATGGAAGAAGAATCTCGTTACAGTAACGGGTCCCGTTGACTGAACCTGCGTCGAAGATGTGAAGGTCTGTACGACTACCAAGCATGATGCCTCCCCAAACGAGAACACCGCCACCTCCATACCTGTCCCTTTTAATGATGTTCGAGGGATGATTGCGGCTTTCCCGCTCTCTCCAGATGAGTATGCGATGAGAATCGCTACTCAGACTAAATCTGCTCTCATCTGTAAAGAGTACTCATCCCCATTCATTGTCTCTCCAATTCCGGTGTTCCCGGCACCACAGAGAACGCCTTCTCCGATGGGCAGGCGTTACACCCCACAAGCTGAAATGGAGACAGATCTGGTGATCTCGCTAGCCAAGGTAACATATCGTCACTCTGTAGAGCACGTTGCGTTACTACAGCGGTGTGAGGGCGAGCGTTATCCTGTTGAAAAACTCCCCCTTGTATGCTGTTCATGAATGGCAGTACTATAGGTTGAATTACCAGACTAACGTACAAATGTGAAGCCAGTGTGTTTGGGATAACCACGAGAGAACTCCTGCTGTCATAGGAAATTGCCCCCAGACCATGATTCCAGGTGTAGGTCCAGTGTGTCTATGCCGCAGATTGTTTGTTTGCAGGCGTTCCCCTGGCCTCCTTCTGACCAACACAAGGCTATAACTGGCATCAAGGCAGAACCTGCTTTCATCAGAAAATACAACAGATCTCTACTCCGTCCTCCAACTAGCTCTGGTTTGACACCACTGACACCAAACGCCAATGTCTTGGAGTCAGTGGAATGCATGCTGCAGGGCGCCTGGCTCAGAGCTGTCCTTGAAGTAATCAATTTGAAACAGTCGGTTGTTTCAATGTGGTACCAACTGCAGCTCGAATTTCTGCCACAGACGCAGTACGATGCGCCACAGCCGTACGCCGAATACGGCGGTCTACCCTCTCAGTAGTTCCAAGTGGCCGCCCGGAACCTGGTCTTCTTGATGCAGTATCTTCATTTAAACACTGCTGCCAACAATCACGCACAGTGGATACATTCCGGCCAAGTTTTTCTGCAATATCGCGGAAGGAAAATCCACTTTCTCTTAACCCTGACACACGACCTCGGTTAAATTCGGTCAGCTGTTGATAATGGCTTCTTCGTGTTCTTAAAGGCAATCTTTGCTAACATCAACTCAATATGTCAAATTTCAAAGATAATAAGCTCACGAATTTTACAGCACGCATTTAAAGCAAACCTGATTCGCAAATTCTGAGTGACGCTACTAGCGCCATACTTACGCACGAAGCGCGAAATTTGAATCGATGTCATCTTTCAGATGTATAAACACGCCTACGAAATTTCGTTTATCTAACAAAAGTCTTTCTTGGTGGTGGTATTTTTTTCCGTCAGTGTACAATGATCACATTTATCTTTTCTTGAAAAAAACCTTTAATTGTCTAGTGTTTCTTTCTCGTGTCAAAAAATAGTCACATGATTTTAAGAAGTCATTCAATGAGTTCTTAAGGTGATTATAAACTAATTGGCAGTAAAATAAGGAGATGTTCTAATGGAATATAGGTCCAGAAATGGCGGGATTCAAGTGCTGACATGTAAAGAAGGTATGATCATAAGCTGTAAAATAATTCAAGGCAAGCAAGCACTTAATTAGCCATATATTTTGTAACAGGTGCTCGGAAGTGCGATCAATAGCAATACAAAACTCACAGTGCACGCATGAATTGAATTAAGTTAGCAAAGATCTCAGGCATTTCATCTACTTTTCCAAAAATCTGACAGGCGGAGCATTATATCTCATCGGATTTAGTGGAACTTATAGGTCATTCTCCTAGTGTGGCTTGAGAATTAGAAGGTAACGTATTAAAATCTAGTGAATGTAGTGGCAACGGAACAGATACACCTCGGGTACTGGGGTCATACGAAGTGTTAAGATAATATCAGATTAATTCTAACAGTTCCCAGGTAATATGCTAGAACATTTTGCGATTCGACAGCTATATTCTTAAAAAGCATCCTACTGACAGGTCAATGCATTGCATCGATTGTTTACTTACCACCAATTCCTATCTCAAGCAGCCTCAATCAAGCACGACGGCCTGCTTCAGGCATATCCTAAGAGCTAAGCTGCCGAAGGATAAACTAATTACGATAACTAAATCAGTGCCAAGTCCCGCATTTATGTATGTGTATTGGAATTTGTACTTCCTTACAATATTTTGTGAATTTGTGTTATCTTCACTGCTTTTGTGTGATTTTTATTCCACTGTTGAGGTCTATTTATATTAATTTATTTATTTACTGCATTGCGTTTGTTTCCATATCTGTAATCCATGCATGTAATCTTCCATATTTCTTTGTTTGTAATCTTCTGAACATGCAAGAAATTTGTAGGAACCAGTGCATTATAAATGTATAGCAAGAATCTGTAAGCATGGTAGAGATCTCAAAGGTGAGGTGTCTGTAATATAGTTTATCAGACTTCATGCGCTTCTACAGAGAGTTGGTATGCAGGAAAGATACTTGCTCACATTTCGATAAATAATCTGATGCCCCCATTCTTTAATCTATATCTGTATCTGTATACTCGAAAATCATCCCTTGTGCATCGTTTAAGCAGCTGCTCCTTTTTCTCCTGCAGCCCAACCATAAAATGTACGTTTGTGAGCTTCGCGTTCGCAACGTTTACACTACTCTGAACTGCACTAAAACAACGATTTACGCGCACGAACCGCTTTCATGTACCGATCTCAATATTTCCTTCCACCACCATCCTAATATATCATTTCCATACACACGTTGAAAGTAATAAATTGTAGTCTATTCTGATATAAAAGCCCTGCTTTTAGTAATGTTTTTAATAGAGTTTAGTATTAATTCTCAATTAACTGTGAATATTTAATAAAATGTTTTAATATGTATTAAATAATATGTTAAGAGGAAAGGTTAAATGCAAATGAAATCCACTACTTTGGTTCCAATTGCTTTTAATTTCTGTTATCCAACATCGGATTGCTTTAACGTAGGTCATTTTTATTTAACCATTTAAATAAAAATAATATACGTAAAATTAAATAATATGCGTAAATGACCTACGTTAATCTGTATCATAGGAACAATAGTGGTCATAGTAATATTGCTATTTATTTCTTATGTTTAACGTAAAATGATTTTCGTTTATTATCATTTGATGCAAAGGATGTTTCAAACAGTAACATTTTTTTGCATACTTAAGAAAAAGAAACTTTAATGAATATCTATAACAATACATACTTAAAACATTCTTACGTGAAAAACAAGCAAATCCAAGCGATTTACGACTGACTGTGCTTCGCCTCAAAGTTTACTTAAAAGAATCTCATTTACAGAGATTCTTGAACGTTCTTTACCGTATTTTAGACTAGAAAAGAGAAGGATTTACATTTCTAGGTTTTTATAACAGTTAAATTTTATACGGCCGCGCCTTTATTTGTTATTTATATTTCAACGGAAAAGCAAAAATATGTGAAATAGAGATGAAGAATGGAAAAGCATCTACTATTTATAAAATAAACAATAGATTATTCAGTATCCAATATACGTTATTTAATGCTTACCTGTTATAATTTGGCTCAATATATTACTATACTGGATGTATTACGACTGAGTGTTCTGTGCATACTCTTGGGGAACATTGTCGTAACAGTGTCAAAGTCCTGATCTCGAACAAGGAGCTGAATGCAGCTATGTTCTGTATACGTGGCAGAATAACTACACGTAAGAAGGGTTTAAAATTACCCTTTTATTAAATCACTATTTACAGCCACTTCCCAACTCGGAAAGGATAACAGAAAATAATGACCGCACTTGGGTCTAAACTGAACAATCCAAATAATTTAAAATAAAGTTGAGTAGAAAATTAAGTAGTCGTTGCTCTCAGAGCTTTAAACGCGAGGTTGGCCTCTATTCTAAACTATCAATGGTGTGTAGCAAGATTTGGCTAATACTACGCACTTAGATTACTTCAATAAGTATTAGAGTAACAGCGCTAAGGCTTAGAATTTAAATACTAGCTAGTCAGGCGAACGTCGAACAGAGCCGAAGTGGTCTGAGACTAAAAGCTCTGTCACTCTCAGAAGTTCCTCGCAAACCTTTAAATACAAAACTTGGCTACCCTTCAAATTAGCATAAAGCTGAAACGCGCGCTCATTCTAACGGGAAGTTGAAATAAGAGTTCACAGGAAAGAGAAAATAACATAAAACTTTGTTAGTTTAAACTAAAACCTTACAGAAGTTACTTTGAAATTTCTCAAGCAGGGGAAGACACCTCCTTTATTTCAATAACAGTGTTATTTTCTTCTATAATTCCTCGTTCTCTTTACATTGATAAGTGATAGTAAAGAAATGTTATACATAGATTCAACAGCTTGAAATTTATATGAAAGAATAAAAAGGATTACAGAGAGTTAAAACATTAACTTGAGAACAGAAATATCATTCCAAACAACACTCAAAGCAACTTCATATATTAACATTTTACCGTGGGATTAAACAGCATTGTTTTTTGACAGCAAATTTCTATGCCTACAACGCATATTATTTTAGCCTTAAAGTTTGTAAAAATTTGTGAGAAAAAATCAGATGAATATGCGTATCTCTAACTGTGACTCCTGTTTATTGTATGTTTTGTGTGTAGATATGACATGCAAAATGGAAACTGGCGATTTATGCATATTCTGGAAATACAAAACATGAGGGAAAGACAGGGATGAATTTTGCTTTGCCTATTGGATTTAAATGTTAAATAGAGCATATTTCATTGATGATGTTCATTTGACTCAATTTCCTTTTTATAAAAAGGAAGTCTGTATGTTCTGAAGTTACGTGCTATGGGTCATTGAGGTTGAAATACTTTGACAGGGGTAAGTTAGACTATTTGGCATGTTCCTCTCAACGGCAATCTTTAGCAAAAGCAGAAATCATTTGACAGTATGGAACACCATTAAAAGGTCCACTTTTACCATATTAAACTATTAATATTCTTTACTACCTAAATTCAGAGGTGAGTTAGTGCTAAGGCACTAGCTTTTTATCCGGATTTCCGAGATCTGATCTTCGGCAGGAATTTGGGATTCACTTTTAAGTCTTTGATCCAGTAAATATTAGAGACATCTCAAGAATGCTGTACTCTTAAGAATGCCACACTTAATGTAGCCCTGAAATTAGAGAGCCTTCTGCCTTGAAACTGTGGCCCAACGTAAGTTGCTGTAGGATTACTTTCCTGTGTTTACTTACTGTCAAACAGTTAATAAACGAATTAAGTTGTCTATAATTTAGTCGAAGAAAGAGGCAATGCCTCAATTCGCTCTTCTTATCAGTCAAAGATAAAGAGTGAAACTTTGAAAGCATTCATTTTCTTAGAAAGTACTGCCTGAATGTGAAGTGCTTGAACCTTGTTGTCACTTTGCCGAGCACTTAATTTGAAGCACAGCAGAATTTATGTAAGAAATACGTAACTATAAATGGCCGGCTTGGGAATAAAGAATAGGTTACATTTCCACAGCTTTTGTCGTTTTCAAAGTTACAAATACACCTTAACAGACCTTCAATATCGTATTTTAATTTCATCGAGTTAAGAAAGAAATACTCAGATTTGGACTTACGGATTTCACCCAACTTCATCGATTTATGCAAGATCTTAAAAGTAACGGAAATTCCACAATTCTGAAGAATTTTAAAATTAATTTCTCAGAGACAAGTACTTAACCTCACCTATGAGAAATAAACAATAAAATCGAGCAATATGTTCTGTAATACATATAGATATGTATCAATTCAAGTCGTTAAACTTCTGACAGCTATGACATCTGAGTTTTATAAATGCGAGGGAAGCAACAGAACAAGTATTTCGGAGATCTGTTTCTGTCAAGTGTCACTATTCTCACTGCACTATTTTTTATTTTCCAAAAATATTTATTCATTAAAGTTGTACGAACCGTCGCTGATTAATAGTGGACTGTAATAATAAAAAAACCCTTTATTTACTTTCCTCTTGAAAGTATTCACACAACCATTTTTAACTCTTATTCTCTCACACAGTAGAATACAAAATCTTAAAAATAAAAATCATTTGCGGTTTCCAAGGCAACTTTCAGCCGCTTTTCAGCACGAGAAAAAAATACGCTCACATAATATCAAACATACCCCCAGCTTTGAATTCCCAAAGGGGTTCAAACATTAAATTAAAAATTATCAACAAGAAGAAAAAAAATTAAAGTCTCTAACCTCTGGGAAAGAGAAAAAAAATTAAAGTCTCTAATCTCTGGAATTGAATCGCAAAGGGCATAGCTTCGCTATTAGTCGCTTTATCTCACTACTGGTCCACCACTCGATTTCTGTCAATTAGACCAGGATACACTTAAACAATTCTGCCTAGCTTCCAGCGTAGCGGAGGTAAATTCTCGTTCTTAATGAGAACCATATCACCAATCTTCAAATCTCGCTGTAGCTTACACCACTTGGGTCTTTGTTGTAACCTCGACAAATACTCATTACTCCATCTCTTCCAGAATTGTTGAAATAGCCTTTGCAAGTTTTTCCATCTGTCACCGTAACTCCGCTTATCTAGAATCAGGTTAGGTTCTGGAAGAGCACTTAAAGCCGCTCCTGTAAGAAAGTGTCCTGGCGTTAAGGCTTCCAGATCACTGCAATCGCTCGAAGCTGGTACTAATGGCCTAGAATTAAGACAGGGTTCAATTTGGGTTATTAAAGTAAAAAATTCCTCATAAGTTAGAATAAGTGTTCCTAAACACCTCTTTAAGTGGTGTTTCATCGACTTAATCCCTGCTTCCCACAGACCTCCAAAATGAGGTGCAGAGGGCGGATTAAATAACCACTTAATATTCTCTGAAGAAATATACCCCTGAAGGTGTTCATCGCGTTGAACAGTTGATAGAACTTTTCTTAGCTCTTTATTAGCTCCTATAAAGTTCGTTGCACAATCACTATGAATTTCACACAGTTTGCCTCTACAAACGATAAACCTCTTAAGTGTCGCAAGGAATGATTTTGTTGAAAGATCTCCGACTGATTCTAAATGTATTGCTCTAGTAGTAAAACAAATAAATAAACATATATAACTTTTGAAAATTTTAGCTCCTCAACCATTGCGATATTTGACGTTAAATGGTCCTGCAAAATCAATTCCTACATGAGAAAAAGCTCTACTTTGAGTAACTCTTGAAGCAGGCAAATCTGCCATTTGCTGAGTTGCAGTTTGGGCTCTAAATCTACGGCAAATAACACATTGATTTAAACATTTTCTAATAATATCTCTAGCACTCACAATCCAAAATCTATGTCTTATGACAGAAATGAGTAGTTCAGTACCTGCATGAAGATATGTTTCATGATAGTGCCTAATAATCAAATGCGTAATATTATGACTCTTAGGTAAAATCATAGGATGTTTCTGATCATTTGAAATTCTAGCATTTCTGAGCCTTCCGCCTACACGTATTATCCCTGCGGAATCTAAGAAAGGATTTAACGGCAAAAGCTTGCTCGATGGTTTTAAAGGTTTACCTGATTTTAAACAGGACAACTCTTCTGGAAATTCAGAATTTTGTACGATCCTAACGATCATAAAGGTAATTTCACTAAGTTCTTCAGTAGACAAATAATCCTTTATGCGTTCTGCGGGTAACTTGTAGCATTCATTATTTTAATTAACCAAATTATTTTTAGTTTGAACTTTCCTATCG
>KK121012.1:0-23897 GCA_000611955.2 Stegodyphus mimosarum
TTTTTTTTTTTTTTTTTTTCCGTACAGTGTTGCCATTGCTCGCTTTGAAAGGTTAAGGTACTTTTCGTATGCAGTTACAAAAGCTTTTACAATATTTAAGGATTTACACTTTACTGTTTTATACTAATTTGAGATTACTCTCGAGTAGTCGAAAGACATAGTAACAAATATGTAAAACTCATTTCTCGCCGTTTTTGGTGATAAAGGTAAACCTCATATGAGGTAAAACATCTCCTTAAATTCTACCATTTGCAGTAAGAACGAAAAATTAACTTAAAGTTTCAAAGTAACATAAAGTTTTACTTATCGTTGTTATATTCGGACATCCGTTTAGTCGCTCACTCCTGGAAGGTAGCCAAGATTATGGTTTTATTGATCCGACGCCTTGTTTGGCCTGACCCTCAGTCTACTGCTCAATCCGTTTTCTTTGGGCGTGCTTGATGGCCCTTGAAAAACTTCTTCCTATCCGTTGGTTGGTTTCTCGGTCGCTTGATGGGTGCGGTCCTTGGAGGCATCGGGACATCTCTAGTCGGTTGTTGCCGGGTTCTGGCTGTTCGCTGTTCGAACTTTCGTTGCTGGCTTGAGCTGCAGCTAGCTTTCCCGGGCCATTTCGTGGACACTTGCTGCTTAGTGTCCTCTCCGATGGTTCGATATTTCTTTTCTCACAGGTGCTATGACTGCGACCATTTCTTCTTCTTGTCTTCGTGCTGTTAGAATTTCCTTCTTCCTCCTGTTGGTACCGGTCGTGGCCTTTCCTCGGGGGGGGGCGGCTTTTCTTTTCTTGTTTATATCTTTACTCGTGGCTAACTCTGGCTGTCGTTGTTGTGGACCATGTCTTGAGATGGTGCCTGCCGTATCGGACCCTGCAAAAGATCTTGAAAATTTTTCATTTTACTTCGATTGTAAAACGCCTTGATTTGGTCGATATTTGCCGTAAATGTTTCATCATTCTTGGCTTTTAAGACTACTACAGCGTTGTTTACTTTTGAATAATGTATGGCCCTTCAAACCGTGGGCAAAATTTTGCTACTTCTATCTTCTGACGATGAAGAAAGTGAATATTTTAGCTTAAGTACTTCATCCTTCACATTATAAGTTACTTCCCGTCTTTTTCTATCATAGTACAGCTTCTGTTTTCTCTGCGAGACTTCAGCGTTTTCCTTTGCTTCATTAATTAACTTTTCTACATCCGACATTTCAAATTCAGGCGCCATTTTCTGAACATAAAACAACTTGTCCAGTGGGGTTATAATCTTCCTGCCTAAAAATAACTCAGCATGAGTTTCGCCCGTCGTATCCCGTTTGGCGGTCCCAAGGGAAAAAGCTAATTCGTTGACATAGTTATCCCAGCTTTTATGGAAATTTTTAACATAACTACGAATAATTTTAACCATATTTCTGTTGACCCGTTCCGCTATATTTGATTGCGACCGATAAGGGACCATTTTTAGATGTATGCCCAGTTTTTGACACATGTCTTGAAAAGAATTGCTTACGGAAAATCATTATCCGATATAACTTTTAGGGGCGTCCCGTATTGTAAAATATATTTATTTAAAATAGAACCAGTAACTAATTTCGCAGAGGCTCGTTTTAGAGGAACAATCTCGGCCCACTTACTAAAATGGTCAACGATACCAAGGAAATAGCGACTTTTATTTAACTGACTTTTCGGGAAAGGGCCCAATAAATCGACGCCAATTATTTCATTCGGAAATTTTGACTTAACGCTATTTAGAAATCTGGCCGGGCGCAAATTAACATAATTAACTACCTGGCATGTTGGCCAAAACTGGACATACGCCCTTGTTAACTTTTGCAGTCCAGGAAAATAAACTGCTTCGCGTACGTGTTGGATGCTTTTCCGAATGCAACCATGAGCTGCCAGGGGCGAATCATGCAATTCCCGTAATATATTTAATCTAAGACTAGCTTGGATAACAGGTCAGAATTTATTGTTATTATTCTTAGTTTTCGTATAAAATAATAGACCATCTATCTGTTCTTAATGGGCAGCCCTATTTCTTATCACCACAATATCTTCGTGGCTAAAGTTTTCAGGATCTCTTAAATAATCATATATATTTTTAAATTCCGGATCCTTGCCTAGTTCTCTTATTACGGTCTCCCGGTAATGTATCATATGGGATGTGAGCATTGCCACTTTAACGCTATTCCCTTCTTCTCGATTATTGACAGGGCATCTGCTACAGCATTTTCCTCTCCCTGCGTCTGTTTACTTATCAAATTATAGTCTTGTAATTTAAGTGCCCATTTTATTAATCTTGGTGATAAATTCCTTCCTGAATATAATCTAGCGACCGCCGTATGATCAGGGTAGACCGTTACTGGAGAACTTCCAAAATAGACTCGAAACTTCTGTACCGCTAACAAAACCGCAAGTGTTTCTCTTCCCGTCGCTGAATAATTTCTTTGAGTATCATTTAAAGTACGACTAAAGCATGCCACGGGCTGTCCATTTTGGGACAGAACTGCTCCTACAGCATAATCCGAGCCATCGGCTGTGATTTCTAAATTTTCATTATTTTCGGGAAATTTCAAAAAAGGGGCTTGTGTTAACGCTTGTTTTAATTTTTCAAAAGCGGTGTTAGCTTAGGCTACCCACGAAAATGTTGTCTTCTTTCGTTTTAACTTTAATAGCGGTTCGGCAATGGTTGCAAAATCCTTTATAAAGGACCTATAGTATGAGCAGAGCCCTAGAAAAGAAAGTAGTTTCTTCGCCGTATCTGGCGGCGGATAATTCTGAATTGCAATTATTTTTGATTTGTCGGTTTCGATACCTTTCTGAGAAATTTATACCCCAAATAACGCAATTCTGTAGCTGCGAATTTGCACTTTTAACATTAAATTTTAGACCGGCCTCATTTAACAATGAAAACACTTCTTTTAAGTCTGTGTTGTTCTAAATTATCACCAGTAACAATAGTATCATCTAAGTAAATAAAAATGTTTTTGCCGAGGACGGGTCTTAAAACAATGTCCATACAACGTTGAAATGTTGCTGGCGTGCCTGACAGGCCAACGGCATACGCAAAAATGCATAAGTGCCAGAGTTATGAAAACAGTCTTTGGTACATCTTCAGGTTTTACGCCTATTTGAAAATACCCAAATGTTAAATCTAATGTCGTCATATATTTAGTGGAAGTTATGTTTCGCAAGATTTCCTCAATAATGGGTAATGGATAAACCGGGTACTTAGTAATGCTATTTAGTTTGCGATAGTCTTTTGCGAAACGCCACCTTTTTGTGTGTGTAACCGGATAATCATTATTCTTCTTACATGGAACAACTGGGCTGGCATAACTACTGGAGATGAGAGTGATGACCGTTTTACTTAGCATATCTTTAATATGCCATTCTATAATTTTTTTAGACTTGTCATAGCGGTAAGCCTTATGACGAACTGGCTGTAAATCTGCCGTATTTATTTCATGGTTGGTCCCTTGCATAAATCCGGGAATGTCACAGAACAAAGTAGAAAATTCACTTACCACTTGGCGTAGTTTTTCTTACTCTTCAGTTGGCAAGTGTTTGAGATTCAGTCTTAGGGGGTCCGCTTTCACTTGCGGCACCGGTTTCATGGTCAGCTTAAGTGATGCTTGACTGAAATCGAGTGTTGCTTCGGACGCTGAGAGAAAATCTACTCCCAATATTATGCTTGCTTGATTTCTTACAATAAGGAAAACTGCTCGTCCTTAATGCGGATATACAGTGGTGCTTTACCTACACATTTGCATCTTTCCTCCTGGGCTGCTATCATCGTCGTGTTATCCGAACTGTAGATTCTATACTGACGAAAATATTTTTTAAAAAATTCTTCTGCCACAAAGCTTTACTGAGCTCCTGTATCGAGGAGGGCGGTGGCTGGAATATCGTTCACTTCAATCTTCGGAAGAACTAAATCTTTCACAATTATATTGAGCTTGATGGTAGAGAGATTTTCTTGGCCTTCGGACTTCCGCACCCTTCCGTCAGCCAGAAATCCGTTTCAGTCTAAATCTTCTTTCTTCTTATCCGGGCCTTTCCGCTGGCCTTCAAACTTTTTGTCTGGCTTATTACTGAAGTGTCGACGTTCGCCGGTTGTTTTTGAATATTCAGGTTTCTTTGACCACTGATTCGACTTACTTCCATAACCATGATCTTGCCTCTGCTGTGACCTTGGCGCACCAAATTTGCTTCGTTGCTCGTACTGGCGTCTTTTTTCCATGTCCGCCGTTCTTCTGCTTTCAAACTGAATTGCGACCTCAAATAACTTTTCCAAAGTCGTCGATGCCTTAATTAAGTCTTGCACCTGGGGAAGTAAATTAGGCAAAATCACTTGTATCATTTTAGGATCCGACCAGCTTCCATACAAAAGCTTAAATACTTGTATTTTTCTTAAAATGAAGCTTGAGAGGTCTTCAATTCTTTGCTGGTATGTGTTAAAGAGTTCCGCTTCTAATTTCGTACGATGTCTCTTCGTACGAGGTCTTTTTGACATATCCAGCATGACTTTGTGGCAATATTTTATAGAACATCCCGAAAATTATGTGCTTCATTCTCTAGAAAGAACTTTAACTCATCACACTTAAACAAAAATTTCGTATTTGTGTAGAAAAATATCATTAACTCAAATTACCAGAGTTGAATGCACGACTAGTTTTACTCCATTTTTGAAAAACAGTTTAATATTTTCAATTTAAATTTAAAAGTTGAATAATAACGGCTTTTAGCTACTTTTTAACGTTTAAAATCTTTTCCCTTATAAAAATAACCGTGTACAATATTTCAGAAATAAGTTCTAAGCATGCATTTTCCTCAAACATATTTACTACAAATAGTAATCCTTCTATAGTTCTGTTGTAATACTTGATTTTATAGGAATTGCGTTAGTCACAATTTTATTAGATTTCTTAGATGCAGAGGATTTCGTGTTCACTATCTCAAAATTCAGTCTCATTAATTTTCTCAAAATCTGAAATTAAAGTTTAATTTCCATCTAGAACTATATCAGGGCAATCTCATTTATATTATTCCCTGTCCAGTACTGAACTTGCTTTACAACCTTCTCTATTACTATCTAGTTCTATTGCATAGAAAACTAATAGCTACATGACTCCTATATTTTCTAAAACGAAACTGAGAATTTCAAGTTTAACTTAAGAACTGTTATCATTCTTAAAAACGTTTGACTTATGCAGATGTTAAATCAGTAAAATTCCTGTGCAGAAGTAATATTTTTTCAAAACAGGATTTTATCTATCATCAAGATATACTGAGTGAAAATTTCTGATGAAAATGTTTTCAATTCCATACTGCACTATTAATAGAGTTGATAAATCTGAAAGACTATGGACTATAGTATAAAAATGAGTTTTTTTTTTTTTTTTTTTTATTTAAATGCATAGTGAAGTGCTATGAAGAAAATATTTTTGTTACATTATTTATATTTCATAATTTGTGGAAAATAAATGATTTCCTAGCTTATTAGAATTTATTCTGTCGCATTCATGAGCGAAAAATTTCAAATGAGCTTACCATTAAGATTTCAATAACTGTAAAGCAGAAAATGTAGAATAAATCTTTTTGATGGTCTGGTAGATTTAATGCCCTGTTTACTATGACTTCATTATCTCAATATATATTTTTTTAATTTATAAGGAAAAAGCAGCAAAAGTATCAGTAATTTCGTGGTTTTATACAAGCATTTCTGTACATTTACAATTTTTTTTTTGAAATATCAGCAATGTCATGATTTTATATAAGCATTTCCGTACATTTATGATTTTCATTTTTTAAAAAATATCTAGATATATCAAAATACAAGATTTAATAAGATATAATCCGAAAAAGTTTAAGTGTTTTGGTACAAAATATTAACTTTTTAATAAATATTTTCATTCAGTTCTAACAATCGGCGTAACCATCAAGTTTTGAGTTGGAAATTTATGTATGGAGGAACCTGAAGCTGCAGTAAACAGCAATAAATTAATTTAGAAATGAAAGCGAAACAAGAATTCTTACTCGAATTTAATTTCTTTCTTTAATTTAATTGTTTATTTAATCATAAAAGATCATTTAAATGCTGTAAGACCCTTCTAAATAAAAAGAAAAAAAGAAATATCTTCATGAAATACTTTTTTCGGTAATTACAACTGCACGAAAATTCAGAATAAAAATAAACGCAAATTTGGAACATAATTCCCTGTATTTTATGACAGCGAATTTTCTTTTTTAAAGCATAATCTCTTTGAGTTAAAGATTATATATTAATTGAAATTTATAAAACTAATTGCAAAAATTACAAATTAAATTATTTTAAGAGAAAATACAAAAAAAATAATAAAAGAAAGAAAGAAAACGTTTAAATTTCATAAATAAATGAAAGCTACATGCATTATTTCTTGGCATAAGACAAGTTTTTCAAGGGCGGCAAGTACATGGATTTTTCAGAACAGATTTCTTAACAATTAATTATTGACTTTCTTTTCTACATTAAGGCATTTTCTGCTACCCTCTTTCTGCTTAATTACAGTATGTTTTAAAATAAATATTAAAACCTTTGACTAAAAAACAATATAATTATTAAAAAAATGAATAACGTACCATATATGAACTTGAACTAATCAGTTCTGAACGAAGTACTCCTAGGCTGCAATCAAAGGACATGCATAGGAGAAGAAAGCAAGTTCCTGTAGAACAAATAACATACGTGTAACAACAAGAGGACATATGCTCTGCTTTTTCTTACACTTACACAACAAATTCATACACAAACAGCATCATTCCAGTCCTTCCATCAGAAGTTTTTGGCTACATAAAAAAACCCAAGCGCACAAAGAGCCCAGTAATCGATCTCATCTCTAACAGCATAATCAAGCTATTTCTCCTCAAACGCTTCTTCAAGCTCATGAATAGCTTTGATATAATCCTGAGATAACAATACTTCTCTGACCCATGGAAAACGTCTTCAAGAACTCCGATTTTAAAACCTAAGAAACCACCCACGGCTTCTGAATCATATCGTCCAATAAACCTTTTACACCTCATCAATAAAATCATGGAAGTAGTTATACTCACAAGAATCCACGATCATCTGGAAGCAAATAATAGTCTCATACAGATCAGTTTGGATTCCGGAAAAATCTATCCATCTCTAATCTGTTATACAGAGAGGTTGAAATGGTTTCGTAGAGTATGCAAGCCAAGAAGGTCAACCTAGCCAAAGCTTTTGATCGTGTCTGTCTGGAGGCATTCATATACAAAATACGCAAACTGGGTTTCCCAGATTACATTACCAAGATAATTAGATCCTGCCTCTCTGGTAGGAACTTTCTTATTAACATCTCAGGTACGTATCCTACCCACTGCGTTATTTTAGCGGATGTATCAGAAGGGTTCCTATTAAGGCCCACCCTATTCAATATTTATGTGTTACGGCCTTCAACGCAAAAAATGGAGCAGTACTTGGAATGTATGCTGACTACATATTGATCCTTGGTCAAAGTTCATTCCTAAACCAGTCATCCAACATTTACAAAATCACATACAGGCACTGGAGACCTGGCTATAGGACTGGAAAATCTAAATCAACATCGGCAAAACGTTGACTATCCTGTTCACGAAGAAAAAGAAAATTAGTGAGAATCTCAAGTTTTATGGAACCCCTCTCCTCTGGGCTAAGCATGTCCCTTACATTGGGATCATCCTCACAAATTCTTTCTCATGGCCTCACGCATTATTATCCAGAAGATCCATCTATAATCCAGAAGTTCGAGCGTGTAAAATTAGACTCTACGCCTTAATTGCTTGAAATAACATTCTATCTACTGGTAATAAATTACTTATTTATAAATCAATTCTGCGTTTCAGGCTGTGTTATGCCTGCCTAGTCTGGGCTTATTCTTGCAAAACAAACAGAATACAATTGCAAACTGCTCAGAATAGTATACTGAAGCAAATTACAAATTCCCCCCTGGAATATTCGTGACAGAAAGGTACGTGAAAAATTCAAAATTATCCAGCTAACAGCTTATTATTATCCACTAGCTAAACGTTTTAACCAAAGTGAAGGGCGAATCAACAGTTCTAAAATAAAAGCCTACAACTACCATTTTAATAATTCTTGTAATATCAAAAGGCCAATGGCCATCTTAAATACTCAAATAATTGTGTAAAATGTGTGTGTATATATATATGTTGCATTAAGTTATTATCGAGTATTTTTCTGAGTTATCTGTATATAATGTATTCATGGCACCATTTGATTTGTACTTACCTCAGTTTTGCTGAGTATCTTATTATTTCTCAGTAATTTTGATGGCTTTCTGTTCAGAGAATAGCTTTTTAAGTTCATTGATACAAAATTGGGTTTGATTTGAGGAAGGGCTTATCCCATTGCTGGTTTTACGCCTGAGCAAAGAAATGGACCTAACTTTGAAGAAATTGTTTACCTTTGTCCTGTTAGAAGGGATCGTTTCCAACTCTGAGTATTTCTCGAAACTGTTGTGCTTGCAGAATAAATAATTTCCTGCCTCCCATTTGTTTTACCGTCTCTTCGTTAGTTGAATCGCTTAGCATGCAAAAAGCTGACCCTCCTTTTCCCCCTCTCATTTACAGTAGGGTTGAACAGAAAAGCCTTCACGTTGTTTTGTGCAGAAACGTTTCTCATGATTGAGTTTTCTGTTGAATTGAATTGATGTATACTAAAAAGTAGAAATTACTGATTACAATTTCCACCCTGCGAAAATATCGTTTCTCTCTCATGTATGCTCAAGCACAAATGACATTTTCTACAAAATCTTATATTCGTATTTTATTTAGTCTTATGCTAATTTTTAATTTTTTTAATCCTTTTTATAATCACATTTAAGAGTAAACTTTGAGAAACATGAATGTAGCCTTATGGCAATAGAAGGAGCTTTGCACTAAATTTCTGACGTCAAAATTACCGGTTGCAACTTTTGGCAGGATTTTCGCGGAGGTGAAAATGGAAATTTTGCGTCCGCCACCTGCAGCGTACAGACACTGCTGTGCAAAGATGTTGGCAGCAATGGTTGCTACAAGGAAATTGCAGACGAAATGAAGGCTATGGAAGGCCAAGGAGCACAAATGCGAGGCAAGATAGGAAAACTGTTCGCCAGGACCGAACCGCCCCAACGGTATCATTGTCGACTATTGAACGCATTACAGCCACGTTTATGCCTCCCGTGGTACCGTCCACCATCCCATGGTGCTTGTCTGAGGCGGGATTACGCTCACAGAGGCTTCTAAGACGTTTGTCTTTGACCCCACAACATCAGCGGAGTCGTCTGGAGTGGTGTCGCAGCAAGGCTGCCATCAAACTGGCATCGTATAGTATTCAGCGATGAATCCCGCTTCACTCTTGAAGCAGATGATCACCGTGTTCGTGTCTGGAGAGGACGGGGCCAGCCGTCCCAATCAACCCTTCATGGCACGTCATCCTGGGACCATTTTCTGACAAGATGCCAGCCACCTGCCGCTCGCATATCTCTGGACTGTCTCCGTGCGGTTGATACTCTTCCTTCGCCAGCAAGGTCACCAGACCTTTCATCAATCGAGCATGTCTGGGACATGGTAGGCCGCCAGACTGGGACACCAGAAAATATCACAGATCTGGAGCGACAACTGATGAATGCCTGGCAGAATGTGTCGCAGGATGACATTAGGAACCTCTATTACTGCCTGCCTCGACGAATTCAAGCATGCATTGCTGCCAGGGACGGTTCGACCAACTAGCAATTTGAACACTCAATGGGTGATTGTGAGCCGTGAGCAGGTACTATGACTTTGATTTTTTAGTCATTTTATTATCTGTGTATGAGCTATTCACATATTCAGTTTCATCAAAAACAACCACTTCCTTCGTGGTGCTTCGATTTTTTGCAAAAGAACGTGGTAGGAGAGGTAAAATAATAATATAGCTCAATCGTTTTATAATCAACTTTTTTGTGTGATAACGTAAGACGACCACCTCTTAAAATGACCAGTCTGAAAATATGCATAAAACTTGCTTTAAATATCATTGCTTTTAAACAACGTTTTCAGGGAAAATCAAATCTTTTGGACATGTTGAAGATTGTCTTAGAAAGGTTATATTCTATTCTGTAAATTTCTTCAATTTAAATGATAAATCATAAGTAAGGTGATATATTCGACATAGCCAGAGCATTTGCCCCCTAGAGAATGGAAAAAGATTTCATGGAGCGAACCCTGAGTGTGTCCGTCTAGGCAGTCTTTGAATTTGTCTCTCCAGTTGGTATAACCAAATAACTGAATGTAAAAATGACATAGAGGAAAATAAATTAAAAATCTACCTTTACTTCTAAAAAAAATTAATTCTATCATTTTAAAATTGTATTATTATTATTATTATTATTTTGTTGCACAGCCACCTATTACAGAGTACTATGCTGATGGTGCAGAACTACTTCTTAAATGCAAAATTAAGCATTTGTAGTTCTAGAATAATTTTTATTTAAAAAAATCTTATCATAACTAGAAACACTGCAATAATGAAAAAAAGGATAAAAACCATTCTTAGCAGCATTATATTATCGAAAGAACTGTCCACAGAACCCATCTTCCACATTTTTGTTATGTTTTCTTTAGTAATAATAACGGAAATAAAACTTCTGAAACACATCTCTAACTGAGGGAATTCTTCCTTATTAATCTTTTGATGGTCCTCAACGAGCTCAGCTCATATTCCAGTTACGCACAGTAGTAGGCGCAAACAAACGCAGCTCGTATTACAAATTTACGTCTGACAATTATTGTATTGATTCGAAAGAAAGAATTGCTTAATCTCGCCACCCTCCGTAGGTTGCACCGAGATCACAGTTGAGTGAAAATGGCAATTTCAAGTTTTAAATGAATATAAATGGTATAAGAGTGCGTAGCTGTTGAAATCGGGGAGTGATTTCTTTGGAGAGTGATCTACAGCAAAATCTACTTTTCTTCTTAAACTAATCCCATACGATAATACAGAATCGTATTGTTCTTTATTTGCATGAACGATCCGTGGGATTAACCTCCATCAAATATTATTTCACATGAGACTGCCGCCTCCAAAATATGTCGTCCGTCGCGAACCAGTCCCCTCTAGCTATGCTACTCTGTCTGGCATCGCATGAATTAAAGAAATGAAGATGAAATTTTCCTATATAATTAAAAGCCTTAATTAACTTTATAAGAAAAATGCAAAGGAAATGGTAGCAATTTATTTGAATAAAAATGTGTGTCTAAATTGTAAGACATGCGAATACATTGTAAATTTAAGTTCTGATTTCTGTATTGCAGCTAACATTTGAAAGTAGGTCTAACATTTCAAACTAACATTTGAAAGTGGGTCTTACTATTTTTACTCGAACAGGAAAATTAAAACTCAACTCTTTTCAAAATAGGAAACGTTGCTAAGCCATGTGGTATAATACCTATGATAAGAAACTCACTGACCCATTATCTATTGATATGCAATATACATCAACTTACGCACCATAAAGAATATAAGTAGCAGCTTTGCAAATCATGCATTAGCTTCAAATTTTTACCAGTATTAAAACTATTGTTAAGATCCATCAGCGGTCCACGGTAATATTGCTGAAAACAATGAAATCAACTCCAGCTCATATCCCGGCGAATGAGCTGTCTGTAGGGGAGTTTTTTTGTGGTTCTCCCCCCCCCCAAGAAAAGATGTATGCTTTTATAGCTTATAAGTGTAAAAATGCAACCAGGATTCTCTCTTAGCGAAGCTGGTAACATTAGCAAAATTGGACTTGTTTTTACGGATGGGGGGGGGAGGATTAAAAAGGTATATGGCGTAATGTTTCGTATATGACATTTTTTGGAAGTATAAATGAGTAAACTCGTTTGTAAAATTGTCATGAAATTTCCCCAGGAGTACAGAAATTTTTACACTTCCAACGCTTTGGCCTACAACTTCAGTTATTGCTTCGACTTCTCCACAATTAGATAAATCTCCGATTTTCTGTACATGAACCAATCTTTTTTCATGATCAACTTTGAGCATGTTTGTTTTTTACATGCTGTTTCGCATAGCATTAAATGTGCGTGCGTGGATACGCATGGATAATCCGCAAACCGAGTAATGCGCACTCGGATAATCTGGAGAATACTGTATATTTTTTAATAATTTTTTCGTTAAATCTTGAATGCGATTTGAAAGTTAGTTTTTCTTAATTTAACTCGTGAAACAAAATACAATTACCTTTAAAAAATGAATTAATAATTTTTTATCTTGCATATAGCCAATGCACAATATTCTTTTAGTAATATAAGCTACCTCAGATTTCCTTTGTCCAGTATTTTATATAGAATAATTGAACAGACTTGAAAAATGAAGTATCGCAAAAGACACTGAAACATTGAACTTTGTGACACTACTACCTAGCATCAACTTATAAAAAAATATTTTAAAGTTCATTTATCTATTTATTTTGTTTCTTATATTATTGTCATTAAAATTTTTCCGTTAAACCTATTAATAATAAAATTTAATTTATTAAAATACCCCAAAATACTCTTCCTAGATATAATCTTCCTAGAAGCACAACGTGAAAACCTGTTCTGATGGCAATCCACCGTTTTTCATAAAGCTGCGGAAGTTTTGTAACAATTCAACGATATACCTAAAAGTTCAGATACTTATCCAAAGTCCCCGCTTTTCATAAAAATTCCGAAGATTTATATAATACTTTGTTTAATTAATGAATCAGTAATTGAAATGAAAATCGAACTTGCATAAAGATGCCGATAGTCAGTTTCAAGGGAGAAACTGATCTTCAGTTTGTGTACATTACCTCCTGCTGCGGCCCCGGAAGGCATTCCAATTTGATTGCATCCTCACCTCATGATAAGGTTCATTGAATTGTAGAGTCATTAGGTTATTTGGAAGCAGGAGATGCGAAAATTGAGCGATGCCGTCGCCGGGACTCGAAACACGGACCTCTTGAATATGCGTCGAGTGTGCTTGACCATTACACCACGAAGGCATGCAAAGAAGGCGGGAGAAATACCTTATAAACTTCCCCTTTTAAAGGGCGACTGGGCTTAGGGGACCCAATCGCCAAATCCTGGTAGTGGAGAATTATCATTCACCACCTTTTCAGTTCGGGCGCCATTTGTAGAGTCATTAGGTATGAAGCAAGAGAGACAAAAAATGAGCAATTCCTTCGCCGGGACTCAAACCACAGACCTCTCGAATACGCGTCGAGCATGCTGACTACTACACCACGAAGGCATGCGAAGAAGGCGGAAGAAATACCTTGTAAGGTCTACTTGTCTACCTTTAGTGTGAAATCTGGAGAGTAGTGACTGCACAGAAGAAGAGTTAAAACTACCCTTTATTACAGTCTTAAATTATTTACAATGCGTCAACTCGACGCTAACACACTACGCCTCTGCTTGGGCGGTAACTGAAACAGTAAGAACAAAACTCAAAATTTGAAGATATTAACAAGTAGCAAAATTACGCTACAGAGCTCAGACTAAGACTATCCTGTTTCCTAACAGAGCGTTGATAAATTTAGTAGCAGCAAAGTAATAACTGCTAAGCCACGTTTAACCAGCAATAACTGCTAAGCCGAAGCTCGCGCTACAATACTCACAGAGTTTTCCCAAACTCTGTAACTTTCCATTCTAGGAACTTGATACTTAAATCTTTTCTCCCACTGGCAGAATTCGAATTAATTCACGCTCGCTACCAAATTTAAATATTCTGCACTGACAATTAGGGGAATGAAGGCTTATAGGAAAGGAATTTTAAATTAAATTTAACTGGTTATTTAAAGTAAATATAGAGCCTTATAGAACCTTATAGAATTACCTCAAAATGATAGTTCAGCATTCTAACCGTTATGTATTGTAGGATTGTTCCCGTCACTGAGGAAACTTTAAATATATTTCCTCGAAAGCTCATTCTTCGAAAAAATGCGAGCTATTTTTTTACGTTCTCAAAAGTTTATTGAAGTCATTAAGTTTTAATTGAAAATGATTTATGCAGGTTTTATCCTGTTAAATAAAATGAATTTTAAAATAAATCTTTCATGTGATACCAAATATATATATATATAGCATTATGAGACGCAAGTCTTCATATCTTTTCATGGTACGCACCTTAAAATATATAAATTTAACGATAAATAAAAAATACTGTACTCAGAAAAAAAAAAAATATCTGTAAACTAACAGCCCCATGACTAACCAAGAGATTAAACCGCTGAATACTGGGAATTCGAGCCCAGGGGATAATAGGCCAGCTGCATGATTGGTTTTCAGGGTTTTCTCCTTACGTTTGGTGAATACGAGACACTTTCCCTTAGAAAGTCCTCCGCAAAGACATCTTTCATACTAGGCAGATAGCCCTTGGGTTCTTTTCTATATCTGTATAACCTAACCTGAAAACTAGCAACAAAAGAGAATAAAATAAAATATCGTTTTATATAAATATCTCATTCTTTTATAATCGTTCGAAAATACTACATAAAATATTCTGGGCAAATGAAATTATTAGAATGTATTTTTTTTAATACTAACAAAGGTAACTCTTTACCTAAGCAAGCAGATGATTTTTAATCCTGTGTTCAATCGAAAATGTGTTCCAAATGCATTATGCAGGACCTTCACAAAAGTCAGTAAACGTATGCAACCACTTGTGGCCCCAACAAAAGTTCGTTTACTCTTTCATTTCCTCCTTTTCCAAATTTGTCTTCATGTGACTAATTTCTCTTTCAAAATTAATACTATCTGCTGAAGGAGTTTTTATTTTGATAATGAATAGATTCAAAGAACTAAAAAACGTGTGTTTAGAAAAAACGTATCTGTGAGAATCTTTCCGTTCGTTATCTAATCATGAACTTCCACACAAGAGGTTTGTATTTCGAATAATATTCATCAATATCAGTTCTCAGTATTGATGCTTTCCTTGTTAATTGCTCCGGGTTAATTTCTATGTTATGCGCTTTTCCATGTTAAGTGCCCAATTTTTACTCAGAGTGCCTTCATTAAAGATAATTACTTCTAAAAGAATTCTCGACCAACTTATAAATCATTTTCTATTTTTCACCACAATCTTGTCGACACCATAAAGAACTTGAACATTTTTCAAAAACAGTTTGTGTTTTCAACTTAAAACTACGGGTCTATTAATCTCTTTAAACTATATTTCAACTGCTAGGAATAACTATTTTAAATTTTATACCAGAGTCTATCAAACGAAACAACATCATCTAGAGCATCCACTCTGGTTTACCACGCAGTGCAATTCTTGCCGTCAGTTACTGTCAACAGAAAGCTCATTTAGAAAGATTTATCCTTAGTTTTAAAGTGCACTTCTATTCCTGGCTATCTTCGCCGGGTATATCAAGGATGTCTTATCTTCAAAACTGTTAATAAATTTAAATCCATAACCCATGATTGGCCGAGTAGGTGAAATTACGGGACACTGGTAGTTTATTCCACATTCAACAACTCTTGCTTAAATAGCTTTATAAACTTATTTGGCACTAGAATTTCAATTTATGTTTACAATTAAATGTTGAGGTAATATATTTAGATAATACTGGTATTTCTAATCATTATAAATTTAGATATATGTAATAACTAGATTTCTTCACAGTAACTTTTATGGGAGTTTATGAATGAACGAATCGTTCATTTCCAAATACATTTATAAGTAATTTAATGAATATTTAAGTACATGCTTTATGCAAGCATATGCATAAATACCCATATATATTTAATATTTCTTATTTTCGGCATGGGCAAATCTTTAATTTCCGGGCATTCACAATCTTTTTCGAGTAAAGAAATTTACAATAATTTAGCATATATCAGAAATTTTTACGTAAGAAATCTGTATAAACATAATTTGAATGAAAATTACATGCATTATTTTTAATATCCAACCAAAGCCAATTTTCCGTTGAAATTCCTCCACGATGACATTTGTCCCTTTAAGCAGACAGCCCTTGCATGCTTTACCCTGTTTAATAAAGACTTACCTATGTGCCTGACCTATGTAAAATCCTCCGCTGCAAAATATTCGTCGAATTTCACGATTTATCTGTCAAGATGTTCCTTAATTTTAAATTATGCCATCCTTGCCGCGATGAAATAACTTACACTATGTGATGCACGAAATAATATTTAAATATTAAACAAGAAGTGTCATATTGTAAAAATTATTGAAGAGGCAAATTTTACCTTTATATAAAATAACACACCATCCCTAATATTTGAAACTGTCTTAAATCCGTTTTAATTATGCTTAATTTCAAGGCATTCAATGAAGTGCTGACCTGATATATAATGCGATTATTCGAAAAATAAAAATATAATTTGAACACATTTCCTTTCTATGATTAAGTTCTATAAACTACCCCAAGTAAATATCAGTTCAGCATTCAAGATTTTACGTAGAATGGTTCAAAATTGGTAACTGGGGCAATTTTAAAGATATCCCTAACGCTCTCTGAAAAATATAGAAGGATCTTTCCACGTTCTCGCATAACCCTTAGCTGAATATTTATTAATAATATTAGTCAAATAATCTATCATTCTGATTATATTTAGCAGAGAGCCAAACATTGAGCTTGAGAAATTTTTCGTTGAATGCACTGACTCCTTATGATTTCCAAACTCTACAGATGGCTACTGAGGGCTATTGAAAGCGTTCAACGTTTTATTTGCTTGATTGGCTATTGAAAGCTTTACACGTTTTGTCCTCCTAAATTGCTTAAGGCAGGGGGTATCTACATCCAAAGCCTCTTCAACTCAGTAGACGACGCACAGGCGTGAAAAAATTCGGCAAGTTTCCTACTTGGCGAAAGATGCAATGACGGTACCAAAACCTTTAAGTTTGCATAGTATTTGAATATAAACGATGTATATGTACATTTTGAATTTCAGAAATAACATTTTGATGAATGGATTGTATCATGGTGAATCTGTAAATGTTACTTCGTTTCCTGAGGTAAAAAAATTAACCATTTTAATCCAGAAGAATTAAATGTTCCCTCCAAAATGAAAATTGACTCTGTTCAAATAGAGTTAAGGCGCCCTCTATTTTTCAATATTGATACTAATCGAAAAAACGCTAAAAAATGCAAAAGTTATATTCTACAAATATTTATTAATAATATGATAAAGTATGCCATTTTTTTAAATCAGTAGAAGTATGAGGATGTATTCTATGTAGCAGCAGACTTTTGCAGTATTTCACTGCAATTTTTTATGGGATAATATATTACTAAATCTGCTTATGTTAAAAGAATAGGCAGACATTTGTCAACAAACCGCCGAACCCTGCTTCTTGTAATAATAGTAGTTGAACAATGAATTTTGTTCTGTTACAAATTTTGTGAGAATGTCAATAATTTTAGTGAAATTATGTAGAAATTGTAGCATCTCTCTCCTAATATAGCATGAAAGGCCTCAAAAATCGAAGCCTCGCCGAAAAAATAAGGTTACAGGTGTAAGTCCATTTAACACTAAGGCGAGACAGTGACAAGTTGGCGATGGATTTAGCAACTAAGTTTTGTCACACAATTTGGTGAGTAATCACCAAAACTCGTAAAACTTAGCGTTATTTAGCGCTGTATTTGTCCAATCCATACGTAACGGTAACTATCCGTAACTTTCGGCAATTCTGAGAAACCGAAAGCACTGGAAATTTCTTGGCGCTAGAGAAAAAACTATGGAAGATCGGAGAGAACATCAGTTTTAATTAATTCAGAGTTGAATTTAGAATTTAGTTCAGAGTACTAAGAGTATTGAGAGATCGCTGTGCGAGCTTACGAATTGAGGCTTTTTATATTTTCCTGTATGTAAAGATCTCAGTAGTTTGAAGTGGTCGCTACTGATTGTGTTCTGTCATGCTGAGAAGAGTTGCGCGACTACGTTTGTGAAAAGTTCTTAATCAATAAAGTGTTTCTTTTGGGGAAAGGCATTTTGTTAATTTTGTTTGGGTGCATTAAATTCGTTACGAACCCGTAGGAATATATACCCGTGCCAGAAATATTTATATACAAAATATTACAAAATATTTCTCGCAAGATCAGTAGCACCTAATAGCGATAATGTAGATGTACACGCATAGTATCAAAAATATAATATTTTTATGTTTAATTGCTTCAAACGGCGTTTTGTGTCTGATTACAGGAAGGTTTGGCAAAAAATATCAGGGGCATATATCACCTGGCAGCTTCTTGCCAGTCAGACAAATATTTAATCTCAAAACTGAATTTTTAATTATAACGGACTTATTCACTTAATTATTACGCATTATATTTCGAGTATGTGATTTTAAACTTTGAAAATTATAATAATTTATTTGTAAATTAATAAAGAAACTTATTACAGTTTATTTCGCGTGGATTTTCAATTTATTTCATTTGAACAGAAAGTAATGAGCTTTTTGAAATATTTACGTACCTGCCTGTCATAATTTTGTCTTGCTATACAGAATGATAGATTAATTCCTGTAGTATATCTTGCTTTGTTATGAATCTTCATACCAAAAGGTGAATTTCTTAGAAACAACATAGCTGTGCTAGAATGAAGCAAAATAAACAAATTAGTTTCGTGTTGCTGTCTGTAGGCTGTTTGTTGATTCAGTCATTTAAAGTGAAGTGAAAGCAGAAAGTTGTAAATTCGCAGAACATAAGCAAAAGAGATATGTGTTTAATATTCACGATCGCATAATAAACGTTTGCATATCCTTTATTCTTAATTAAATCTAACATCTTTGTTCACATTAGAATAGGAGGAATAATTAAGAAGTAATATACTTAATTTTTACTCTTTTCTGTGTTATGTAGTATTTTAGGGGTGGCAATTAGTTAACCCCTTAAATTCTGTTTTTCATACGCAATTAGTGTGGTAAACTTAAGCCATCTGAGAAATAGAGCAAAATTAAATTAAGGCTATTGCAATTAAATTTAAGAAACAATAAGTATTGTGTGGATGTTTAGGTGTTGATTGCTGAATTTGTAATACACCGCCATGTCTGAATGACCTCGCAGTGGAGGAATTGGGAATATCTGCGTAATCCCGATAATCAAAATTATGTTTGTGAAATTTCACTTAAGTTTATTTAAATATTACAATTTATATAACTATAGATAACTGTTCGTAGTTGTGAAACATTTGATGTCCTTTCGAGAATATGCTATAAAGGTGGAGCTCATTAATGTTAAAGGAAACTATCTTAATTAGGAGACAAAATTGAGGTTTACCTTTTGTGTGTGTTATTTTCTAAATTTTTAATGCTTTTATGTTTGCTTATGTGCTTTTTATGTTATTTAATTTCGTTTGTTTAAGGTATCATTGTCTGTTAATTTGCATACAAAAGTATTTCACTTTCTTTTGTTTTTACTGACTGCATCAGTTTTATAATTTTTTATACTATACGTTAACTACCTCAGTTTCTAATCCCACGGTAATAAATGTATTTTATGTGTTAATAAAGCATAAAAAGTTTTTAAATATATTCCTGTCAGTTTCTTTCCTTCATACATTACTTACGTTTTGTAATTAATGAAACAAAAATGTCAGCATAATGTGTGATGAAATTATGTATCTAGTATGCTTTAAGATCGATTCTTCTTTTTTTTTTTTTAATATTGCATTACCTTAAAGTGTAATCAGGAGATGAAAGCAAAAAAGTATACTTTTAAAAAGCTAGGTTTTGAAAGTTTTCTGTGTCTTTTATCCATAAAGAAGTTTTAATTTAGAAAGCTTTCTTGTCTATTATTGAATGCAGCAGTTCGCCATTCCGTTAAACATTTAATCATAAGCTATATAGGTTAATAGTTAGCCTAACATATGTATATTAGAATAAAAGTGAGGCATATTTCTCTCACATTCATATTTCATTTCATATTTCTTTTGAGGTTTTGTTATTTCAGTAAATTCAAAATGTGTACTTTTTTTGATTTTATAGACAAAAATTTTTCTGTATTGTTTAAGAGATACAAGTTTAAAAATTAAAATATCTGAAACCGCTATGTCTAAATACACTATGTATGGAATTTTCATGTTTGTAAACTGCTTATTCTCAGATTTTAATGCATTACATGTGTAATGTTGTGTTCAAGCAGCAGCAGTAGTAGTTAATATATGTGATTAATTATCTTGTAAGATTTTTTGTTACTGATTAAAATAACTCACTTTGATATTTTAGAAAAATTCTCAACGCCTAGGAAGTTTTCTATTAATGACCATGTATACATGGGACTTTGATCTTTTAAGTTTGTTATGTCAAAAAGTGACATCACTTAAAAAAAAAAATGCATGTACAGCTGTAGATTTTTATTCATTCTTTTACTTGATGATTTCATTTACTAATCAAAATCTAATTATGTTAATATGAGACAAATCAGCAGCAAAAAGTATTAATTGCAAATGTGAAAATGTCGAGAAAAATATATTTATTGAAATTGAGGGAAATAGTTCCAGTTTCTTCCAGTTAAGTTAGGTATTTATTATTCAACCATATTTTTATTTACCAAAAATATAGGCTCGTGTGTATATAGGCATGTTAAAAAAAATATTCAAATCTTATAAAAAATATTTGAGAAAAATCATTCTTAATTTTTCATTCTTAATATTCTCCAGAAAGATCCAGTAAAATCTCAACTGTAGGAAAGAAAATGCCTTCAACCTAACATAAATAGGAAATAAAAGAATGTATATAATTTTGTTTTTGATGTACCAGAATTTAATTTTCTTTAAAATGAATGTGCAGAGCAAGTTAGAATGTATTAACTGCCATGATGTAGAAAGGTAATAAAAGTGGAGGAAATGCTCAGCTCATGATAATAAGAATAAGAATTAAAAACTAAGGTTAGCTAAATATATTTATAAATTATTTCCTGTCTTAAAAACACAAAGAAGAATTTATATTTACCTGATTTCAAATCATACAAATAGTTTAGTTCTTTGTTGTTATTTCTAATTTGAGATGGGATTAAATTGTGATAGTGAGGAAACCATAAGAAGCTTGACCCCCCCCCCCTTATGTGAAAAAGGATTCTACTGTAGCTTCAAATTTATATATCATGGTAATGTACTTTCCTAAATGTAAAGCAGAAGAAATAAGAATTATTCGTTTTATGTAACCATATTAATTGCAAAATTCTAATTAAATGTTTTTAGGACATTTTTTCTTCATTCTTTCTGTTTTTTCTTTCATTACTTTTAAAGCGATGTAAATGAGTTTCAGCTTTTGAAAAATCTGCTTGCAACTTTCAACCTTTGCTAAATTCTAACATGTTGCTCCTATGGTCCTGAAGTTTGGCTATCCTTGCAACATACTCTTATTTTAACTCATTAATACATAGTAGCATAAATACTCATACTGCTGTTCTATTGGAAACATTATTAGTGCTTTTTACTTGTGAGTAATTATAATGGCAAACAAATAAAACAATTATGAATGAGGGGGTGGGACTTAGATCTGATTAATAATGTATGTATATTGAGATTTTGAATTCTGCAATAGTTATTTGAAACTTTTTACGGAGAAGGTCAGAGTTTTCTTTTTTTTGACAGCTAAATAAAAGATAAGCAATAAAAAGTTCTGTGGTTACATTATTAAACAAATCGGAGTTTGATTTGAATTATTTTTATCTAAATCTGAATAATTATTGCTATTTTAAAATGTATTTTTAAGTAGGAGGCTATAAGGAAATAATTCAATTTTTTTTTAAAAAAAGTTAAGTCCAAAGGTACAGTTTAAATCTGTAATTTTTTTTTTATAATGTATGCATAAATCATTCTTATTCCAATTTTAATACAACCTCTAAAACAGCTAATCTTTCCTCGTGAAATTAAGTTAGTAATAATGTTTTCAGAAGGAGAATGCTCTCCCCCAGAATTTTTCATGAATGTTCAAGTCATTCTGTTTTCACCCAAATCCTGAATATAAAAAAAAAGGAGCCTTTAGGGAAAAAAAAGAAAATGAACAGTAGTCTGTAAATATATGTGCAAGAAAACCAATTTAAAATAAAAAAAAGTACTGTGTATGATTTCAAGTTGAGTTGTATTTACAGATTACATAATAATAAAGAAAATGAATGTGAGAATTGGCGTGTCATTTTGGTGAAAATTTTGTGAACTATTAGATATTTGTTTATTTATGCTATTTGGCACTCATGATAGCAGAGTGTTTTAAGAGATGCTTTTTTAAGGATTCTCTAAATCAGACGCTTACAAATCAATTTAAAATGTGTCACCCACCTTCTCTGGCTGTGTATATCCTAGAAGGAAGCATCAGTGTAATCTGTGGAATATTGCTTTAATTACCCATAAAATCTCATGCAAATTTCTTTAATTAATGAATCTTTGTAAGGCTGTTTTAACAAAAAATGAATTGTTTCAAAAATTATAATTAATAGTAATTAGAAAATGTGCTACCATGTGAAAAATATGATCCAAAATATAATGTACATATTAAGCAAATTAACTGGCAGCTAGAATAACATGAATCAAATTTTAAGTATTTTTTAAACAAGGAAAAAATATGTAAATGTCTTTCATTCTGCTTTAAGGTATCACGACTAGTCTAATTAAATTTTAATTCTATATACTTTTGTTATATTGTTTCCTTTTATGTCCTAAAAGAGAGCATCAAATTGAACCCTTTACAGAGTATCAAATTTAAACAGTTTCATTGCAAATAATTTGATTGTTTCTAATCTTATTGAAAATATTAATATGTATTTCTAAGCATGTAGAAATTATTTTGTGATATAAATTTTGGAGTTGAATGTGTGGCATTTTCATGATCAATTAATTTTTTGAAATATTTTACATTTCAGTTTATAATGCATGGTCTTTTACATCTGAAAAATTATAGAAGATTATAGCTATTAAAAGACAGTGGAAAGGTAAAATAACCCTCGTTTTGGTGAAATTTTTGTTTTTATATTAAATTTTTTTGAGACTTATGACAATATAATGAAGTCTGTATTAAAATTGTAATATTTTTCATAGACAAATATTTAAAATGATGACAATTTTTGCTTTGTTGAATTTTTTCTTTATAGTTGATCTTAAAATTATATTTACCTTTACATTGCGTGATTTTATGGTCGTAATACAATAATATTTATTTTAATTTTACAAATGCCAAACATTAAGCCGATTAGTCCACGAGCTCTCTGTCCTCATATTGAGAAAGTGCAATACAGTGCTGGAAGAGTTATGGAGGGCCTCTTGGCTTCCAGTACTCTCGAACTGATCTACAGAAATTCTGACACTCCTACTTACTTCCACAATGGAAGTAGTACTTTTAACTTTGGTTTCAAGCGACTTAGCGGATAAGGCGAATAGAGAAAATAAAAAATGAGTGTTTGGATAAGTGAAACGAAAACCTGTTTACAGTTTAGTCATGTTGACATACAGATATGAGGAAAAATTATAAGAACTGTATTATTTTTTAATATCATAACAAAATTGACTGACTGATTGCATTTAGTGATGATCAGAAGATAGATTATTCATAATTGAATATTTAGATAAATTCATCCAAATCTTGAAAAGCAATATTTTAAAATCCTTTGTTCATTTTTCTTTTTGTGTAAATTACGAATGTGAACAAGTGCCCTTTATATTCTAAAAATATAATAGAACAAATTTAATTCCGTGAGAGAATCAATAGCATAAACTGTGTTCGTACAGGTTTGAGTTTTCTAAGTGCAATAAACCCTTAATTTAATGGATTATTTAGGGACGTAATGGGTTTGTTACTGCTGAGAGTCCCTTACACTGAGAATGTCTTTAATATGTGAATATTGCAATTGAATTTTATCATATGAAATCAGTAAAAACCATATAAAAATTATTAGGGAAA
>KK121012.1:23925-72698 GCA_000611955.2 Stegodyphus mimosarum
GGAAAGAAAATAAAATTCTGTGTTGCATCATGTAGACGCACTTTTCATTTTAATAAATTGCGACTTTCAGGGTCAGATATGAAAAATTCAGAATTATATGAAAAGGAAGCTGCTAATTCATTCTGTGCAAGTTAATATATTGATACAGTAGAGATATTAATCCATAATTAATAATGGATCCTTAACCTTTTCTGGATGGTAGCCCGATTTTCTAACCTCTCGCTATGAGACGAAGGGCTGGACTTCCGTGATGTTCCCATAGGACTGCGAGTTCTAGATCACTAAGCCTAATTTTGCTAACAAGTAATGCCATAGATGAAACAAATGCAAATTTTTCAAAAATACATTTTTATTCAAATTTACTTAATTTTTCAAATAATTTTGAAAATGCGTTTATGCTTGCCTAATGTAAACAATGATAATGTAATCAAAGAGGAATTTTAAAACAAGCATTTGGCATTTGTTAAACAACTATTAAAATATTTAATGTAAAGCAATAAACCTACACAGGCACATCCACACATACATATATATATATTTACAATAAAATTTAAAAATTTTTTTCTGGGGGATATATTCTGAAGCTTGGATCCTTGCAGAATCCTATATTTGAATCTTTTCACTCGGAGTAAGATGTTTTTCCTGAAACTCGCTTCCTCTGTCGGCTTGGGAGCAAACAATGCATCTTCTCATTTTTTTCTTTGTTCTCATTAAGAATTAAAGATGGAAAATGCCGTTCCAAAAGACAAAATGGCATCTAAATATCACTTTTGTTTTGACAACTTAACACAAAAAACTCCCGAAATAACACCTTACACTGCTTATAAAAAGAAGAAACTAAATAAAAACTGGACTTATGACAGTACTCTTCGGTCAAAAAGCCTCTGAAAAGAAACATAAACAAAAACTCACATGCGCAGCATGCTTACTTGACTCAGCATGCTTGTTTATATTACTGAATCCTGCTGTCTACCCTTCAGAATCAAATGAAACAGTCCAAGGTCAAAGTTCAGGCATCATAATTCTCATTTATGTGAATACCATGGACATAGGGCACCATCTGTTAAAACTAAAAATATATACATTTCATTCTATGTGACAGCAGTCTAGCCAGGTGCAAATCATCTGAGACGCAGACATCAAACCTGCCCGAATGCGACACACCCATACGGAAAGGGTTAATAGTGGATATTAATTATGCTATCAATATATAATATTTTCAGAAACAGATTCATATAATTAGACTTTAAGAATTAGTAAGCTAAGGTAAAACAAGTCCCATTAATATACTGCACTTTAAAAGTTCATTAGCCTAAAGTTGCTTTACATCCTTGTGTTGGACCAATATACGAGGACCTTTCACTGTAACATTGCCTATTTTTTATGTTTCCTAGCATAAGTCGTAAAAGTAAAAATGCTAAATGTAGTGCCTGTTGCTATTTATTTTATAATTGCTGAAAGTTTTATTTTTTCTTTTCTTTTTGTTTAACATTGTTCATGAGGTTATTCTGTAAATATTGTACAGACAATATACTTTTTAGGTTCATTGTAAGCACTAATCAATCTGCTCATATTATTGAATTTTTAAGAATGATTTATGCACTATATTTGAATAATGTGTTAGAAGAATTCATATTCTAGTTGACAGTTTTAGACAATATTTTGGTAAATGGTTAACCAAACATGTTAGAAAACTTGTCTTGACAGATATATTTGAAGCTTGCGGAAAAGTCTAGATACGAGATACTGTTGATCAGAACGAAAGTCGGTACTTTTCTGTTATCAGGACCGGATAAGTGTTTTGAAGTCGGGGATTTGAGTCCTACAAGTTCATTAAAAAGACGGCGGTTTTTGTACCTTATGCCTTCCCTCTTTTAAGAAGTCGATTGCTGTTCTCGACAAAGGCGCTTTCAGATAGTTTGATTCATCCTGAAGGAAAGGCTTTCCTTTATAAAAAGGAAGGAAAATGTAAGGATTCTTTTCTAAATGTTTAGATGGTTTTCCGTATGAAGAGATAATTTAAAGGTGCAATTGATTCCAAATCGGATACTCAGTGATACACAGAAGGGAATGTATATGTATGTATATGTACACACACATATACATTCCCTTCTCTCTCTCTCTCTCTATATATATATATATACACACACACATTCCCTTCTGTGTACATATAGGGAGAAAATGTGATTCTGTTTTTCCATATTATAGCCCATACCTTTCAGAAAAGAGTTTATGAGATTTTAAGTAATGCTTTTACTTACCAAATTAAGTGCCTGTATAAAGTGATATTTTTAAATGCATCTAAAATTTTTCATAGATTTCAAGAACATATTTGCTTAAATGTATGAACATTCATATTGGTTTTGTAAACAAAGAAACATCATGCAAATGTTGCAGTAAACACAAATGTTATTTACTGTTATATTTCCTAGTACTATTTAGTTTGTTTTGCAGTATATTTTATTGAAATTATCCAAACACTTTAAAAAATTTTCTCAGTGTAAGGAATGGTTAAAAAAAATGAAATATCATCTCTACATAAATGATTAAAAACTTAAACTATACGGAAATGTTAAAATTGCAACTGCAGAAAAATTAACATTGTAAGCCTAAATAAATATTAAAAATTTACACAAAAGTGTAATGCTTAAGACTGACAAGTTAAAATATGAAGTGTTTTGTTCAGATATAACTTATACTATATATTGTTCGTATATTTCATATTGCAAATTTTTCTAGCAAAAAGCCTTCAAATCAGAAGGAGAAATTTGTGCAGTGTATATAGTTTTTGAAAGAATGAGAAGAATTTACGAGGTAATTACAAATGAGGTTATCTTCGAATTCTGAAGTTACAAGAATGAAAAGAGAATTATAGGGAAAACCAGATCCTTAACACAAAGGCCTTTGAAGGAGATATGTGGTTAAGATTTCAGGGACATCAAACTTGACAGTTCATCCCACCTTTTCAGCTTGAAAAACAGGAGAAAAAGACATGCCCACTAAAATGGAGATCCCTGTCCTTTCAAACGGGGGAATACCAAGGCAATATAATGGCCATCCCTCCCCAAAAGGTTAAAAAATGCACGTATGTACATAAGTGCATACATAAATTTTTGAATCTGGTCCCTATAAGAGAAAAATACCCCAAAATGTTGTGTTAGCTGTTAATGTTTAGTAATTTAGGTCTTGCATCTTTAAGACTTCTTTGTAATTTATTTTTGTGTAACTAACCCATGCAACCATACCTCTACCTCTAATCACAAATATTTATTAGTCAATTTCAGTCTTTTTTAAGCTTGAATGAAAAATTCTGCATTTTTAATATTAATTATGCACTCTGAAAGTCTATTTTCCAATTTTGCCATCTAAATGGGAGGGGAAGCCGCCCAGACGGTATAGTGGTTAGGGGAGCCTGACTACGATACTGAAGGGCCCGGGTTCGAATCCCGGAGAAGGCATGGATGTAAAAATTGTCTGTCCCTTCATAGGAGGTAGCGGTGACCGTCTATTAGGTGCCTCCATAATAAAATGGTCACCACTTCTGGCCTTAGTAGTGGCCAATGCCGTTATAGGCAAGTGTCCGCCATTCATGGGGAAAAAAAGGAAATGGAGGGGAATTTGTCAGTTAAAGGCGAGTTAAAAAAATATCAGTTGTGTAATAGTAGTTTTTGTTGATTTTTATGTGCTACGACGTGCCAAATTAATTTCTTGTCTGAAACTGGGAAAATGAACAGTTAAAATATTTTTTTATTTAAGTAAAGAATGGTAATTTAGTGTCAAAATAAAAATAATTATGATTGAAAATGAGTATTATAATGTTCAAGAATATTTTATTTATTTGAAATCTCTAATTGAGTCTTTTGTAGTCACACTGAGCTTTTATAAATGAGGCTGATGATTATATTTAGACTAGTTTTAGAATTCAATTTTGTGTAAGACATGAAAAATATTTCATTTCCCAGCATAATTCTGTATTAAAAATAAAATAAAATAAGCAGTTGTCTTAATCCTGTTGGCACAAAGACGGCTAAAACATCATGCTGTGAAAATGAAAATTTGATTTATCCACATGTCCTATATTAATATAGTTTTATTGTTATTTTGTTTAATATCAGTGTTACTTAACTTGAATATTGACTATTGTAGTATGCATATATCTCATCCATTTTTTGGTACAGTATTTTAAAATTGTATTCCAAGTTTTCTTTAGACATCAGTTGTTGTTTGTTATTTATTTTATGCAATTACTTTTTATTCTTTTTATATGTGTGAAACCTTTTGCAGCATCACTTGAATGTGCAGGTAGTATAACAATCAATTTATCCAATATAATAATTCCTTTAGTACATTTTGTAATTAGTTTTTATAGCTTAATAAGCACAGTTGGAAAGTGATCTCTTTTTAGGTCTTCACTAAAAACTAATGAAATTTATATCATAAATGGGAAGCATTTTATTTTAATTGAGTGATAAAGCCAATTATTTGCAATTTGACAATAGATAAGGAGCAGAGTTGCTTTTCGCCATGAATAGTGATAGACTGTATTTAAAGAAATGAGACCTGTCACATGCTTAATAAATGTTCTGAAGTATCGTTATTATGCCTTAAAAAGGGGGGATTGTCGCCACATGCCAAAACAAGGTAAACAAAAGCAAAGGTGTGTGTTGCAGTTATTTTCAGCATTTACAAAAAGTACTCCCATCTGCTTGAAATAAGAATGGATTTGAGGTTGTCAGTGTGAATTGTGATTTCCTTGGACACTGATGCATATTTGACATTTGTTTTGTATGCTCTCCATTCATCTATAGGTGAGAGCTTAGGGTATTCAGTTTCATTCATCTCTCATGGCTATTTTGAGTCAAGGAAGATTTTGTCTTTGAGCAATATGACTGCATATTGCATACCAGGCATACTGGATGAGATTTAGGTGTGGGGAGTATGCAGACCATGTCATGCATTCAGAATCTTCTCCTCTTAATATGTTGGACACACCAGTTGTCCTTTGTGGACATTATGATCCATAAACAGAAAGCTTGCACAACTGCACTACAGACAGGACCTGGGGGAATTCATAATACTGCTATATGTCACTGTACTGCCATCAAAGATGCCAAGAGAAGTTCTGTTGTTGTTTATGATACCCACCAACCTAATTACTCCTTGGCTGTAGTGATTAGTTTTTAAAACATTACAATGATGGTAATAAGTTCCCTTCTCTCATCACACTAAATGAGTGTCCATAATCATTTGCTGAAGCTGGATTCATCTGAGAGCATGACTGTGGACCATTTTAAAGGGCCTCCAATTAATATGCTTTTTATACTGCTATTATCTTTCTTGATGATATTTTAAAGGCCTTCAATTAATATGTGCTTTATACCAATATCATCTTTTTTTCATGATGATGTGTTAATAGGTATAGGTAGAAGTATAGGGCACAACAGTTATTTATTAATCGGGAAAGCAGGTATTGTCCCCATGTAACTACAATGTGCTCATAATGGAATGTGTGCAAGATAATGCCTAGAAATGGTTTTTGTTCATATGTCGGTGCTGGTAGCATTGGCAAAGTCTGCTACTATCTGGCTGTGAGTAACATTTTTGTTCCTTTTTGTCACTAGGGCAACATACTTATACACTCTTGAGATGTATATATCCTCCTACAGCCTCCAGCATGGTTTTGCACAACACTTCAGCACCCTTCTTTCTTCCAAGAGATAAAGCTCTTAGGCATGCCTATTGTTGTGGCAACTTTAGTACACTTTGCCCAGCCTTAAGATGTGGAACAGTTCAACCATGCTCATATGATGACTGACAGACATTCTTCAGTTAAACTTGAATCAAAAATCAAAATTTACAGTAGTATTTTCAAAAATCAAAATGCGATTTTTCTCTTAGGTGTTACTGATGTTACTTAGATGTTACAAATACGGAAACAAGGCAAGTGCACTGCCTTTTATACAACTAAGAGGTTTTATTCTGTAACACTCTCTACATTTATTTTTCCTGCAGTTGTACATCTCTCAGGAAAAAAAAATCTGCATAAATAACATGTTCCTTAGCAATTGTCAAGTAGTGTATTATTTTTTTTTTGTACTTTTTCAATAGTATCACTCCCTTGGAAAAGTGTATTGGCAAACATTTAATATGTGTTCATTTGAAAGGGAAAAGTCATTTGAAGGTGTTTCAAGACTTTCAGTGTGATGCCCAGTTATACAGTTTCACATTTTGATGGGTAATATGGGCAGTTGAATCAACAATATAAGTACTTGAATATAGCAAAGTATACGCTGGCCATCAGAGTTAAAGGATAATGACAGAAATAAAACATAACAGATACTTAATGAAAATTATGAATAGGAATTTGTACAAAAGCATTAATTAACATAAATTGCAATGTTTAGCATTTGATTATTCACAAATAGATATTAAAATTAAAACAAAATTTATGGGAACTGGAAAATGAAGGAACAATTAAATCACCTCTTGCGGAAAAATGTTTTCTTTAATACAGTGTATGGTCCTCTCGAACAGATATTCATGCTTCACATTTTGATTTCATATACTTTACCAATGTGTAGATCAAGTTTTGTGGAATTACATATCATTTTTCTAAAAGTGCAATTTTCAGCTCCTGGGGTGTCCGGAGAGGAATTTGGTGCACTGAAATTCGTTGCCTTAAGGCATCTGATACATGCTCATGAGTAAGGTGGCCAGTACATTCAAATGATATCTTGTGTTTGCTAGTATTCTGACATCAAATATGCTTGAGGCTAAGCATTGTCATCCGTTAGCAAAAACTAGGCCAACAGCATCCCTAAACAGTCTAACTTGAGGTTCCAATACCTTATATACATCTATGAGCAGTTAAGAGAACCTTCTTGAAAGATATATAGCTTGGTGCGGCCATTTGTCATGATTGATCAGAGGTGATATGTTTTGTTCCTTAATCAGGACTAAGTCGTTGGCAGACATATTTTTGTGAGATTTCTTCCATTTATTTTGATGTTGTAACTCAGACAGATATTCTCGACTCCACTTTTTCCAAAAATTTTGGAAAATTAGTAGTCTCAATTTCCGTTGATCAACAATATTTTTCGGTTCTTCTAAATTTTCTTCGGGCATGCACCAACAAGGAAATGTCCAGATGTGAGAACACCAGTGTCACTTGGATAATCAGATTGTGGAAACAAAGGCCTCCATTTCATACAAGCCTCAACATGTGTTACCAAGGTTGTGAATTCGGGATAGGTCAAATCGCTGCTCCCATTGATCTTCGAAGATGATACTTCATAGATTTTACAGCAGATTCGCAAAATCCTCCAAAATGTGGTGCGGCTGGTGGAATGAAATTCCATTTAACATTTTCTGAAGTCAGGAAAGAATGGAGATGTTCATTTTTCTGACATAAAAAGCAAGCGTTACGTAGTTCCTTGCTAGCACCCTTGAAGTTCGTCGTACAGTCAATAAATATTTCCTTTGGTTTTCCTCTCCTGGATATAAACCGTTTTAATGCTTCCATGTAAGCCTTAGAAAAAAGATCTTCGACAATTTCAAGATGAACTGCTCACATGGTGAAACAAACAGAAAACTTGAAAGCCCTTTGTCAACGGCCTGCTCTCTGTTTTATCATAAAAGGGCTGGCAAAATCCATCCCCACTTGAAAAAAGGCTTGTGAAGCTGCAACTCTAGACGATGTTAGATTGACCAGTATTTGTTTTGCAACTTGGGCACAATGTCTACAGCAAACAACACAATTCTTAACAATTTTTCTTATTTTAGATCTAGCAGCGACAATCCAAAACCTTTGTCTGATTATAGAATGCAAAAGTGCAGGAGGTGCATGCAAATACGTTTCGTGATAATGTCTAATGATGAGCTTAGAAATGAAATGTTTTTGAGGAATGAGCATAGGATGTCTTTGATTTTCCAAAATATTTGAATTCCTTATCTTCCTCCGACACAAATAATTTCTCCTTCGTCAAGGAATGGACTTAAAGAAGTATTCGGCTGTTCGATTTCACAGGTTTTCCACTCTTTAAGCTTGATACTTCGTCAGGAAATTCTGAATGTTGTAAAATTCTTATTATCGTACAACTCAAATTATTAAGTTCTTCTCTGACAAGAAATCCTATTTTCTTAGAAGTGCGCTTCAAACAATTGTTGATAAATCGTAAATAATAAGCAATGATACGGCATAATTTTATTTAAGATGAAAATTTGCAAAGAAAAGAGTCATCATCAATTTTAAGTAAATTGGAAATAATGCATTTTCTTTCTTCCCTGGCTACTTCTTGACTATCTTAATTCCATTTATTCATCCAATACAGATCCGGATTAAATTTCTGTAATCAGGAAGGTCCATTGAACCATTGATCACATTCAATCAATTCATTAGGTTGTAATCCTCTAGTACTATAATCAGCAGGATTATTTTTTTTTGCTTGAACGTAATTCCAATTTACCTCAGGAATGGCAGTTTGAATTTTCGACACTTGATTGGCTACGAAAGGAAGCCATCTCTGTGATTCAGATGCAATCCAAAATGAGGTGATAGTAGAATCTGACCTTGCAAAACAATTACTAGCAGGAACATTCAATCATTTCATCGTTATCTTGAGTAGATTTTCTAGCAATAGTGCCGAACATAGTTCTAGTCATGGTAAATATTGTGCTTTAAGTGGTGCAACTCTTGTTTTTGCACGTATCAATGACACCTTACTTTCTTCTTCAGAAAACGATTTGGTATAAATAACTGCACAATATGCCTTCTCGGATGAATCACAAAAGGCATGTAACTCTGTCTTGCAATGATTATCAATTAAAATAATTCTAGAATTTTTAAATTACTAAGCGAATTTAATTCTCCCTGAAAATGAGTCCAAATGGTCGATCGTTGTGGATTAAGAGTTTCATCCCAATCTAACTTCTCAGTCCACAAGTCTTGAAGAAATATTTTTGCAAAAATAATGACTCCAGCCTAAGGGGTCAAAGATTCTGGCAACTTCTGACAACACATTACTTTTAGTGACAACTGAAATTACAGAAGGTAGAACATTAAAGTTAAATGTGTCACTTTGGGTGTGCCAGTTTATTCCTAACACCTTTCTTTGTTGTTCTTTGAAAATGTCTAACTGAAGTGCATTTTCTCTGAGTTCTTTTGATATTCTTTCTAATACATCAGGCATGTTAGATGACCATTTCCGAAGTATGAAGCCTCCTCTACTCTTAAGATTATCTATGTCATGTATTAAATTTTTGGCAGCAGTTCTTCATGCAGCACCTGTTAAAAGATCATCTGCATAAAAATCAGATTTGGTAACTTCCGAAGCCTTGGGAAATCCCTTTGTTCATCTAAAGCTAACTGGAGAAAAGAATGGTTTGATAAGAAGGGTGCAGGGGAAGTTTCGTATGTCACCGTTAGTAGTCGATATTCTTGAAATGGTTCATTCACGTGATTTCTCCAAAGAATGCACTGAAAATTTGTGTCCTCTCGATGCACATGAATTTGTCTATACATTTTTTCTATATCCTCACAGATAACAACAGCATGTGTTCTAAATTGGGTGAGAATGTCAAACATCTCTGGTTGAATTCTAGGACCTACATGTAACAGGTCATTAAGTGAATATCCACTGGGTGTTTTAGCTCATGTGTCAAATACAACCCTTAATTTAGTGCTAGTACTTGATGGTTTAAATACTGGGTGGTGAGGTAGATAATAGACTATTGGAGGGACAGGTTCGGAATCAGGTATGACTTCCATAATTCTGAGAGAGATTTATTGAATGGTAATCTTACTACATATCTATCTGTGTTGTCTCTGTTATGAGTAGTTTTAAAATGTTCTTCACCCTTTACTTCGGATTTCGACAGAACAGTTTCTTCCGGAACTCTTTCGAGAGTTTAAAATTTCTTAACTAATTCATCAGTAGTTAATTCTAAATTATTTAATGATATGCAAGAGTTCACATAAGAAGTAACTAATGCTGTTCCTGAAATGATCCAACCTACTTTTGAAGGAACAGCTATTGGAAGCTCTTGGTTTTGTTTAATTGTGAACAAGTGACATGAAAACATTCACTCCTAGAAGAATATCTATTGGAGCAGATTCATAAAATGTAGGATCCGCCAAAATCAGATTACTGAAAGAATTCACAATATTTGATGGTAATGATACATGTGGTAAGTTTCCACAAACCTTGTCTGTAACAAAAACAGAAGTTGTAAAAGGAAGGTTCTGAGCCAAAATGAGGGAAGAATGTAATCTCTTCACCTTTTGTTTGAGATGCGGTTGATCCTAGGCACAATATCTGGACCTTTGCCTTTTTCTATCCAGACAAAGTTTTGAAAGACAACTCTCAGTAATGAAGTTTGCCTTGTATAAAATTACCTAGTGCATCATGAACCTTAATTGCAGGAGGGCACAACAAAATTTTCTTGTTTATAGTTCCATTATTCACAAAATTAGAGTATATCTGATTAAAATTATTACAAACATTATCTGAGATAGTATTTTCTGTCATATTTTGAGGAGTAAATACCCTTGCATGAACGGACAATGTATTGCCATTGTTATCAGTAGTAGATAAATTAGTATCTCGAGATTTTGTGAAATGCAATAATGAATGATGATTATTATGACACGTTTTGCATCTACTCAAGCTTTTACGAGCCTTAACATTATGCACATTAGATAAAGAATTAAAACAAAGTTTATTAAACTTCACAAAATTGAATCTCTTGCTGACAGGCAATTTACCGAATTGATCACACTTATATAAGTAATGATCTTTCTTACAATAAAGACAATTTTTAGTAGTTTCTAAAACCAATGATGTGACTTTAGAACTTATCTTTCTTTCCTTCAAATTGGTATTACTGTTGGGAAGTGTTCCTTTAGAAACATAAGTAATTCGTTTAATGTTCCTAGTTGATTGCCTTTTAAGTATCTCTCATACCAAATGCGTGTATTTTTATCCAATTTTTCTATGAGTTACTAATGTGTCACCAAAGCCTTCGACCCTTTGTTCTAGAGCATTTAGGGAACAGATGCATTCATTAGTAACGTCAACAAGATTCAAAATAGCGTCCGCTGAATCAGAAACATTTGGATGCATAACAAGGTTCTTAACTAATGAATTCACCAGTTCATGTTTATTCGAAAATCTATCTTCGAGTAAATCCCAAGCAATTTTGTAATTTGAATCTGAAATAGGTATAGCTTGAATTATCTTCAGAGCTTCAGCCTTACAAGAGCTCTTAAGATATTGAAGCCTTTGAGCGTCTGATAATTTAACATTATTGTGTACACTGGCCTTAAAAAGATCGCTAAATGTAAGCCATTGATCTAAATTTCCCTTAAAGGTAGGTAAAGTTAATTTCGGAAGTTTTACTTCTGTAGTATCTGGTTTAACACTAACTGAACTAACATTATCAAGGCGAGAATCCTTTCGTTCTAAATCCAAGTACAGATAATCAATTTTGTTTTGAACTATTTGATATTCTTCAACATAGGTATCAACTTCTGTTTCCTCCTATGTTACATAAGTGTTATCAAAAATGTGTAAAACCTCTGCTCTTAAAATATTCAGTTTCTTTTTAAAAGGTTCGATTTTTGCCTCATCGGCTTTAGCAATCTCAGAAATAATTTTATCTTTCAATTTTGTTAAATTGCCTTTAGCGACTCGTTTCTTTACTAATAGTGATTTCATATCCATCATGAAAAATGTAAAATTGACTTACTCTAAATTCATACAGCAGATGCATTCTTTCAGATGAGTCAGCAAGAGTCCATAGCAGCAAAATTATTTGATTAATTCGAAAAATACATATTATTCATCAGGCAATGACAAATAACATTTTGGAAGTAGTGTTTTCTCAGTAAGACTGTCAAGTTACTTCCATGAAGAAAATCGGAAGAAATTGATTTTTTTATTCGTATGTGCAAGGAAAAGGTGTTAAAGTATTGTATAAATAGGGGCATGTGTAAAATATTAAAATACTCCTAAAAACTAATGTTTAAATATATGGTTTTTTAAAAAATTAATTGATAAAAATGATTTATTATAATGATCATTATCTTATTAGGACTGTGTGGTTTATAGGGGGAAAAAATCCAAGAAATAACCACATGAATAAATGAAGAATTTTTCCCCATTTTTCATTGAAGAAATTAAATTTTGGAAAAAATTTGATTACTTGGCAGTTTGTTGCAGAAATAATAAAATATTTGGTTTAAAATAAGTTAAACTATTATTAATAAATTTATCCGAAGAAGAAGAAGAATGAACTTTATTTTAGAAGAAAGAACTAAAATAAAGAACTTCTTCTAAAATAAAGAACCTTATTTTAGAAGGCCCCATGGTGCATAGTTATTTTTTCTCCCATTGCTTCCCTTCCAATGCCCCACCCCCAAACTGACCCAAATGCAGTCATTTCTTTAAGAAAGTCTTTGATTAATTAGTGATGATTTAAGACATCCTTAATTGTAGCAGATAATTCTTTGCTTACTTCTTAATCAGAGTATGAGTGATTATTTGAATTATTGTGTAAATTTAGTGATGAATTTTTTGTTTATCTGTAATGCATATTGTTTTCATTGTGTATCTTTATCTGTAATGCATATTGTTTTCATATATCCTGCATTTGAATTTTAAAATTTATATTCTTTTTCAGAAAAGGTCCTTTCAAAGACTGGAAGAAACTTCATAAAGAAGTGCTGTATTCTTTACAAAGTTTTACACTACGCTAAACGATCAGATTTCTTGTTTGTTCAAAGTATGTATTAAGAATTAATCATCATGACCATTCTACCAAAGAAGAAAACCGCTCAGCAGAAACCTGAAACAGAAAATTCACCTGATCCTAACAATCATTCATATTCTGGTGACAACCACGGACATCAAACACATAATCAAGAAGGAAGGGAAAGATTTAATTTTGCGAGTCGCACTTCTCCTCCTGCATGGCCCTTACATACTTCCCGTGAAGAGAAGAGACCAGCGCATTCCTCTAGTTCTGGATTTGATGAGTATGTCAGTAGTGACTCGGGGCCAAGCCATTCTAAGAGACGTCATCAAACTTCTCCTCATCGTAGTGTGCGTAAAGCTCGCACTCATTCGAATCATTCATTGAGAAGTGGAGGTCCGCCTATAACTTATCCTATACCAGGCCCTTCTCAAGTACAAGTAAACTTAAGCTCTGTTCAAGAAAGGCAAAATAGTAATGTTCAGGGCCAAGCTGCAACATGCCAAGAAGAAGATCCGTCTGGATACAACAGTGGTGATGAATATGATCGTTCTTTGGATACCATGACTGATGAGGAACTGGCAGAAAAGGAGAGGCTTTTTGAAGAAAAATTGAGGAAAAAAGGTTATTCTATTAAAAAAATGGGTGAAGATGGGGCTTGTATGTTTAGAGCTGTAGCTGATCAAATTTATGGAGACCAAGAAATGCACACTGCTGTACGTAAACTCTGCATGGATTATATGGCTAAAAATTCCGATTATTATTCTCAGTATGTGACTGAGGATTTTGAAAAATATGTTCAGAGGAAACGTTCTGATCATATTCATGGCAATCATATTGAAATGCAAGCAATGTCAGAGATGTTCAACAGGCATATTGAAGTATATCATTATAGTTCAGAACCAATCAATATATTTCATGGTTCACAGAAAACAGATAATGAACCTATAAGATTAAGCTATCATAGAAATGTTCATTATAATTCAATTGTTGACCCTTATAAAGCAACTATAGGTGTTGGTTTAGGTTTACCGTCTTTTAAACCAGATATAATGAATAAAGCTTTAGTCACAGATGCCATAAGAGCTTCTGAAAATTTACAACTGGAGCAAGCAATGCTTGAAGATAAATTAAGAGCTACTGATTGGGAAGCGACAAATGAAGCTATAGAAGAGCAGGTTGCTAGAGAATCATACCTAGAATGGTTGAGAGATAATGAAGTGAAATCACGATCTAAGCTTGGAAGAACTGCAACAGCAACCAGCAGCTCAAGTCTAATGGATAGTTTTTCAGGCAGCATGTCTCCACAGTCTAATAGAGTATTATCAAGATCGAGATGCTCCAACTCGGCATCTTCAAGTCCCAAAATCAATGATAATATTGCTAATGAGAAAGAATCAAAATCACCTGAAACTTCTTTAGCTGGAACTTCAGCTTATACTGAGGGAATGTACATGTTTGGTGAAAACAAAGATGATAGTGGTACAAACAGTGGCTGTTCATCATCAACATCTGGAAATAGCACTTTAAATGGTTTTGCATTAGATGAAACAGCTTCATTTTTAAACCAGCTCCCACCATCTGTATTTGGTTTAAGTGATTGGGAGGATTCTGGAATATTAGCCAAGGTTCTTGCTGAGTCTCAACAAGAATATATTGATTCCCTAAAACGTACCAATGCTAATTAATTCAAAATTTCCATCAATTAAGATCATTAGCTCTTGATAATGACTGTTACTAATTTGCTTTCATTGCTCACCCTAGTTCAGTGGAACAATTTGTAAATGACTATATACTTCTGTTAGCGTGATGTCATCAAATATAAGGTGGGATACATGCAGTTATATGTGTAAAGAAATATTTTCAAGTTGTGCTTCTGTTATTGATTGTAAGATCGCTTGTTTAAAAAAAAAAAAAAACTTAAAAGTGATGAGCAATTTCAAATAGCTAGGGGAGGGAATAAAATGGTATACTCTCTCCATTATATTGTCTTTTCTGCTTTTGAAATGCAATTTCAAAATATTGTTAACAGTTTGTATTGGAGAAAAAATAAATTTAGATAAAATTAATCGTTATTTATTGAGAAAAATGTGATCTACATACTAGCAATTGTGTTATATCTATACTTTATTTTGTAAGAAGATATCGCATAGATGCTAACTCTACTGGCTTTTTATGTTTAGCCTTTACTAAGGAAAATGTTGCCCAGCAAGAAATGAAATCTATTGAATTAATAAAGCTAAAATTAAGGAAATTTAATTCACCTCCCACCTATAATGAATTTCTGAATAAATTTTCTTATTAAATTTTATTTCATCTGAATTATATTTTTCTTATTACATTTTATTGATCTTTGTTTTATTAAATTTTATTTGATCTGAGTTGTCTTAATCTACTGTTGTCATTTTAAAATTTTTACATGAAGATTCAAAAAATGTTGAATCAGTTAATGTTTGTTTATATATGGTACATTACTCACACAAATGCTATGTGCATTGATTATTATTTTCATCATATTAAAAGGTATAATGAAAATAATATAAATGAAAGCCTTCCTTCATTACTCAGTATTTTCTCAGTATAAAATTGTACGAAAAATTAAATTAGCCAAGGAACACAAAATTTAGAATATCCAGTTAAATGCTGACACATTTTACATCAGAATTGAATTACAAATATTTCAATAACCTGAACCATGCATTATAAAATGAATTTCTTTGAAATGATGTTTGAAGTCACTTTGGAATTTCTTTGAAATGGTGTCACTTGTCAGCATGAGAAACCTTCCAGTTATTAAGATTTCAAGGTTGGCTGCTAATGATATTGGCAATTTTTAGACAAATGATCTCAAATGATGTGAAACAGAATAAATACAAAAGCTTGTTTTCTTAAAATGTGCATTATGTATTTAAAAAAATTATTCAAATTTAAGTCATTCCAAATTATGGAGTGGATAACAGGAAATTAATTTTAAGCATTTTACAGAATTCTTTGACTTTGATTCCTGCATTATCTATATCTAAGAAGAGAGCAATTAGAATTTGTGATTATACATAGTTTTAATTGAACTTAAGCAGTTATGATGTTGATAGAAATTTTACATGCTTTTTATAAAACATATGTACTTGCATGTTATTTTACGAATATACTGAGGAATGTCCAGATTTTAAGATTTCACTGATTGCCATATTTTAGAGTAATGTTTATAAGAAAAGAGTGAACACTTTCATATTAATAGTGTGACTAAGAATCAACTTCTCATTGGCAAAAAGTAAAAAAAGCTCAAATGTGAAACAGTTTATTATTTTTATGTTAGATATTCTTAAATATCTTGTCAGCATTCAGCATTGTTGTCATTTTAAATCTCATGTTATAATCTGGGCTCTAGTAGTAGTTAAGACTATTAAATAATTAGATATATCAGTTCAGTGAAAAAACTCATGTGTATTTCCATAATTATAGCATATTAGTGAAAATTCAAAAATTGCTTCATTTATCAAATTTAAATCATAGAAGAAACATTTAAAAAGAACATAATATGAATCCAGAAAAATACAAACTTTTAAATAATAATTAAGTTAGTTTTCTGAACAAGGCTGTATACCTTTATCAAACATAACAGGATACAAAAAAAAATTGTGTGTGTGTGTGAGTAAAAATAAAATTGTATTTTTTCTTTTCTTTATATGTTGATTATATAATATGAGTAGATATACTATACAAAACTAGTATATTTAATAAACAGTTTGATAAACCTGGTATAACTTTAAAATTGTTTATGTCATGTTATATTAATTATTACTTGATCAGTTATTCATGAAAATGTTCAGTTTTAGAGATCAAATACAGAGCTATCAGTAGCTGAGAATTTAAAGCTGTGAAACTTCAGTGATTTATCTTGGTAATCGAATCACCTTATTAAATTATTTGGTATATGTAATATAAAAGCAAACTATTCTCCATAGGTAAACTTTCACAAAAGCATTCTTTCCTTTAGATAAGTAGGTTTTATGTGCCTTGATTTTTTAATTTTAGAGTCCCTTTATAATAAAAAATTGTGTAACATGTTTACTGTCTTAATTTCATTATAACTATGAATTAAGCTCATTGGAGGTATAGGTATTGTTATCCTAACATCATACCACCACCCCCTTTTTTTTTACATCTGGCATGCTGTTTTAATAGATTACATTTAAAAAAAAAAAGGTTTCTAGCAGCAGTACTCAAACTGGGTAAGTACTGTACATGTTTACAAATCAAAATAATGTAAACAGAAGTATCACTTAATGCTAAGTCATATCCAGAAGATTGCATCTAAGAAATTTCATGCACTCGGTAAGATTAAATTCTATTTGATGTAGAGTGCCTACATTATAGAGTACATTTTGTTTAAGTTTGCATTATGTTTACATCCAACTTTATATCAGTCAATTTAATATTATTTTCATAAATCTGAAATTTTTCTGGAGCAGGGATCGCCAACTTTCATGTGCAGAGGAGCACAAAATAATAAATAATAATTGAATTAAAATTTGACAATCCTTGCTTTGGATGGGGAAGAAAGGTCTCCTCTATTGTTCCCAGAATTCTTCCATACATCTGATGTTTTACAGCTTTAAAGGATGGAAATGTTTTTTTTAATTCTTGAAAGTTGTCAGGCTATAACTTAGACAAACCTGTTTTATAGTTGGTTGTTATTGTTTTGTCCATGGAAGAATGGTTGCCAGAACCTCAAGGAGGTTGTACTTGTACTTCCACCCATATTTTGAGGGAGAGCACCCCAGAGGGATCCAAGGGTCTCCCAGCCCTCTCCTCTTCCACCAAGCCACACAAGAAGTCTTTCAGCTGGCCGTATATTTAGAGTGCACCCATGCCATAAAGACACTATACATTTACAAACATCCATGTCTTCTCTGGGATTCGACCTGGGTCCTTCGGCACTGCAGTAGGCTCCTCTAACCACTGGTCAGCCTGTTTTACAGGTGTGTCAATCATAACCATTATGATATTAACACACTACTGCTATGCTTTGAATTTCAGCTAATTTTGTGTGTAAAACCCTATTCTACCTCAAGATGATAGGATTTAGATCCAGCCATTGTAATAGCCACTTTAAAATATATGAAATCCATCATCCTTCTTGAATCAATCTAAAATATTAATGAAACTGTTCTTTTCTGAAAGTTTCTCTGTCTTTAACAACGAACAAAAGCATTTGTTGTTTACAGATTGTTCTTTTGAAATTAAGTGGATCTAAATTATACCATGAAAACATTTCTCATGCTATGATTAATGTACTGTTAGCCTGTAATGTTAATGGAAAATAGTCCTGGTAATATGTTAAAAAGTAAAAAATTAAAAAACAGCCAAAAAGAATCCATTTCAGTTAAATCTTTTATTACTAAGCCAGACAATAGTTGGAATGCATATGAGATCCCATAGGTTTTAATTGTTTACATTAAAGAAAAGAAATCTTGATAAAATGTAAGTTATTTTTCCAACTGCAGATAATTCTGTTTATATTACCCAATATTATTAAAATTGGACAAGCTGTTAATGTAGACTGGGGCACTACAGTATTATATGAACCTTTAGTCTCTCTCGCTATTGCAAGTTCTAATTATTCAATTTTCTGTTACATTATTAAATTATATTATTCTCGAGTGTTTCATTAAGGCATTCCTCATATGGAGGCAATTTTATAGCTCATTAATACTTGCAAGTAATGTTTTTATGTTTTTGATGAAATCTTATGTTACAATGGGAGATTTGGATGTTTAATAGCTTTTTTACTTTGTCAACGTTTTCTTTGCTACAACAGTGTATTTTTTTACCAAGACGTGCATTTCTTACAACAAGAGGATTTATAGCTGATTAAAACTTTTCCCATTTACTGAAATATATATATATAAATATAAAGGAAATTAGGTCACCTTAAGAATAAGCGAATTCTAAAACTTAAAATTTACTACTGAATGACAACTTAAATAGAAGCTTTCTTTGTCCCAAATTCTTTATTACTTTCATATGAAAATTATTTTAGTAATTTTCTCAAAAGCTTCTTATGGTAGATAGAAATTTTCCCAGGGTTGAAGATTTCAAATTAAAAATTTAAACTTGGGGGAGAAAAGAAACAGAAACTTATCTCTTTGCCATAGAATTATGATCATGTGTCAAAGTATTTCAAACATGATCAGTAACACTGCTAGTATAGACTACATAAAAGCTCCCGAAACTACAGCTATAAAACCAGCATCAATGATTGAATTTTGCTTTCTGCTGAAATTAAGAGAAGTTGAAACAAATGGTTTTGCTATGTTATTACTAAACCGTTTCAGTAAAATGAAGTCTGTCTGTAGGCACATGATTTAAATTAGAGGAGCTGGTCCACCTGAACGGAATCTGCTAGAAAAAGGGAAGACAAGCCTTAAGCCGGCAGAAGTGTAAGACTAGTCTTCGACCGCAGAGATATTTTGTGTTTTCATGAAAATACTCCGGGTATTTAAACGCGGTAATGAGTTCCTCCGCGAACTTGGCACAGAAAGTTTAACGATTTTCAATCATAAACACATCGTGTAAGATATGTGATTTTAAAGTCAAAATTCAAGCAGTGACACGGAGTGGAATGAGAGTGATTTACAAGCCGCAGAATATTAAAACTTCAGTTACCCACTCGTTGGACTGGCAAGCAATGCTTAGGTCAATCAGTAAGTTAATATTACACGGAATTAAGTAATACGTCAAGAAAGAATTGCTGCAATTTGGTCACAAAACTAAGTTTGCGTTTTCAAGCATTTTTCCAGAACCTAGTCCCGGGCACCTAGCAACCAAAAATCATAACTTCTCAAAACCCCGTTCCTTACAAAAACGAGCACTAGGACCTAAAATTGCCTTCATCAGGCCGTAATTACTCGATTTTTAAATTATCAGCTAGAATTTTCTTTAGTTCTATTCGAAGTTTCATCTTATTTTTTATTTTTTCAATTCGGATTTAATCTTGCGCAGTTCTGTGGCATTTAAAAGATTTGCATAACAGATTCCTTAAATGAAGGTTTCCAGGTATTGAATTAGTTTCTTTTGCCGGTCTGTACTATATGATTCGAAAGTACTGGCAGAGTTTCTTCAATGGCAGGAGAATTAAAATTTTGGTACACCTAATTTCCTTCCCACCGCATCATTTTGAATCCTGAATTTTAAGCGCAAAATGTCTCAGCTTTGTGGTACTTCCCATTTCATTGTAATTCCGTAATTTTCTCCCAGAATACATGTATAAGTTAAATGACTTTTTGTACATATTCAAAATCCGTGAATATTATGAATCCAATCTGTTCATGTTATAATTTTTGACAATACAAATACTGCAACAAGATTTTCGTGGCTTGACTTCGAGTGTTAAATTTATCAAGTTCTAAATCTTATACGCAACTAGGATTGTTTTACAATGATTGGCTGATTCAAATACAAGAGTAAAAAATAGTAGTAAGAGACGAAACAAAACATTAGGAAAAATAACTGCCATCGGTATTAATGCGCTATGCCCAAAGTACTTTCAGCCCGAAAGTCATAGGCTGATCAACCATCGCAATGCTTTTTATAAAGTTGGCTAACGCAAGAATCACTTACGCTTAATCGTCCGCCTCTCAAAAGGTGGTCCAATTAAGAAAAGTTTGAAGAGATCACTTCTGAGTATCTGCAGAGTTAGGAAGGACCTTCTCAAAGTATTTATATCTTGCATGTTTCCAACAGACATGTGGTATGCACTGACCCTGCGCCTTCGAGTTAGCTCCCGAAATAAGACGACACCATGCAGAATTCGTTAAATATCTTACGGGAATATGGATCTATTGATGAGATGCTTGTTTGTTGCTGAAGGCAATATGCCGGCAGTGCATGTTCACTTTTTGGCCCAGACGCAAAATCTCGTCAAACAATACAATCTTGACAATCCCCTAGACATCGCAACAGTGGCATAGCGATAGCCCATGCTTGTAAATTTAAAATTGGGAAAATGGAATTATATTTTTTCACTGCATCGTATAATATGCTCGCAAAATTTAGTACTTCAATTATTATTGAATCTGATAAGAATGAATGAACTGTCTAGTGCAATTCGAAAATATGTGATGAACATTCATTGACATTTACTGTGAAGACGGAAAAGGTTCGATAAATAGTCTGCTCACCAAAGTGAACTAACTATGATGCTCTGAAGAAATGGATCTGAGTATTCTTCGTAACGAATTTAATTATTTGAGTACGAGACGTGGTGAATCATTCGTCTACCGCAATTTTGGAAATCATCAATATAAGGCTTTCGGATGTCAAAAACGCTAAGTGACTTCTTGGCGAATGGGATTTTCATAGGCAAAATTCTAGTGATATTGCCATGAATATTTATAATCATCTCGTTAATCTTGCAAATATAAGATATATCCATGTTAATAACGGTGCAATATAAATTATTTTAGTTATGGTGATGTAGGTAATAGTTATATAAATGGTTCTAGTTATTTTAATGTATATAAAAGTGTTCCGGTTGATAGCTGGAGTGTTAATGCAAAAATATCAGTTAAAAATGATCGAGTACCAGAATCTGTCGCATAGGGTCACTTTTGCAACAGCTGTCTGATATTCGACAACCACATAACAGACCCGGGATCGAATTCCACGATCATTATCATCTTCAAGGGCATGCGAAACTGAGCTCCTGCACTTCCCATTGGTGCTCATGGATAGCGAAATATGCCAGCAACTACATGCCAAGCAGCATTAAGTGAGCATACCATCACATGATTGCCACAATGGCGAACCGAACAACTACACACACTCCCCTCTAATACACTGGTGTGCAAAAATTAAGGACGAAGTCGAAAAATTAGCATATCAGCTGAACGAAGAGAGAGAGAGAGCGGACAGAAAGACCAATCAGGAGATTAAGTAAGGTGATGTACGGTAGCACATGCGCAGATATGCAGGTAGACGTAATGGGGGAGTGTCTGAGTAGTATAAAGCATGTTGTCGGCGTAAGATGAGTATTTCTGGCAAAGAGATTGCACGCCGTATAGCAGTTAAAATCACACCGAGTTGCTGCCTCAGCGAGAAATGGCGAATAATCAATCTGTTAGACGACATCTGGATGCTTTTACCCGAGGTCGAATCATTGGGAAGTTGGAGGAAGGCCGCAGTGTGACAAGTGTGGCTGCAGAGTTCGGAATTGCTCACAGCATCGTTTCACGACTTTGGAGACAATTTCAAACTACAGGAACAGCTATCCGGGGGTTTAGTAGTGGTCGTCCACGAGGAACCACACCCGCAGATGACCGGTATATTGCCTTACAGGCCAGAAGAAACAGGCGGCAGACAGCGGGAGAAATCGCTAGACACACGACACAGGCGACTGGACGACCGATATCGCGTTTTACCGTGGCCAGAAGACTGCACGGTGGTGGTCTGTTTGCACGACGCCCTGTACGGTGTGTACCTCTAACGCCTGCCCATCGGAGAAGGCGTTCTCTGTGGTGCCGGGAACACCGGAATTGGAGAGACAATGAATGGGGACGAGTACTCTTTACAGATGAGAGCAGATTTAGTCTGAGTTGCGATTCTAGACACATACACATCTGGACAGAGCGGGGAACACGCAATAACCCCTTCAACATCATCAAAAGGGACTGTTTTGGAGGTCGCGGAGTTCTCGTTCGAGCAGACATAATGCTTGGTAGCCGGACCGACCTTCATATCTCCGAAGGAGGTTCGTCACCTGGGACTGCTATTGTAACGAGGTTCTTCTTCCTTACATGCGTCTTTTCACAAGGGCTATGGGTCCTCAGTTCCTCTTCATGGACGACAACGCTCCACCTCATCGCACAGTTACTGTCGAAGAGCTGTTGGAGAGTGAAGATATTGAACACATGGATTGGTCGGCAAGGTCTCTGGATCTAAATCCCGTCAAGCATGTACGGAATTTACTAGGGAGACTCGTGGCAGCACGTAACTTATCACCAGTAACTATTCCGAAACTGCGATTGGTGCTACAAGAGGAACGAGCAGCAGTGTCTCAACAGCTCATTAACAACCACATATCCAGCATGCACAAATGATGTGAAACCTGCCTAGCAGTCAGGGGAGATCATATCCCCTATTAAAGAGCGGATGTTTCTTGCTGGACACCCATCACAGGGATGTTTCGGCCTTCAGTCGCATTGCGCTCCATGCTACTTTTTCAATAAAGCTTCTTTTTATCCCTCTGATTTCTCTTTTAGTAAGTGTTGCTTACACTACTCATGTCCTTACGTATTGGGGATCTTACGGATGATCTTGTGTTGATTTGGAAAGCTTTTGTACAAAGTTATATTGAAAAAACCGTCTCGTCCTTAATTTTTACACGCCAGTGTAGATAGTGAAATATGCAAGCAACTACATACCAAGCAGCAATAAGTGAGAATACATCACGTGATTGCCACAATGGCGAACCGAAGAACTACACACACTCAGGACAAATGACGAACCACGTCACACACGACAAGACGCTCCTTCACACACGTTCTACCTCAAATCTAACGCACATGCCAACAAACCAGGTCCTCTCAACCACGCTCCATCATGCAATAACATGTCCAACTAAGCACGTCCTTACACAGCAGTCACTGCTCATCAACACAACGATGAATCTCATCAATGCAGTGAGCTCACAACCACGTTCACACAACGTTCAATCATGTCACATCATTGCGCATCAGAAATGTTGAGGAAGGGAGTGTATAACTATTTTACTAGTAGCGATTATAATTCACGCGGAATTTTAGCTTATCTTGTCAGTATGGTTTGACACATATTGACGAAGCTGAAAGAAATTGAAATTTCTTGTCAAGGAACATGAATCATATATTCGAAAAGAAAAAAATAAATAAAATTTCGATTGCTAGTTACATTTGAACCTTTAATCATAATTTGAATTCGGTTCTAGAAAAATTATCCTTAAAGCTTTTTCAGTTAATAAATTAGACTTCTTTGAAACCTCTTGTTTTAACAAAAAATTTTCTTCTTTAGTTAATGACATTAGTTTTTCAACATTTTAAAATTTCTGATAGCTTAATATTTTCCCGTTTCATTACTATTTTTTCTCGACAGATTACATTGCATTTGTTTCCGCTTTGCTCCGTTCATTCTTTCCATATAAAATCGTTTTGTTCTTTCCGATTGCTGAAATTTTCTTTCCCACTTCTGATCTGTAGAACTAGGTCTGATTGCTCTCGAAATTTATTTCAAAATCAACGCCAAAATAAGGTTGCTTTTGTAGCTAATTTTAAAATCCATAGTTTCTTTAACATTAAATTAAATAAAAAAAATGTAGTACTTATTTATGAACTTTCTAGTTGGGTACCTTGGAAATAGCCTTTATTTCAGATGAGCAAATTTTAGTAAAACATTGTCATACGTTTTTTGTTATATATGAACGCGTTCTCAGCAAAACGTGCTGTTGGGTAAGTGCCATGTTGGCTAAATGTACTCTCGGCTAAATGCCCATGTTGGCTAAACGTCCTGTCGGCTCAATGTGCGTGTCGACTACGTGTTCTGTCGGCTAAATGCCTGTGTTGGTTAAATGTCATTATCATCAGATTTCGTTTTCACGTTATTTGGCTTTTTCGGGCATAATGAATAATTGGCCACGTGATCGGCACTATAATTGTAACTAGTAAGTTTCTTAATGAATTCTTTATCATTCGTAACTTTTGTGTCGTAAAGAACATTTAAAGGAGCGAGTTTACACTTTTCGGAGTGAGTGAAAGAATTTCTGACAGACAGCGCTGGATCTTATCGGAAGTGAGGCAAAACCTTAAAACTGGCGCCCTCACCCATTCTCATTTAAGTTTCTCTAACAAGTTTCAATTTTTTTACGAAGAATCAGGTAGAGTTTGAGATAAAAAGTGAAATCTATTTTATACTAAGAAATTCTTTATGTTTCATTTTTTGATTCATTGATGAACTGAAAGATACGTACCAAAAGTTTCGGCTATTCCTCGAGCTTCTGACCACTCCGTATTTATTGCAACAGGTTATGTTAGATTAGATTATTTGAATATGGCAAAGCTAAGCTATGGCTAAGAAGCTTATATAAGTAAAAGGAGGGATGCCTTCGTGGAGGACTTTTAAAGGAAAACTTGCTCGTATTTACGATGCGCATGGGGTAGACCACGTAAACCAACCATGCAGACAGTCTGTTTGCCTGGGTTCAAACCCAAGTCAGGTCGAACTATTGGTATTCAGCGGTCTTAACCATTCGGCCACTGATGAGGACATTTATTTATTTATTTATTACGTGTTCCTCAAGGATCTATTAGGCCTAATGGATCCATTAGGAGCTATATGGAAAGGGAGGGATGCACCGTGGAGTACTTTTTCTTAGAGGATCTGGCTCGTATCCATGTGTAATTCCGCTTGGAAAATCACGCATAATTCTCGGACCGAATAACCAATCTTTCCCGGCTTTTACCGCTGTTACTTTTTTGCACGTGTTAATTCTCAGACTGAACTAGCAATCTTCACCGGCTTTTACCGCTGTTGATGAGGTCATTGCATGCAGAATATGGGTTGTCACTGAAAGAAAAAGGTTAGTATTCGTATTTCCTATCTTGTTTCCCATACTTCTTAGTTCATTAGTAATTTTAAGTTTATAAGTTCTTACCTGTCATCTAACGCTATTAAAATATTACGGAATTAGTAACGAAAATTAAAATGTTACTTTGCGAGCCTTTTGGTTTACAATAAATCTATAGCATTGTTGTAATGAATATGATGTGCGGTTTGATTTTTGATTGACATAATCGCGACACTTGATGCCGTTCCCGGTTCACGGAAGATAGTTTTTAATAAGTTTTAATTTGATAAAACTTCGCTCATAGGTTACGGATGTGGTTGGAAGCGTAGAATAAATCCGCAGCGCAAGACAGGTATAGTAAAAGGCATGCGGCAAATCATAGTATATATCTATTGCAAGAGATAGAAAGCGCTAGCTGAATAATATTGAAGCTTTAAAAACGGCGAGTACCTGGCAGAATTCAAATGCGTTTAGGTCTCGCTCATGTTTTCCAGCAAGATCTGCTCCATTCTTTTGATTCATTTCATGACTGCTGCGAAACGCAAAATTTGAATTTAGTGTAAGACCGCTGATAACCCTCTTTTTGATTTCTGATAAGATTCGATCAAATACTATCTTTATTGCCTTAGAAAAGAGCTAAACAAGTTGAAATGTTCGTGATTCGTCCTCGAACAGTTCATCAAATTGCTTTTTGCTCTTTAGAATTTGTCAGTTTTTCGGTTACTGTTTTAAACAACATTCTAGAAGATTTTTCTCGCATTTTTTGCATAGTTAGATATTCCATTAATGCGACGGAACATGGCGAAAAAAAGGTCTTTCTTTTGAATTTCAATATTTACTCCATTGTTTTCTAGTAGAATATTAGGCAAAACTGTAAGGTTGATAATAAGTTCAGAATTTTTTTACAGCATATAGCAGACGTCGCATATAGCAGCATATAGCGGTCCGGCGCTTTGATTCCGCATTACGAGAAATATCCTTAATATCGTTTAAGGATTTTGCTACTTGCAGTAAATTCATTAAAAGGGCTTTCACAGCCAAATTTTGTGTCGACCGTCACGTCTGGCTGCTTCTTTTCAGTTGGTTTTTGTCAGTTTTTTCATTATATCCCATAGAGTGATACTAAGTATAATGACTTTATAAAAAGCAGAATATTTTCTAGATAATTCCAAATAGATTAACTGCTTCCGGATATTATCAGGCAGAATGCACACTGGCAAGATTCAAGGAATGAGCAAAATTTGGCACAAATTCAGCAGGCTCATTCACTTCTGAAATCCTGGCTTGTACTCCTTTATAAGTACCGGCTATATTAGACTGTTATCGTAAGACTGACCACGACCCTATCCAATTTTAAACAACCAAGTGTCAATTTTTCACACTCCTTTGAGAAATATATTGTTTTGTCTTTCCACGTACTTCTATGAAATCAACAAAGCTTTCCTTTATTTCACACGTATCCCCACATTTTTTTATGTATCGAATCATCTGCTCATTTGTTCTGTATTCGACACAACTCTAGTGAAATCGAACAGCATTGTGCAGTATTTGGTTTCTCAGATATAATTTAAAATGCCATTTCGAACTCTTTTTGTCATTATGTCAATAATTTCATTTTAAATTATGTTTGGCAAATAGAGACACTAAATTCAAAAAATTTCTTCGACTGGGACGAAGACTGTGAACAGATTGTTGGGCTTTCATCGGACCCACTGAGAGAAAGACAGCTTGCTGAAAGACGCAATGCATCATTCTTGACTATGTTTGCAGGATCTCTTCCCATTTTTCTTTTTCTGTGTGAACTAGTCGCTCAATGTCATAATTAAAGCCTTGGCTCGATTTTGTTTACTGTACTCAAATTTTTCACTTAATCATGCACTCCTGTGAATTTTAGATGCTTCGTGCTCAGTTAATCTTTATGAAGCTTTTTTCCGATTAATGAAGCCACACAATGTTGATTTAACGGCAGCGCCATCTCGGTGAACAAAATCTTGCAGTGAAATGATAAATCTTGCAGAGTGTACAGAAAATTCCATTTGTGGTTTTACAATATATACGCCAAGATCTTTTAATCTTTTCACTATTTGCCAAATTTTTGTACCACATAGAAGATGCCAAATATCTGCCATCACGTTCGGTGGATATAAGGTCTACGTTTTATAGATGTTTTCCTGCTAATAATGCAACTTGAATTTTTAAGAAAGTTCGTTGCTGTTCGTCCATTTTTTTCTGTGATTGACCAGCTGCTTGTGTCCGACAAATCAAACTTTTTTAAGTGTTTGACCTTTTGTTGCCAGTCACCTCATTTAGGTGGGGATGGGCAATCCCTACCTAAATGAGGAGATTCTTTATATCCTGGCTTCATGCTTCCAGCTGTTTGTTTGAGTCAATGAAGTAAGTTATTTTATCTAATGCTGACTTGTAAATTATTTGGGAAGAATAGATGAAAATTCTTCACGTTGGTGGTACAAATTGTGAGAAATATCTAAATCCTGTAGAATCTCAGCATCATCGGAAGTTGCGGCAGGGTCTAACGGTTAATCGTTTTCGTGAAGACATTTTTCTATCTTAGCTGCAATTCGTTTACCTTCTTCAGTCCTGTTTTTCGGCTCTTTTTCTATATTTCGTTTCCGAGAATTTTTCCTAGGCTCGCTCTGATTTTCCTTCACCATAAAATTACATTATGACTTGCCACAATAAGAATAACTAAAAAGCCGAAACGCATGCCCCGTTCCGAGTAAAGTCAAAGGCGAGCCTAAGTTGCCGCCTGGCTGCAAAAACTCTAAATGCCTTGCTTCATTCCTTGACGACATAGTCCACGTTAACGGTCTGTTGTATATGCTCGACGTTCACAAATTAAAATTATTTAGTTGACCAGGATGGTTCAAGGTTAATTTTTGTTGGGTGCGGTCTTAAACAATAGTTACAATGCTTCTCCATTTCTTAAGAGGCATAGCTATGGAAACAAGGTGCCTCGAAGCTGTCGTTCTATTTTTCATTTGAATATATCTCCTGACTTAGATAGAGGACAATAGGACTCCAGACATCACTCACAAGGGTCAGCTTCTCTTACCAGTGACGCCTGGAGTCCCTCTGTTATCCTCTCTTTGATCTTATCTTTACAGTCATAATCGGCTGTCCATAACTTTTTTTAACTCTTTATTCCATTAAAAGTGTTCTTAGTATCTATTAAGATTCTTAAAATAGGTTTTTAAACCTGGTCATAAAATTAATAACGTTATAGCAAAATTAGACAACATTCCAAATACGAATCAGCGTCATATTTGAGTTACTCGCAACAAGGACCGCAGCTTGTCCCTCCCCAAACGTGGAATGGCTGACAGTTGTGGCATTATGCCACGCCGCCTTTGTATTTGTACATTTCAACATTAACATCAAAACGTTTACGAACGTCATCAATTGAGAATTTAATCAGTAATTTGCGAACATCATAAATTTGCTTTGTTCAGGTACATCGCTATGTGTACCTGAAACAGAGGAACAGGTGTCATAGTCTTAGATTTGCACATCTGATTCATCTTAATAACACTGAATCCCTCTACTATCAACTTACCTTTAATTTCGTGAGTGGGGCAGTTGGAGAACAAGCTTAATTTTTTCTGTATGGTAAAATTTTACCCATTATTTGCAGTTTTTAATGTAATTCTGTAAGATAACTATCAATTTTACCAGAGTCGCTACATTAACTGGGATATTTTACAATTATTCATTCATGTTTATGAAAATGAATTGTTAAAAAATCATTATCGTATAAAAGCCAGATCTGAATCTTTAGCAGATCTTTTTATCAAAACCATTACATCTACTAAAATATTAAAAAAATCTAATTCAGACTCTTTTCAAGACATACTGCCGGTTCATTTGGAGTTTCGTAACTCATAACAAATATTGTTTTTTCTTAGTTGTTTTAATAGATTCAATATACGAAAATATTTTAGGATTTTCCGAAAGTTTTTATCCCTTTCTTTAACATTTTCTAAACTGTTAGCTCTAAAAATATTATGATTTCTGTTGTTCTTTTAGGAGCTTCACTTGTAAAATTAATATTATAATTTATGGATCGTTATTATTTTATGACATTGATGACATTTAATGTTTTGTATCAAACGATAACACCGCAGATAACTTTATAATTATAATTATGTTTAGCTTAAGAATAAACTTTAATTTCTGTTTAAAAGCCATGTGCGCTTCTTTCATGTTTTCATTGTTTTTAATGTCAACCGAGCCCACACAGTAGTCCATTAAAATTGGTTTTAGTATCATATGTTTTGTTGTTTTTCGATATTTGATAAGTATAATATATTTTATGAGACTGAATTAAGTATAGAAAATATGCCGCATATGCAATATGTATTTTAATTTTCGATTTTAGGTTACCTTCTGAATCTGCTGCTCCTCATGCCTGACTAATTTAATGATTATAGTGCTCCTACGTATCAAATATTGAGTTAAAGAAATTTTTTAAAATTTTTATAAATTAACATTAAATTTTTTAAATTCTGTGAGTAGGAAACATTGAGTTTAACTTATCGAAAATCTGAAGCTCAAGTATTTGAAATTGCACGTTTAGTAATTTCGGGCCTAGAAAGATATTTTAAAGAGCTGGCAGTGAGAAGAATGGTTTCAGAACGAATTATTGGGCTTCTATTCCAACCGCGTTTCGGCCTTGGAAAAATGAGCAACGCACCTCAGACAGTTTGAGAATTTTAAGCGGATCTCGTTGAAAAATATAGAATGGAAGGACAAGTAGCAAAATCGACTGTAGAGGTTTTCGTTACTCACCAGCGAATAATAATAATAAAAGCTCCCTTTCAGTAAGAATATCATTTTCAGTTGAATAATTTTATGTGAATTCATTTTGTATGCTAGGAAAATTCTAAAGAAAAAAAAAATATAAAAATAAAACAAAATTTAAAACAATTTTTTTAATTAAAAAAATTTAGAACAACAGAAATAATTTTATTTTTTAAAAGAGCCTATTTTTTTGAGTAATAAATAAGTTTTACTTAATTTCGGTTGCGAAAGCAATCACCCACCGTTTGGAGTATCAACAGGTAAAATGAATGGTATTCATATTAAAATAGATAGATAAGAAAATGACGTTAAATTATCAGATACTTTTAACAAGAAAATAACGCAAAGATTTTGAGGTTTCAATTTATCTTTGTTGCAGATATCTCTGTAAAAGCACACACCTCATGCAGACCAATCATACCTTTTTTGTTGCATATTTCAATAGATTTACAAATTATTTACACAGTGTGTTCGTAAATAGAAAATATGTGGAAACAGAAACAATAATATACGTAGTCATTTTTGTATTAATTATGTGCATATTTTAAAGTAAAAACATTTTTATTCATGTTTTTATACGTTTCTGGCAAACTGTGTAAGAAAAATCGATCTTAGACATGTTTCAGTTAGACGTTCCAGCTCCATTCCTGAAATAAGTTATTTAGAGATTTATGGAATTAGTTTAGCATTGTTATGTGGAGAGTTTTATAAATACAAAATCTAATTTTATGTGGTATCATAGAGTAAAAATTTTAATTAGTTAAATGCTTTTGCCAGGGGCATAATATATGGCGTTTGGAACATATTCTTATAATTACCATCATGTAATTATAAGCAAGTAATTATAAGTATTAGCAAAAAATTAATTCTTTAGAAAAATTTTAAATGCTATCATCTATGTATAAATTGAAAAATAAAATTATGGTACAAATTATTAAAAAGTATGTTTTTTGTTTTTACTTCTTTCAAATTAAACAAATGCATTTACAGTCTAAAAGATAAACTAAAGACGACTTTGAAGGGCAACACCTCCGAGAAACGGCAATTTGGCTAAGCCATAGAAGTCTACTGTCTCGAAGTGGTAAAACATTGTCAGGCCTCGGTAGCAAACTGCTTCAGCAAGTTGATAAAAAACACTACGCAGCAGCTCACGAGCGCAGTTTGGATAGAAGATTGATACTGACTTTAAAATTCTTTCTTTCCGAATTTTTTCGAAGGCTACGTTTAATAATTCACGTTCAGAATAACTGACATTTTACTACGTTACATGCAAATACTACTCAGATTAAAAAGAATCAGGAAAAATTAATTTAAAACATGCATTTGCTTAATAAGTTATTTTTTCAGAAGTTATTGAGAATTTTTATCGACTTGCATTTCCTTTTATCGTTTGCAAATACATTCATTTTTAATGAATAAAGTTATTTTTGCTTCGGCGATTTTCCAAATGGAGAATGAAACTGAGCAGAGGAATTGCACTGAATTCTATTTTCGCATTGGAATTTCTGCTTGAAAAACGTTTCGAAATGTTGCAGAAAGGCTTTGAAAATATCAAAAATAGGAACAGCTTCTGAGTAGGTATTGTTTTTAATGTTTGTAATTTGTTTGTTCGTTTTTACTGGTACCTACGGCGCATCGGTTTTAGTAATGTTGACGATTTCCTTCGACTAATAATGTGTATCATAAATTTCTGATAATTGGCCAAAATGTTAAGAACTATTTGTGTGTTTTGTATTGCTTGTAGGAAGCAATTTGTAGAAAGCAGCATGAATGTTGAGGATATAACTCACATATTTTCACTCCATAATGCACCTGTTCACAAAGCTGTTATTGTTCGTGAATTTAAGCTAAAAATTCAAGAGATTGGGTCCCTTAAATTCTGTACTCACGAAACACTTTTTTCTTATTTTTACAGCTAAAATTATCGTTTCGTGGTCAACGTTTTGAGTCTCTTGATGAAATACAAGAAAATTCCCTTAGCCCTGGAAACAGTTTTCTTAATATATTTTGAGAATTACGAAAGGCACTATCATGACTGCATTGCAATCAGAAGAGATTCTTTTGGTGGGAATGTAGTAAATATTGACCAATAAAATGGAATTTTATGTTTTATGGCAGTAGTCTAACCAGCTGCCCGCGGGCTGCATGCCGTTCCTGAAGCAATTTTGTGAGGCCCGCCATTACATTTCAGTTATGTATTTATTTTAATATAGTGCTTTTAGATTTCAACATAACATAAATTCATTGGGCACATAATTGCAACACAGTGTTTATTAAGAAAACAGAAGAGAACTAGTAAATGTTTTTGTAGTCTTTACATTCCAACTGGGTTCGAAACTAGCGCTAGCACACAGCCAAAAGTACATAAGTAACGCATATGCAAAAACGCACTGACAAGTCCGCAAAAGAAGCTAGAAGAAAAAAGGACATTAATCGTTGCATCTCAGGAAATGACAGTTTAAAATATAAATATAAATATAAATAAGAAATATATGGATTATGTTCATATGCGCGATTGCTAGTGAATGAAAACAAAACAGAATGGATAGATTTACGATGTCAGTTTAAATGAAAAAATTACATTTTTTGTATGCTTGCATGCGAAGCCTCGTGACTGGACTAAGGTGACACATTCAGTGCAATCAATAAATTTTTTCGACAGCCAAAAGGCGATAAAACTTTTAGATTCTGGTGTGTCCGTTTCTTTTTTCCCTTTCCCCCCCTATTGAGTTCGAACTTTTGCTATTCTTGAGTTAGTCATTAGTTGACTGAAAAATTAACAAAAAGGGGCCCGATTGACCAAAGAGCATTTACACCCGGGATGAAATAATTTCCATTAATATTTCTTCAAGTCTACAAACGTTATCAAATTTGGAATGCTATCAGGTCCGAGCTGTAGTAAAAAATATTTTTACGGATTTTGTATTTAATTTGCCATTTTAATAGAATTTTAATTAAAATTGTTTTATTTCCCCGTGCAATGCAAACAAGACTTATTTGAAGAGAAAGCTACGTCGGAAAAGTAAAAATACAAGAGCGCGTGCATTTAATATCTAATAAATAGATATCCCGTAATTGTTTTTGATATCCAGAAAAATCGAGAAAATACGAGAATGATCTCGTAAACGATTAAAAGCTTATAAAAGCTGTAGGAAAACATCTCAGCTCAGTTACTTACGCGGCTCTGCCGCAGTCAGGATTTTAGTTAGGACTTCTCTCTACATTGCAGGACTTTGGTTTATTGCAACCTTGCGGTGCAAACGACATCTCCTTCATACCATGTATTTGTTTTTATTTAATTTAAGGAAATTGCACGTCAGGGGCTCTATGCATTTCCTCAGTGAGCTGGATAAGTTGTCCATAATTGGCAATATCCCAGCAATAGTTGTCCAGACTAGACTAGACTCAACTCAGTTGTAGTTGTTTTAAGCGAACTGTTGCTTACTGCTGTTATTGATCATAGCGAATTCGCTATGAGATAGAATTAGTTTCTCTGTATTTTGAATTTGAGTTCTGTTTAACGTTTTAACAGTCCTAAATATAACTGCTGTGAGATATTGTGATATTGTACGAATAATCTCTCAGGAAATATTTCAGCATTTTGTTTTATTTCTTGTGAAATGAATTAATTTTATTAACTTTTTAACGACTTGTGCATTCAATCTATTACGAACCGTACGCACGCAACAATATAGAAATTTATAATTATTTACATGCAGTCGTTTGTATTTTTATGTGAGTGGGGATAAATTAGTACACAGAAGAAAGAGACAAATTTGTCGATATTTATTCTCAAGTTTTTGTTCCACTGGGGAAGTTTTCTATGAAAATTTGATAAGTTTTCGTAATTTTTTTGTTTTAAGCTTATGTTAAAAGCAAGTTATTTAGTTGTTAATTCAAAATATTAGAATGGCTCTAGTATAGAATTGGGTGCCCTTTCGACTGGCGAAAAATTTTGTTCAGTTTAGGCGTTGAAACCCCATTTCTGGTTACCATGAGAGTTTTAACTTGGTTTTAGCTTCTTGATTTTTTTAAGTGAAAATAAATCGATGGGTACATCGACAAAGTCAAGGCAATGTACAATGACTAATTTGTGCAATTCTTTGATGTTTTTTAAGTGAAAATAGGTCGATGTGTACATGGACACGGAGTCTGAAATTCTTTGACTTATTATTTTGGCTTTGTGTAGCGGCCATCTTGAAATTGTGCCTTCCTGGCGCCGATCTTGGTGCCAAAAAAACAAGAGACATCCAATTGTAAACTTTTACCATTGGAATTATCAGAAATTTATGTCATCTCAAAAATTTAATATTTAGCTCTTAGTACATTTGAATTACTAAATTTAACCAACAGAAATTTGTTACAGGTGGAAAAGAAGCACGGTAAATTTGAATTTTTTCCTTTGTGTTATTATTATTATTTGTTTATGCAAGTTTTTATAAATAGTAAGTGAATTTTGAAATTAATTTAAAATTAGTTAATTTTTGAAATTTAGTTTGAAATTTTGTTAAAAACGATCTGTCCGCCCCCAGTCGCTTTCGGGTCATGAATGCGGCCGCCAATTACTTTCAGGTCGTTGTTGCGGTCCGCGTGTAATCTGAGTTTGAGACCACTCTTTTATGGAATCATTCCCGATACTTTTTGATTACAGTAATAGAAATAGCTTTTAAAATATTCAGTAGTCATAAATTTTTGTATTAAAATTCATAATAAAATAATGAACCTTACCTGTAACCATAAGCCCGTAAAATTACACGACAGATTGACACACATTTGCTTTCTTTTTTCAGTTATTCTCCTAAATTTCAAGTTGAAGTGTGTTGCAACGTGGCATGGCTTTGCAAAAAGTCAATAAACAATCGCTATTGATGTTCAATATTGAGTAGAGTTACATGGTACAAAATTTCAAAATTTTTCGCTTTCGATTTCTGACTACATTTGATACACAATGCAGTTCAGTTTCATTGTGAAATATTTTACTTTTCTTATTAAACGTGTTTACTAAAATTAAACATTTTGAACCATGGGTTGTTCCAGTATTCTTTCTAAAGTCATAATTATTGATAAAATTTAAATGGTTGGTTATTATCATTGAATTGTCGAAAGGTATTCTTTCTGGATGATGCCCACTTGCAGTGCAGATCTTGCAGGACTGCTTTTGTCTGGTCGATGGCCAGTAAAACTTAAATGTTTCACGAGTATATCCCATGAAAATAGAAGATTTGTAACAGCTAACAATTTTAATAGTAGTCAAATGAAAAGTAAATTAACATGAAATTCGAATGAAATAATTGTCATATTTTCAGATATTACTTATTTTCCATTATCCTGTAATATTAATAATTGAGCTATGTACGAGTATTATATATAGAAAGATACTACTTTAATCATTTTCAGAATTTAACAAAAAAATCTGGTATAATTTTTGAAGAGTGCTTTATTTTGTTATTTTGTGTTATCATAATATCCATTATTAGAATAAGAATTCTTAAGTGTCTTTTTTTTTCCGTCTCCTTCCCCCAATATTGCTTTGTTAGAATGGCCCAAGAAAAATTGAGCCATCCAGAGCTTAAATTGCGCCGGGATCCGGCTGTGGAACTTCCCAGTTTTTGACATAAATCATAATTTTAGCCAGAGCTCACCGGAGCCCCAAATAAAATTGTAAGATTCGGTTAGAAAGGCGTCTATAAAAATGAGAAGAAAGCAGTTCTACAACAACAACTCCAAATATCCTGGATTTAAACATTTGAAATAATGTGGGTTGAGATTTCTAGATTTCATTTCAAATATTGAAATTAGTTATTTTGAGTATTTTTTATTTATGTTTGAAATACCGTGGTTCAAGGTTTCTAGTTCTCGTTTGAAATATCATTACTGGTTATTTTTTTTTGCCATATTTCGCTATTTGGATATTGTTCGTCAGCCTTGACCCCAAAAAGGGAGAAACTGCTTATTGTGGTATGGCAGGCAATGGTAGTTATTCGATGACATACTTCCTCTAGAGAGATGTAAACGGAAAGTATCGTTATGTTTATTGTTTACTTATCAAAGCGACAGCGAAGAGTATTAAATTAAAAATAGCACATAATTGAATAAAATATAGGTATCATTATTGATCATTTATATTAGCGCCTATTTCTCACATGATATTTACTTCCGTTTGCATGATGAAATGTCACCCATACCTTTAAAGAAGCCAAGTTGGCGCAACCAAGGCTGTTCTCCGAACAATATCCCTCCATTTTTTTAATACGATGGATTACACAATTTTGCAACTGCCTAATGATGAAGAGGCGGCCATAAGATTCCTTCAGGACAAAAAACAACGCATAGCAAAAGAATTTGTTCTTAAAGTTGTAGAGACATTAGGTTTTTTCGAAGCAAGAGACATGAAAAATGAGCAACGCGTTCGCCGGGAATCGAACCACGAACCTCTCGGTTACGCGTCGAGCATGCAGACCACTACACCACGAAGGCATGCGAAGAAGGCGGGAGAAATACCTTATATACTCACCCTTTTAAAGGGCGACTGGGGTTTTGGGGACCCAATCGCCAAATCGCGGTGGTGGAGAATCATCATCCACCACCTTTTTAGTTCGGGCGCCAGTGTAGAGACATTAGGTTATTTCGGAGCTTCAGACATGAAAAATAAGCAACGCCTTCGCCGGGAATCGAACTACGGACCTCTCGGTTACGCGTCGAGCATGCAGACCACTACACCACGAAGGCATGCGAAGAAGGGGGGAGAAATACCTTATAAAGTCATTCGATGAAGTTAATTTTTGACTCGAACAAAACTTCTATATGGCTTTGTTACGTACGTTCTTGCTGTGAAAAATAAAAAGGATTGTGAACTAAAACATGATTGTAGTTTCGCGTCTTTCTTTCCACAGTGCTATTCGTTTTATCTCTATGTGGTGTCAGGAATTTACGTCGATTGAATTTTGCCAAGTTAGAAATCAGCCATAGTACGACAATAGATTCGAATAACTACTTTAAGTCTTTTCACAAAAAGTAAAAACAAGGTTGGACGGGTTGTTCCGGAACAATGGGTATTCAGGGGTTTATGCCGGGAAAGCAAAGAATGTTTTCTGGTCGCCGTTCCCGGTCGTTGGGCTAGAACATTGATGACTTCCACTCAGGGAAACATCGTGGATGGCAGTATTATATTTTCAGACTGCTGGAAAAGATATAAGAAAGAGGAATTAAGAAATGCTGAGTATGAACATGTCACTGTCAATCACAGTCACAATTTTGTAGAGCCCGAAATTGGATGCAATACCCAAACTGTCAGGCAGTGCTAAATGGAGAAATTAACGTCAGCGAGGCACTGGTCGCACCATTTAGAGTCATATTTGATAGAATTTATGTGGCGCCCGTTATATTCAAAAACTGAAAATTTTCTCCAGTATTGAATGATATTTGTTATTTTAGGCCACCTGTTTAGATTGTAGTTCATTTTGTTTTATTACTTTTTATTTGTGTGTAGAACATTGTAGATTAAAAAATTAAACAGAAAAAATCAACTTCTTTAAGAATTAAAAAATGAAAAAAATTACTTTTTTACAAAATGATTTTTTTTAGTGTTTTGAACTCGATTACTATTTCATAATTTTATACTTAGCAACAATTGGTCGAAAAAAAAAGCGGCGCATTTTTAACTGATGCCGGTCTAAGGGAATAATACCAATAAAAATACCCTGGCAGTTCTTTTATGCAAGTGAACCACAATTTCAGAAAAGAAATTTTATTTTATTTATAAATATAGCTCAAAAATTGATTCTAATTTCTGAATGTACGCCTGTCTTTCTCTCGGACGCAAACCTTAGACAGATGTTGTCACTTTTAAGGAAGAAAATCCTCCACCCACATGTCAAAGGCTTATTCTCAGGATGTGAAATGAATATATATGAGCGAGTCAATTTTTTGTACGGTGTGCTTAAAGTAATCACCCTGGTCGCGCATGTGCCACGCTAGTGATTTCCTACTGTAGAACTCCTGCAGATCTTTTAATGGATGTAATCAAACGCAGGGTACCACCTGTCACAAGTATAGAGGCGTCTTATGTTTATTCTTATTATGTTTATTCTTATTCGCCTGTCTGATGTTATTATCGGATAGTATTCAATGAAAATTTCGGCCTCACGGCTAGAATTATATCGACAGGGCATCGCGATTAGGAAGTCTTGACTCTTCCCTCTTCATTTTCAAGGCTACACGTTTCTGTTGAAATTTCCTTTCATATCCTGATATAATTTAGAGAATTCTCATTATTCTCCTTTAAGACCCTTTAATTGTTTTATCTTTTTTCATTGGTGTGCTGAAAAAAAGAATGGTTATTTTGTCTATCATCCCTTGATCAAGGGATGATGAAGTATTTCGAAATACTGCATTAATACTGCATTATATAGACGGAGATCGGCTGAGCTCATTCTTAGCTTCTGAATGGAACTGTAATTCCAGCCGGAGCCCCAAATAAGATGAGATTCGATAGTTTATTTTTTATTTACCTATTTATATTAATTTAATAATTTATTAAATTTCCGTTTATCTCTTATTATCCCAACGGAACATTAGCACAGAAGGGCTATTAATTTCGTTTTGGCATTTTGCGTCGATTGACTATAAGCGGTGAATCACTTTTGAAGTTTTTGCCACCAAATATTATCGCCCTGTATTATAGTTAAATTAAATTATGAAGAATCTGCATAAATGTATATATGTTTCTCCAGTTGTGATAAAACAACGTACCTAGAGCCATCAAATTGTTAATAACGTACGTCTTCACCTGATTAGGGTATATGGAACCCCAAATTTGGAATTTGTTTCATTATCTATTTCATATTTCGTAAAGCATTTATGAGTTTTTGCTTAAGAATTTCAACGATTTCAAAGCGAGCAATGGCAACACTGTACGGGGGAAAAAAAATTGTCTCTAGCGCGCAAGGCTGTATATCGGAAATCGTACTAAAGATATGCTCTTTTAAATATTTTGTGATATTGCTGTTGGATTGAATTTTATGGTTTAAGTAAGAAGAATATGATATTTATTAAATAAAGGTAATATACAAAGACGCCCATTTGGGCTAAAAAAAAAACGCCCCGTAATATAAAATCCGAAAGCTTTCAGAATTTTTTAAATTTCTTTTAATTTTAATTTCATTTCTTAATAATTTTAATTTGTAGTTATTTTACTTACTTATTGTTTTCTTTCTTCCTGACAGTCTTTCACAGGGTTCTAATTTCATAAATTAAACTTAGAGCGTTCCTAATAATCAGAAATTTCTGTTTAGTGCTTTCCTTATGGAAACTTCTTGAAATGGTTTTAAAAATTATCTAATTTTGAAAGTGGAAAGAACAATAAAAAATAAAAATACGCGAAGCTTTTTAGGAAATGAATTAATTTTATACTAAAACTCATTTTGTGCTGCCATCTATCATATCAAAAGTGAAATAAAAATTAAATTGAATATTAAATTATTTATCTCTGTCCCGTCACTTTTTATCTTAGATTATGTAAAAAGATTTTGTTACATGTTTCATGTGACACAAACTAAATATGTTTACTTTTTGTTACAGCGGAGATATATGTTTAATTTAAATTCTTTTGAAAGGAATGGAATTTGTCTCATTATGCTGTAGTGGCCCAGTTATTGCGTGAGAAATAATTATTTTTCATTTCAAGTATTTTATATTTTTTCATGTGTTTAATTATTTCATAAAATTAACTTTAACATTTTGTTAATATTCATATTTATATTTTTTATGCTGAATGGCAACAAGTAGTCCATATTTATATTTCTTTATGCTGAATGGCAACGAGTTTTGTTTTCATGATTACTTTGGTTTTGTTTTCCCGAACGCTGTTATTCTAGTAGCGTCTCATTTGGATAGCTGAAAAATAAAAAGCAGTAAACTTAGCTGTTTGTTTATAACTCTTGCTGTTCCTAATCATAATTTAGTTTGAACATTAGTTGCCAAGGCCACATCTTGGTGACCCTGATTTATTTTCGAAATGTCAACAAATGACCCTTCTGAAACTGCTGCGAAAGAATCGATGCAGTCACCGGAGCTTCATAAGGTGAGTGTTAAAATACCTCCTTTTTGGAGTGATAAACCGGAAACGTGGTTTTTTTATCAAGTTGAAGTGCAGTTCAAAATTAGTAATACCGTTTCCGAAGAAACGGAATTTAATTATTTAGTTTCACAGATTGAACCTAAATTCGTCGAAAATATTTGGGACATTGTAACGAAAGAAAGTACCACAAAAGATTTGGATGCTAAAACTAGGTTATTATATTTATTTAAAGAAAGTGAAAATATACGGATTAAACGCTTGATTACTGGTATAAAGCTTGGAGACATGAAACCAACCCAACTTCTGCAGAAGTTGAGATCAGTTGCTACTACAGATGTGTCTGAAAATTTAATCAAAACATTATGGCTTGAGAAGCTACCTGAATAAAAAATATATTATTAGTTAGTGATGAAGATGTAACCAAGTTAGCATCTATGTCAGATAAAGTTAGTGATATGAATCGGAAACTAGAAATATTTAGTGCTAATGGCACTTCCGTTCCCGTAAATGATGTGTTGCAAAAAATTACCCTCTTGAACAAGAAATTTATCAAATAACCATTCGCTCAAGACACAAGGACTCGGATTCACGTAGTTCCCGTTCGCGATCTCGAAGCCGATCTCGAAAGCGGTAGGATCCTACTGGCAAATTTTGTTTCTATCACTTTTCGATTTGGAGCAAAATGTATTCCAGAGAAATGCCGGCATCCGTGTGCATGGGTAAACAACAGTTCTAAAAACCAGGAAAACTCGAATCTGCAGTAGGTTCAGCGGCAAACGCTTCTGCAGAAAATATAAAGGATTGTCGCAAATTTCGTTTATTCGTTAGTGACCGAAGATCAAATTTGCACTTTTTTGTTGATAGCAGAGCTGACGTAAGCATAATTCCTGCTACTTCACAGAATAAATGCAAAACTGAATAGAAATTGTATGCAGCTAATGGCACAGATATTTCCACCTATGACACAAAAATGCTAACTCTTGATTTGGGATTACGTCGTGATTTTCAGTTTCCATTCATAATTGTTGATGTCACAAAAGGTATTTTAGGAGCTGACTTCTTCACAAATACAACATTGCTTATTGATATAAATAAGAAAAAATTAATTGATGGCGTAACACAACTTGGTGTTCAGTGTGATGTCGCTGCTATTTCAAGTGATAACTCAGTAACTACATTAAATAAATCCATAACAATTTTTGATTTACTGTCGAAATATCCCGAAATTTCTAAACCTAACCTCTTTCCTACGCAAATTAAACATGGTGTTACACATTTTATTGCGACTGATGGTCAACCCGTGTATTCGAAGCCACAACAGCTCGATCTAAAACGCTTTGCTATAACTAAAGAGGAATTTAAGTTTATGCTTGACAATGGAATAATTCGTCCATCAAACTCCCAGTGGTTAAGCCCTTTGCACTTTGTTACGAAAAAGGGCGGTTCATATCGGCCTTGCGGAGACTACCGTCAATTGAATGCACCGACGATATCTGATCGATACCCAGTTCCTCGGATTGAAGATTTTCAACATAATTTAAAAGGTACAAATATTTTTTCCAAAACTGATTTATTCAAAGCTTATTTTCAAATTCCCATTGCAGAAGAAGACAAATGTAAAACGGCTATCATCACTCCTTTCGGTTTGTATGAATTTAATGTCATGAGTTACGGTTTAAAAATGCTCCTGCAACATTCCAACGATTTATTCACGAAGTCTTTAGAGGATTGGAATTCGTTTTTCCCTATTTAGACGATATACTCATTGCATCCAGTACCCATGAAGAACACGAAAACCATCTTAAATTAGTTTTTGAAAGACTAAATATTTCAAAATCTGTCTTTGATGTTCCACAAATCGAGTTTCCAGGCTACCTAATTACACCTCAGGGTTCTCTTCTGGCCAGAAAGAGTTCAAGCTATTGCCAACTACAAACGACCAGAAATAATTCATGAACTTAGAACTTTTCTTAGAATACTTAACTTTTATCCTCGTTACCTAAAAGATGCAGCGAAGAATCAAGCATTGTTACATGAGTATCTAAAGGGAGCTAAAAAGAGGGACAAACGTAAAATCCAGTGGACTGAAGAAGCTGAAAAACAGTTTGAAAAGTGCAAGAATGACCTGGTGAACGCGGCACTGTTGTCTTTTCCGAATTCTGAACTACCCCTGGTGTTATTTACAGATGCTTCAGATACGGCTGTTGGCTCAATGTTACAGCAATATGAAAACTCATCTTGGAAACCAATAGCATTTTATTCTAAAAAATTAAATGATACTGAGCAAAACTATAGCACCTATGACAGTGAACTGTTAAGCATATATCTTTCAGTTAGACACTTCAAGCATTATCTAGAAGGAAGAGTATTTACAATTTATACAGATCACAAACCCTTAATATTCGCCTTTCCTCAAAAACTTGACAAAGCAGCACCTAGATAAGCACGCCAACTTCATTATATCTCCCAGTTTTCAACTGATGTAAACTGATATGTAAAAGGTGATAATAATATTGTAGCCGATACATTATCTAGAGTTGATGAAATTTCATCGATGCATTATGATAAAATAGCTGATGAGCAGACTCAGTAGTGCAAACCACTACTTCCTTGAATTTAAAGCAATGTTCTATACCTTCGGGGAAATATTTGTGGTGTGATACATCAACTATAGGTATTCGACCGTATAAATTCCTCAGGCTTTCAGAAAGCACGTCTTTCAGCGAATTAACGGTTTATCCCATCCAGGAATAAAATCGACTATGAAGTTAATGACATCTAAATTCATTTGGCCTAACATTAAGAAAGATGTGCAATTGTGGACGCGAACCTGCATTCCTTGCCAAAAAGCTAAAATCAGCCGGTATACCAAAACAAAATTAGGTAAGTTTGAAGTACCACCAGGCAAATTTTCTGTAATCCATATCGATCTCATAGGACCACTTCCCCCATTTAACGCGAGTATTTACTATCTTACTTGCATAGATAGATTTTCAAATTGGATGGAAGCAATTCCTTTAGATAATATTTCGGCTGAGAATGTCGCACGAGGCTTTTATAGCAACTGGATTGCGCGTTTCGGAACGCCAAACAAACTCATTAGTGATCGTGGATACCAATTTAAATGTGATACATTGCGAGCTTTGTCCAAAATTTGTGGCATTAATTTACAGCGCACTACTGCCTGCCATCCCTTGTGTAATGCGTGTAATGGAAAAGTTGAGCCTTCATAGAACATTAAAAACAGCATTAAAAGCTCACAAGAACATATCATGGACTGACACATTACCAACAGTACTTTTGGATTTTCGTACTGCTATTCAAGAAGATACAAATCATTCTATTGCATAAGTAGTTTATGGTCAGAGTCTCAGACTTCCTGGAGAGTTTTTCAGCGAACCAAGTATCCAGACAGCATCGGAGACTTTTGCTAATAACCTCCAGAAACAGATGGAAGTTGTCGGCCCCAGACAAATTCGTAAAAATTCATCTGAACGGATATTTGTACATAAGGACTTAAAAATTGTTCTTATGTGTTTCAGCGAATGGATCAGGTGAAAAAACCTTTGGAACCTCCTTATGAAGGACCATTCCCTGTTATTGATCGCAAGGACAAATATTTTACTATTAACATAAAAGGAAAACATGTTAATGTATCCCTGGATCGCTTGAAACCAGCCTATATTTTAGATCCTGAAAATTCTCAGCTAACAAAACCTGACAACAGCAAATTGCAGAGACCGGACACAAATTCAGATGTGAATTAAAACATTCTAGCAGAGGCAGAACTATATGTTTACCTGTTAGATTCAAGGAGTGAATCTAAATTCTTCTGATAGTGATAAACACTGCAATGCTGGTTACTACCTATTTCTCCACCCTCGTAACTTAGTTACTGGTGGGGGAGTAGTGTAGTGGCTTAGTCATTGCATGAGAAATAATTATTTTTTGTTTCAAGTATTTTATATTTTTTCATGTGTTTAATTATTTCATAAAATGAACTTTAACATTTTGTTGGAATGAAACTATGTTATAAAACTGCCATATAACCTACGGCTATCCGGGAGGCTGATCTTTCACTAGTTAACTTGTAGATAAAGAAATAGGTCGTTTTAGGAAACTCGTAAGTTAAAGTCATATGAAGGGCCTATGATTTTTGAATCAGAAAACCTAGAAGTGGATACTTGACAAGTCCATTTTTGTTGTAAAGTCAGGTACACATATATGAAGCTCTGCTATCGAAGTTTCACAAAGATCCTGTCAGTTTTGTAAATTTCAAGTTTCTAGAACTTTTCCTTCTTAATGCTGCTATTTCAAAATTGAAGCGTGTAGATGTGAAATAGTGTAAGAAGAGTTTCATTCAAGAGAGTTTTTAGCTCTCTTGAACTTGGTAATATTTACTTATATTGATTTGATTGCTTATAACGAATGAAAAGTTTTGTGATTATCACGTACGGTGGAAATTTTCTTCTAAGTAATAAACTGCCATTTCATTGAGCTTTTCCTCCACTAAAACTTAAATATAATAATAACTGCTATTTTCTGTTTTTTTTTTCACTTTAAACTTTCTGCCAGCTCACTTTTGTCATCTCTGGGTATTCTTTGTTACACTGCATTCCCTTTCTTCTGTTTTCCTTTTTCTTTTGTCGTAATGCTTAAAAGTAAAACAGCTGAAATTTTCTCTTCATTTTAAAACTGGAGTAATGAATTTAGTTGAAGGAAGAGAAAATATTTGCAATAGGGAAAAATTTTAGCATTCCGTTGAAATGTTACTAATGATTCTGAAAGACAATAATAATTCAAAGAGAAAGTTTAGTGATAAGAACAAAAGAATGATGTAAAAATATACTAGAAAGAAATTCGAACTGATATGAAGAGACCTGAATGCTTTAAAGGAATCCATCGAATAAAAGAAAGTGTTCGTTGCAAGTTCTGTGTAAAAATATAAATATATGTATTCACTTAGGAAAGCTAAATCGAGGTATTGGCAAAAGAAAAGATCTTAGACTTTGCTAGCCTTTCAGGCAGAACAAATGTTAATACGAAAGAAGTTATTTTAATGGAAGCAATTACATTGTTTCAGAACAAGTTATGGTATTTCAATCTTCTTGTGGGGACAGAGCTATATTTGATAAAGAAATCATTGAAATTGATTTTAAATTTATCTGTAGGCTTACGTCTGTCTACTAAACTTCTGATATTTATAACGCTAATGAAATGGGAAATTTTCACCAATTATTTGCATAAAAAAGTTAGATTTTTTGAAAAAAATTCTACAGTAGATAAAATTGCAGAAATAAACAGTATTATACTGTGCTCAACCACGAACAGTAATGACAAAAGAAAACCTCCTTTTTGTAAAATGAATGTGGTAATAAAACTGCAGCACATACTGCAATGAAAAAGGCATATGCTGCGTTGTTATCGATAAGTAAGCTGCCTTCTGTTACGGAGAGATTTTGGCTTCAGGGTAATTTCTAAATGTTGTAGATTCTTGACAGGATTTGTCGAGAAAACGAGGTTGAGCATTTGTCATAAACTAAACAATCAAATTATCAATAAAGGACTCTTTTCGCTTTTCGTGTATGTTGCTGAGAGAGAGGCAATGTTTTTTGCTTCCTTGATAAGACACGAGTCAGGGAGTGTCCGCGTTAAGATCGAATGTGCACTTGAAATAAAGCTTGTTTGTTGAAAGACTAGAAAAAAAGGTTAAAATTTATTTCATTGTAGGAAGTAAACGGATGCGGCAGCTTTGTAACAAAAATGTTGATTTGGAACATGGCGCCATTTATTGTTTAATTGGTCCTTAGACTATGTAGCAAACAGAAGAGTAGACAAACGCATTATTTTCTTAAGAGACGTTTTGTTGAGGCATGAAACTGTATCGGAGATTTCCCACTGCGACTGATATAAGAAAAATGCCTTACTTGTTGTTGTGACTGCCGATTTGGCGGTTAGGTAGCGCTTAAAACTAAATAATTTGGTGTTGCATACTTTTGTGGCAACCTTGTTGCACTCTGATTTGTAGAATTGATTCAAGAACCGACTGAGTCGGTAATAATGATTTTGAACTCCCATTTTGAGAGTAAATTTAAAATAGCTAATGTTGTAAATAAACTTGTATATAGTTTTAGTTCCTGTGCTGATTTATTCACGTATTGAAATGACTGAACCGTGTTTGAATCCGGTAAGAATTATGGCTAAGCTGCTTGGAAGTGCAAATGTTGCTTCATTTGTCCTTCTTGGACTCTGTAGAAATTAGGTGTGGAGCCTAATTCTAAACACTAAGTGGTCATAATTGGTTTGGAAAAGGTTCTGGCGTACTGTGATTGACAACTAAGTTCAAGCGAAGCATGTTTGCGTCAGAAGAAGGTTTTTAATCAATAATTAAATTTGGAGTTGAATAGGGAAGAGTTTGTCAAAGAGAGAAGGCTTTTGGAATTTTTCGCTTTCCGTCTGAGGTAGATAGGAGTGTAGCAATGGGAAGAAGAAAATAAAAAAGGAAAGAAATTTGCGAATGATAACTAGTAAAAAGAGAAAAAATGGAGGAGAGAGATGACAAATGGAGTAGAAAGATGGAAGTAATGCGGTGATGATTCTGGAATGAGATAAAAAAGAAATTGCTGAAGACGTGTCAGTCTCTCGTGGAAGATGATCAACTGTATTGAATTATAAAGTTTAGTAATCTTCTTTGCTATCATGAACTGGAACCAAGCTTTAGAGAATTTTCGCCAAGTCTAAAATAACAACTGAAACTTGAGAACGGTGTAATAGACCTTTTTATTTAAAACTAAGAAGAACAGAAGACACACTCGGTGCTACAGCTCAGCCAGCGCTTAGGGCGAGATAACTTAAAATCACAGTAACTTCAAATGTAAAATTTAAATTAGAATAAACTAGTAATCAAAGAAGCACAGATCAGTTTAACGCAAAGTTGACTCAGAAATCTAACCGGCATAGCGATTCAATATCGGTGATTATAATGCAAGGAGACAAATCTTATTTGAGCTATCAACAACTTAATAACGTGGGCCGGAGAGGCAAAAAATGTTCTGTCTTAGAATCTAAAAAGCTTCATCTTAAATACACGGGAGTTAATTAACATTGTGGTGTGGAAACGGAAGTAAGAAGTGACAGTAAAAGTCTAAATTATAAAATAACTGGTTAATTTACATTAAGCAACTCTACAATGTTCCCCGCTAGAATTTAAGTATTGGCAACAAAGGTCTTTAATGATCTTGTTAAGATTTTAAATTCTAAACCTAACTGGAGCCAACTTTTTACAGTCAACAGCTTACAAACTAATTACATTGCAAATGAATTTCCACAAGGCATTTCTTCTTAGGACAAGAGCATTACATATTCATTTCCCTTTTGGCTTAACATTGAGGAAAAATGCTTTAGTACAGAAACATTATATATATATTTCCATTTTAGATTTGCATAGAGAACTTCTTTTTTTTTCCCTCATATATTCTTTCTAGCATTTAATTCTTCCCCTGCTCTCGAGCAAAATGCGCTGAACGGAATAGGGTGGGATATTGTATAAGTATTTCAACACTAACACCTAACCGAAATCCAACATGTTAATAAGTTAGACACACTAAACCTCAAAAACACATTAAATTCAAAACTATTCATACTGTGCTAAGCAAAACAGTGTTTGCGGGAAAGCCTAACTTTTAATAACTTTCAAAGTATGAAGAACTTTAACAGACACTTTTACGCTTACAGCAGTAATTAAGAAAACATACTTCATGAAACATTTACAAATGATTTTCATAGAAAAAAAATTACTCAGATTGCACTTTATATCGCAGTATACAAGAATTGTTTAAAATTATCTTACAGATAGGCCAAACTTCCTCAAAACAGACTCTTGGACTAAAATCAGAAATGTTACTGTTATACTGAACTTAAAATCATTGCCTATGCACAATTCAATTAAAAGTTTCTTATTATATAAGGAAACTGAAATATCCTCACTTTAGGCAAAAAATTAAGATAAATAGCAACTGTTGTACTTTAAACATAAACTAAAAGCTGAATACTTGAAGAAAAGTAATTTATTTATCGTTTGCTTTGCTAGTGGACCCTCATCCATTTGGCCACGAAGTCGCTCCAAGTGGGATAATCAGCAGTTTGGTGGATCCTCACTCGCCGAGAGGCCTCTGTTCGCCTTTTACAGGCTCTAGAACTTTCCATTTCTTAGGTTGTCGGAATTTTGTAAACTTCGTTTGGCATTCGGGGAATTCTGAAATTGCCGATCACTTCCTCTTCTCAGAACTCGTCTTCGGAACTACTTGTTTATCCTGAAAACTCTTCGGTTGGATCGATAGAACTGTCCTCTGGTTCTTTTTAAGAACCAGAAAGTTCTTTAAGAACCTCAGTCTTGTTCATTGACAGCTTTCGGCTTAAATTTTGCGTTGAAGGTACATCGCTGAGAAGCCTTTCTTGGCAACTGAGATCTTTTCGCTGACCCCTCAGGCTGCAACTGATTCTCCGTAGATCGTTTGTTAGATCTACTGG
>KK121012.1:72726-87062 GCA_000611955.2 Stegodyphus mimosarum
CTTTTCTTTCAAGCTTTGCTAACTCCTTAATCCTGGTCCCCTTTCCTCCGCAAGCTCACTTTCTTTTGATGTATCGAGCCGTGCTTTTTTTCCCTGCTCCATCATTTGCGATATTCCTCCTTTTCGGGACTTCCATACTAGAATGCGATGGTTCTACAATTTTCCCAGTTGGCTTTTAACTTCTAACCGACGGTGGTTCCTGCAAAATATAACTTTCAACTTGAGCGTATTAGTGCGTTCATAATATCGTTTTAACTGATTGATGATACCTACCACATTCTTCCCATTTTTTGATTTTAGATATATTACTGTCTGTATAATTTTTTTTCAGGCCATATCCGAATTATGGACAGCTTCGTCGATTAGCATTTGGATGTCTGCAATTTTAAATTCCGCAGCTCTCTTTTAAAGGAAAAAAATTATTCAGTGGAGTAATTAACTTTCTGCCAAGAAAAAATCATCTGGCGTCTTTCCAGTAGTATCAAGTTCAGTCGTTATTATGGTATAGTTCGACCGCCTCATTAGCGACCATGAGCGCAAATACGCATGCGCCATTCGGACCGAATTATTCTCAAAATAGGGTGGAAGGATGGGGATTTTTTTCCCTCCAGCATATCTCTTTCCGGAGATGAGAAGACTCTCACTTGACCGTTCACATCGTTTCAAATAATAACGCCCCTTCTGGACGAGTCTATATATTTTGGCAGAATGCCAGCCAAGGTTGCGTTTGAGACGGTCGAACTATAAAAGCAAGTTGTTCATTGACACAGCTATCCCAGTGTTTACGATAATTTTTTTTATTTAACTGCGAATAATCTTAATTCTTTCTAGCTGCCCGTTCTAGGATATTCCAGTCTGAACCGATAAGAAACCATTTTTCATTGTAATATGCCAAGCCCTGCGCCCTAAAAAATTTAACAGCAAATTGTTTTCCATTATTAGAAATTACGTTTAGTGGAGCCCTATATTTTAAAACAAATTTGTTTAGGCAAGAATCTGAAATAGCTTTAACGGAGGTTCATTTTAGGGAAGTTTTTTCTGCCCCCTCGAAAAATGATCCGCGATAACGAGTAAATATCTATTTTTGTTAACTTCATTACGTGGGTATGGGACTAATAAATCGTTTCCTATTAAGTCATTTGGAAATGTAGCTTACATGCTATTTAGATATCTGTTCGTACTATAATTAACACTGTTAGCTAATTGGTAAATATGGCAAGACCAGACATACTCCGTAACAAATTTTGAATACCGTAACAAAATAACTAAGAACTTTCCCGTCTGGGCGGCTTAGCGAACTCGCGTACCGTTTTGATTATGCTAAGGTGGCCTGAAACTAGCGAATCATGCACCTGCAAAATACTCAACCTTAAACTGGCTAAGATAAATGGTCTTAATTCATTATTTTCCTTTATTGCTTTTGCATTAAACGAGAGATTGTCAATAATTTCATAATTTGCGGCTCTGTTTCTGATCACCATTATATCGTGGTGGGAAAATCTTTTAAATAACTATCAATATTTTAAAATTCTGTGTCTGTTTGTAATTTAGAAACGATAGTCTAGCGAGAATTCAAAATTTTTAAAATTAACATTGCACACTTTAATTTATGCCCTTCTTTGTCTAATTTTATTCTCGATAGAGTATCGGCCACGACGTTGTCTTTTCCTGGAGTATTCTTAATTATTAAATTGTATTCTTGCAGTTTAAGAGCCCTTCTTTCGACGATTAGATTAAACAATGCTTCTAAAGTTAAAGGCGGTGGTGTATCAGTGCATAATGAAAGTGAAACTTTCTGTAGTGTAAAATTACCTGAAATTCCATTGCCAGTATTTACGGGAAATTATGAAGACTTTAGTAGCTTTAAACAGAAGTTTATTTCTTTAATTGGCGATAATAATAAACTTAGCGATTTACAAGAGCTCCATTATTTAAGGGACGCCTTAACGGGAGAAGCGAAACAAATAGAAACAGATCAAGATAGTTATAATTCACTTAAAATATATTAAATCATGAAAAAATCAACAATGAATTCCCCAGGGAATTAGGCAATTTATTGGATAATATAAAACGTAATTTGCGTGAATTAAAAGTTCTGGAATTTGAGCACAGTAATTTATCTGATGCTATATTAATGCATATATTGCTTCAAAAAGTCGATAAAGAAAAGCGTAAACAATTCGAGTTGACATTAAAAACAAAAGAAGTACCCGCTTTAGATGAGTTCTTAAGTTTTCTGGACAACAGAACTTTAATATTAGAAAATTTGTATAAAAACACTAATCAGAAACGAGTACTGCGTAAAAATATTTCAGGTCAAGTGAATATAAAACCTAAGAGTTTAATTGTAAGTGCATCGAGAAAAAATATGAAACCCTGTATTCTCTGTAACGCAGAAATTCTTTACATAAATGCTCTAAATTTCTTAATATAAGTGTCTTAAAACATAATCATATAATTCAAGAATCGAAGTTGTGCAAAATATGTTTTAAAATGCATAAAGAACCATGCAAATCAACCTTTACGTGTAGAAGCTGTAGAAATTCCGATCATAACAGTTTAATTCATATTGATTCAAAACCCCAAGTTTCTCAGACTGTTTCAAAAGAGTCATCGGCAATCTGCGCCGAGAAGAAAGAAAAAGATTCCTCATCTGCTTCAATTGCGCAACAGTCTGCGGAAGTGTTAGGTGCCATATTAACCAACAAACGTAAACAAACTGGGTTGCTTACGTAAACAAACGGTATCATTATTCATTGAAACCACATGTGGGGAAAAAGTAAAATTAAAAGGAATATTGGATTCTGGAAGTAGCTGTAATATACTAACAACTGAAGCCGCTGATGCTCTGGAACTGAATAAGCAAAAAATAAATACGACCATAACGGGAACAACTGGAGGTGAATATTTAGTGAAAAACTAAACAACCTCAAAAATCTCAAATGAAGATGGTGATTGGTGTAGGACTTCTTTTTTATTTTACCTCGCGTTACGGGGATTACACCTACAAATAAAATTGATATTTCTAAAATAGATTTCCCAAAGGAAACTAAACTAGCTGATCCTACTTTTCACATACCTAGCAAAATTCATATATTATTGGGGTGTGAATTATTTTTTGAATTGTTAAAAGCAGAACGAGTCAGGTCCTTTGATGGTTCACTGTTGTTACAAAATAGCGTGTTTGGTTATTTAGTGACAGGTTCGATCAAAAATTCAAATTCTTATCATTTTTCTGGGTTAATATAAGAAGATGATAATTTACATAAATCTGTCAAACAGTTCTTCGAATTAGAATCCTTTCCTGCAGATCACGCTAAAAATGTAAGTGATAAAACTTATAAAAAACTATTCTGTGAAGATCATTTCATTTCTACACACAAGAGAACTGAACGTGTAAGATATATTGTAAGGTTATCAGTAATTGAAGATAAACTGCCGACATTGGGAGCATCGAAGGAAATAGCAGAAAGACGATTAAACTTACTTTGGAAGAAATTAGATAAAAAATAAAACCATGGCAACGTTATTTAAGGCATTTATGGATGAATATATGTCCCTTGATCACATGGAAGGAATTAGAGACAATGAATGTGCTAATATAGAATATTATATCCCCCACCATGCCGTTTTTCGTCCTGAGAGTACGTCAAATCCCCTCCGCGTCGTCTTTGATGCGCCTTCTAAATCAAGTAATGGGGTTTCGCTCAATTCTATGTTGCTAAATGGAGGAATTGTACAACAAGAGTTATTTTCTATTGTGACCAGATTTCGCACTCATAGGTATGCATTTAGTGCAGACATCAAGAAAATGTATCGTCAGATACTAGTGGATGAAGGCGATGGAGATTTACAACGGATATTGTGGAAGCCGAGTCTGCTCCCGTGGAGACATATAGATTGAAAACAGTAACTTATGGAACATCATGTGCTCCATTTTTAGCTACTAGAACATTGCGAGCATTAGCGGAAGATGAACAAAAGAAATTTCATCAGGCATCGAATGTATTAATTAACGACACATACGTTGATGTCATTTTATCTGGATCTAATAACTTAGAAGAAGCAAAGAACTTGCAGATTGAGTTAAAAAACCTCTTAGCTACAAGAGCTATGGAGTTACATAAATGGGTTTCGAATCACTCAGACTTGTTAAATGACGGTAAAACCGAGGAATACATATTCTCATCAGACCAACCTACAGTTAAGACTCGTGGTTTATTATAGAGACCTTCGCCAGATTGTTTTAATTTTAAGGTCTCTGAACAGTTGACCAACAATTTTACAAAACGTGAAGTCCTTTCAACCATCATTCGACTCTTCGACCCATTGGGTCTTCTCGGTCCAGTTATTACCCAGGCCAAAATATTTCTTCAAGAAATGTGGAAGAACAAACTCAATTGGAACGATCCCATTCCATCAAGTGAGTTAAAGGTTTAGTTTAAATTTCTAAAGGAGCTACCAGGGGGGAAATCAATAAATTACAAATTCCTAGATTCATTCTTATACCTGAAGCCATCATTATTGGTCTTCATGGATTCTGCGATGCATCCGGAAAGGCTTTCGGTGCGGTAATTTATATCGTCTCAAAGGCTATAAACTGAGCAGTGAACACAAATCTACTGTGTAGCAAATCAAGAGTTTGCCCAATTAAAGCTCTAACCATTCCACGATTGGAACTGTCAGCTGCGCTGCTATTAGACCGCCTTGTGGCAAAGGTGCTTGTAGTTCTTCAAATCCACTCCAACCACGTTTATTTATGGAGTGATTCAACGATTGCGTTGGTTTGGGTCGAGACATCTCCTGAAAGATTAAAAACCTTTGTGTCTAATCGGGTTGAGCTGATAAATTCTTTTTGCCCAAATTTTGACTGGAGATATGTTCCAACGACCGATAATCCTGCAGACATCGTTTCCAGAGGTAACTCAGCTACAGAACTGTTAAGCAATTCGTTATGGTGGAGTGGCCCTCCTTGGTTAGCTTTTGACATTTCAGTGCCTGGTGCTTGTGCAACACCAGTGGATAAGAGTTTTGAAAAAGAACTAAAACCATCGAGATTACCAATTTTATTAATTAATTCAAATTATGACTTTATTGATAATTTTTTATCATTAAGTAATAATTTCCCTAAACTTTTTCGAATATTAAGCTTTATTTTGAGGTTTCTCCATAACATGAAACATCCCAGGGAGCCCAGAAAGGGAAAGTTAAGTGTAGAAGAACTGAACTAAGCTTCAGATGCATTGGTAAGATTAGTGCAAAGCAATGAATTTTGTGAAGACATTTCTAGTTTAAAGAGAAAAAAAGAATTTAAGAATAGTAAATTAAGTAATCTGAACTGAACCCCTTTTTGGATGAGAATGATATCCTTCGTGTAGGTGGACGTTTGCAAAATGCAGACTTTCATCAAAACAAAAAGCATCCCAAACTTTTGCCTTGTAGGCACAAACTTACTAAAAGTATTATGGATTCCTTGCATAGGAGATATTCACATTTAGGGCCTCAAACGTTATTACATTGCGTGAGGCAGGAATTTTGGCCATAGGAGGAAGAAATTTAGCTCGAAAAATTGTAAACGGATGTATAACGTGCTTTAAAAATAAACCCAGATCCTCTGAGCAACATTTGGGAAACTTGCCTGCAGAGAGAGTTAACCCTAGTCCTCCATTTTATAACTGTGGAATCGACTTCTGTGGCCCATTTTTGATTAAATACAAGAGTCAACGCAAGGCACATTAAAAAAATTTATGTCTCAATCTTTATATGCTTTGTCACTAGAGCTATTCATTTAGAGTTAGTAAGAACCTTATCTACAGCAGCTTTAATTGCAGCTTTAAAACGCTTCTTTGCAAGACGAGGAAAATCTTCTTTCTTATATTGAGATAATGCTCGTAACGCTGTTGGCGCAAATTCAGAAATAAAGAGGTTGCATAATCTAACGAACTTTCCCCATGAAAAGTTAGCTAATTATCTATGTTCAGAAAAAATTAGTTGGAAGTTTATTTCCCCAAGATCTCCAAATTTCGGTGGACTATGGGAATCTCGAGTGAAATCTTTTAAGTACCATTTAAACGTGCTAGGCTCAGCCAGACTTATGTTTGAAGAATTTTTAACTATAACCACAGAAATAGAAGGCACAAAAAATAGTAGACCCCTTGTACCAATGCCAACAGAGCCTAATGATTATTCAGTTTTAAGACCTGGACATTTCTTAATAGGCCGTCCCTTACTGTCTTTTCCTAAGCCCAATGTAACTGACATTTCAGACAGTTCTGTATCCAGATGGCAAAAAACAACCAAATTCGTGCAATTAGTGTGGAAAAATTGGTCCCGTTGTAGAGACATTAGGTTTATTTCGAAGCAGGAGTCATGAAAAATGTGCAACGCCTTCGCCGGGAATCGAACTACGGACCTCTCGGTTACGCGTCGAGCATGCAGACCACTACACCACGAAGGCATGCGAAGAAGGCGGGAGAAATACCTTATGTACTCCAGTACTCCCCCTTAAAGGGCGACTGGGGTTTTGGGGACCCAATCGCCAAATCGCGGTGGTGGAGAATCATCACCTTTTTAGTTCAGGCGCCAGTGTAGAGACATTAGGTTATTTCGAAGCAGGAGACATGAAAAATGACCAATGCCTTCGCCGGGAATCGAACCACGGACCTCTGAAATACCGGCTCAGTGTGCTGACCACTACACCACGAAGACACGCTAAGAATGTGGGAGATATACCTTATACCGTGATTATTTGAATCACTTACAATTAAGAAACAAATGGAAATTTTCGAAGGATAATGGTAGTCCAAACAATATAGTCTTATTGAAGGATGCTAATTTACCACCATATAAATGGAAGCTAGCGTCGTATACAAGAGGTAAAAAAGGGATCAGACGGAAAGGTTCGAGTAGTTTTAGTAAAAACCTCTGAAGCCTGTTTTAAAAGAGGTATCAGCCATATTTGTTGGCTTCCGATGAATGATTGAATTTCCATTTTGTATTGATTGTAATAGTATAACTTGCATCTGTATAATATTATTTTTGTACCTATTTGACTTTATTCACATAATCTTCTTTATTTCCTTGTCAATTGTATTCATGTTGAACTGCAATGTAAACGTAAAATTGAAATTGAGATTTCAACGCGAGGTGTATATGTTACGTCATTAGCTGCACCTACGCATCATAGCCCTCTAGTGGGATTTCTTGTATATACTTAAAGGAATAAAATTATTCATTAACGAAATACAGTCCAAGCCCAAAAAATGAGGACAAAGCTTTTGTTGTATTTAGTAGCGGATAATTTTTTATTGGAAATATTTTGGAAATCTCTCTGTTAATTCTTTTCTGAGGTATCTTATACTCAACTGATGAAGTTCCTTGGTCACAAATTTACATTTTTATGCATTTATTTTTAATCCTGCTTTAATTAGAAGCGGAAATAATTTGTGCAAATCGTCAGTCAATGTGTTCGTCTATAGTTTCACTAGTCATAATTATGTCATCTAAGTGAATAAAAATACTTTATCAGAAGACAGGTCTTAATATGGTATCTACAACCCTCTGAAACGTGGCAAGTGTTCCGCGTAAATCAAACGGTATTCTCAGAAATGCATAAATCCCCGACTTTGCAATAAATGCGGTTTTTGACACATCCTCCGGTTTTACATATATTTGAAAATATACAGGGGTAAGATCTAGCATCGTCATTTAATTTGTTGACTTAACCTTTCTAATCATTTCTTAGATTATGGGCTGTGGATAAACAGGATATTTATTAATGCTATTTAAATTTTCGGTCATCCACCGCAAAGCGCCATACCTTATGGTCCATTGGGGGAGGATTATCCTTTTTACGTCAAAGTACTGCTGCGCTAGCGTAATGTCTACTTAGGGCAATTATCACCTCATTTTTTTAACATCTCTGCGATGCTTTTCTCTATCATTTCGTTTTTTCATTTTATCATAGCCGTAGGGCTTTGTTTTACAGGATACATTTGCTGTGTCTCTGTTGTGTTTTAAAATGGGGGTTAGGAATGGTTCATCATGAAACAGTTGAGCAAAATTTCTTACCAGCTGTTCCAGCTTCAAACTTTCTTGTGGGTTCCATTTGTGTTAGTTCCAGGGCCGATGGGTGCACTTTCGTTCCAGCTGGTTCATCTCGAGTTGTGGCGTGGCTTAATGAAAATTAAGTTTAGTCCCCGCCGCATTTAAAAAGATCCATTTCCAATGTTATTGGAACCTGCAGATTTTTCGCAATGAAGAAAACAACCTTTTGCTGTTTAATTTTACATAACTTAAACGTATAATGTGATATGTTCACTACTTGCCTTGGGTGACCACAGCTGTCGTTCCTTGCATCGCAAATATTCTGTACGCCTTAAAATGTTTTCGATAAAAATTATCCGCAAAGAAACTGCTTTGAGCTCCAGCTGGCACGTTATTTGACAAAATCCAGATTACAGGCAGAACCAAAATTTATATAACTGCAGTAAACAACTGAATTTTAGAGAGATTTCCTTGCTCCTGGGGTAACTGTACTCTCTTACTTTCAGTATCCCTTATTAGTTTAAATTCTTACTACCTTTTCCTCCCCTTGTTTTTTCTTTTTTATTTTCTCTTGGCGATCACCGCTCGCGAGTGAAAATTTCTTTCTGCCTTCAAAACGTTTACAACCGTCCGACAGTCAGCCTCCTTGAGCTATAGGCCTATAAAACTCTCAGTTCGACCACTGGCCATATCCTAATGTAAGCGTACTTTCGGAAACCCTCCTACTTTCATAATTTACTGCGAGCTCAAATTAACGCTCGTGCATACTCGGGTTTCTTAATTAAAAGAACTTTGGATTTATAATAATAACCTAAGCAGTATCATTTGGATGACTTCTGCATCGGTGTTGCTTTTTCCCATACAATAAATTTACCAATTGCATTTTCCTTAATATAAATTCCGTCAATTCTTCGATCTTATCTGTATCTACTAAACAATTCTGCTTCCAATCTCACCCTATCTTTCACCAAGAGGAATGCTTTACTAGGGCGGCTTTAAGTACTTCGACTTTATAACTGACAATGTCTAATTCTCCTAATAAAAATTTACCGACGCACTTGTACCAGCTCAGTGCCTGTCCTCGAAGTGCGGCGGTTGGTATGGTAAGGTTTTGTATTTACATAACTGGGTAAAGCAAAACTGCGAGTCCACATGTTCCAAAAAAGTAATTACGGGATTTCCGGCGTCAAAAGTCATTGCGGGTTTCATCGACGCTGGGATCGTATCAAGATGTATCCATTTCCCTTCATAGGACTTACTTAAGTCGATGGAGTCTGCGATGTAGAAAAGGCCAAACTAAACACTGAATTTTATTCATACATGATTCTTACTTTTGTTCGGATGCCACTATGAAGTTTAGAAATGTTTTTCGCTATCATGAACCGCAACAGATTTCAGACTGGCAACAAATTATCACTAAATCCAAAATAAGAGCTGGAACTCGAGAAGGCTGTAAAGTTTCTTTTATTTAATTTATTTTATTTTTTTTAAATTTCACCAGAAGATACTTAAAGTTAAGAGAACAGAAGGCACACCTGGTGCTGAAAGCTCAGCCAGCACTTAGGGCGAGATAGCTTCAAAGAACAGTAAGTTCAAATTTTGAATTTAAATAAACTAGTTGCCAAAGGCTACACAGATCAGTTTAACTTGAAGTTGGCTCACAAATCTAACCGGCGTGAAGATGCAATATCGGCAATTATAATTGAAGGCCAAGGGCTACAAATCTTATCTGAGCTAGTAACAACTTAGTAACACACTTATTTACTTACACAAAAACTTAGGTAGAACACGCTCTGCTTAACAATATGAAAATTTCGCCTTAAATATAGACGAACTAATTAGATTCTGGCGTGGAAACGGAAGAAAAAAGTGACAGTAAAGGTCTAAATCATAAAATAACTTGTTAATTAACGTAAAGGAGTTTTATAGAATGATTTAGAGTTGATGAAGGAGAAGGACATGAACGAAAAGTCTCCTGAGAAGAATGCAATGATCTGTGTGGTGTTCTTGTCACGGTGTGTATCACGCAAAGATATACCGAATTTACGACTCCAAAAGTGATGATCAACCGAAACTCTGTCTTGGAGATTATTTTTTAATTAGTGAAGGAAGTAAAAGGGTGCGTGATCATTCAAATCCCTGATTTAGCGACTTAGAACATCGGCTTCTGGCACCGATTGATAATGTGGGATTATCCGGGTGTTGTTTCAAATTTACAAAGTATTATAAAAGGACTGTTCCGGACGGGTACTAACTAAGAATATAAACTTCTGACTGATGGAGGGCAAGCATCCGGTTGAGTGTTCTTGTGTATGAAAAGAAAATATATATTATTAACATATACTTGTATGAAAAAGGGATTATTTAAAAATTGAAAAAAATGTATTAGGATTGTGAGTTTATCTAGGATTATGTATTCTGTCCACGACAATACAGCTAAAGAATTTTAAATTTACTATGCAAATGAACCTGGAAAATATTGTTTCAGCTGTGCTTGATGTTCAGAGCGTTCTTTAGAATAATGATCAAATATTGTGTTTCACAATTTTGTGATTAATTATTTACTGACGATACGAACTGATATTTAGCGTGATGTAGAAAACGGACAATAACTAGTAATAATGAACATTCCACATTTTCCCTCTACGAATAATAACGAACAATATTAAAAACTGTAAGTGACTTTGTTAGGCAGAAAAATAATTATTTTAACTATTTTACACAGACCGAAGAACGTTAAATTTAGTTGGAAAAAACTTTTGAGATTTGAAAGCCGTTATTTTTATTACTTTTCTTTTACAAGGAATACGTTTAGGATACACTAAACTATTCATACATTTGCTGAAAGTAAAACCGCAGCGACAGGCGGGAGAGACCATGCAAGAAAAGAGCGTGTGTGACAGTTTCTGAAACCCGATGTTATGGAATTTGAACAACTAATCTCCTGAACAGAATAGACATACTAATTCTATCATTCTGTATCAATATAAGATTAAAAAATTTTGTGAAAGCTTTGAACTGAGATAGACAAACGCTTAGATTTATGCAATATTCCTCCCTTTTCATACCGAGTACTAAAATGCTGTATTTATTGACCTAGAGATTCGGAAACTCACATAAAATAGCAGTTTTGAAAAAACTCTCGAAAAACTAGAAAGAGAAAGGCCGTGTAAGATGTTATGTAAAAATATTTTGTCGAGGATGTTATTTAAATATTTCTTGGAAATACTCTTTATAAAATCGCAAATTATAAGAGCAAACTTTAGAAGATGATAAAACAATTTCAAAAGTTTTGTTGTCATGTATCTTTAAAATTGCACTATCGCCCTAAGTACTTCGCCCTAAGTACTTGCCCCAATAATATTGGGTAAACAATTTCATCAGCAGATACTTAAAACAGAGCATCGTTACTGTACCCAAAAGAAAGGTAGTAATACTTGTTGGATATAGTTCCACCCTACTGAACTTTACCTTCAGCTTTTAAAGAAATTATTTGACAGTTGTTTTCACATTTTTGTCAATGAATTGCATCAATGGCCTTTTTTCCCTCTTCCTTCCCGGTAACTTCCTCGAATTTTTGTGTACTTTTATCGCCTGAGCGCATGCTTCATTTTTATTTCTACAGCTGAGAAAGAAGGTTCTATTTAACCTTCGAAAATATAGTTCTGATCATTGTCGCCGTAGCATCTTTAGCAAGAGTCGTAATGATCTTCACAGAGTTATACATATACATCCTCATTGCAATAAAATATAAACAACCCCCCCAGCATAAGCACGCTTAATAAACACAGCAGTAAAAGCAACGTCAAAAAATGATACTAATGTTCTCATTGCTTCCCAGTTTTGGTGCTCCACAAACGAGTCTGACTTAAGAGGAATCTTTCTAATTTTTAATATGCTACATTACTTATTACGGTGCCTTGGCATTTATTATCCACACGATTTGGCAAGTTCTTAAAATATTGTCAACTGACTTGGTTTATGATCCTTTCCTTTCAGGTTACTAAAATTGTAAGTTTAACTGTCTAACAGCTTTTCTTTAAAAAGAAATAAACGTACTGTTTCATAATTTATATAATTAGTTTACTTTTTAATAACATATTTAATTGGTAGGATTAGTAATACATTTTATTTATCAATTTTTAATAGAATTAGTTAATGTAATTTATAATAGAGTTAATTAATGTATTTATACATTTCACTGATAGGTCTATCCTCTTTGATGCACCCAAGGTAACATTCTCGGGGATGAGAAAACTAAATGATCAATGAGTTCGGACATTCCGATGAATGATTTCGAGCATGTGCATTACCATTGGGAGAGGGGGTCATTCCAGTGACATTTTTTTGAGGGGGGACATTTGCAAAATTATTTTAATTAATAAAGCATTTTTAACGCTCTATATTATGCATCTTGATGCAGAATTATGCCTTGGTTTTCTTTGTTTACAGTTTTCAATATCTTTATATCTTCCTTGCACTTCAAAGGGACCTTTTATTTTCAAGTATAACAGGTATGTTTTTGTAATGCCGTTTTAATTCTTGCAGTTACTACTGCATTATGCAACGCTTGAAAACAGTGTTCGTACGTAGTATGTATAATTTAATTTAGGCAGCGCTGTATTTTAAGCATTCTAATTTCTTAGAATGTATTGTATATCGCAAGAAACTCGAAGTGAATCATAAATTCAATTTATTCCCCAAGTCAGGAAGGCACAGCAGCTTTCAGCAGCGGTCGGTGTTTCAAGTTTCGAAGTTTTCCGTTTTATTACGAGCCGCAAACATTCTATTTTGTGCAAATACTCCAGCGAAAAGAGAAGATGATCTTCGTGGGGGGTGTGTACGCCGCCACGTCGAATGAATGCTTGGGCACATGGCCAATACTTTTGCTTGGCGCAGGGGTGGTGAGTGGGGTTAAATTTGGCATCGGAAGCGAGCGGCACCTACTCAGCTCGGCACCTAGGAGGTTTATCCAGCCGGTCGGTTCTTGCCAGTTACACCTGATGCATCCTCCGATGAGGTGAAAACAAACGTCGTTTCTTCGTAATGTTTCGATGCGGGGGATTATATCTATCTCTCATTTTTGGAGAGATGGAATTTTTTTCAAAAAGTAGATTTCTGTTTCCAGATAGTATCTTCACTTCTATGCATGTGCTAAGTTTATTTTCGGATACTCTAAACTAGGTACAGGTGAGCCTGAAACATTTTTTTCTTAGTTTCAGTTAAATATGTTTTAAGTTTATTTAACTCTCGAAGTTGTACTGCCGCAGAAAAATAATTAGTTCGAATTTTATTTAGAATTTAGACATTTTTTTAAGGAAATAACGCTAAAGAGAAGCGCGTAAAATACATTTCGTAAGTAATTCAATTTTTCAGATTGAGGACTGTTGCAAAAATGGTTATATTCAATGATATTTTAAATATTTTTAAGTATTAATTCGTTTGCTTTACTTGAAATAAATGAGTGCAGTTTGAAATTATTTATTTAACTGTGTTATATTATGACAATAAACATAAAAACAATGCATTAATTAATACAATAATTACATAATTTACGTATGTACAATTAATTTGTCTCATTGAATTATGTAATAATTTTTAAAGTCTTAAATTTTGCGTAATGTATGAGTTATGCATTAATTGAAATGAAATGAAATTTAAAACAATTCGTTTCAACGAAATGTAACATATTATTTACTATTTTTTTGTTAGGAAATTTTCGAAGGCAATTTGATTTATTTTAAATTTCTTGGAATGGAAATTCTAGAAATTTAAAGAATAATTTAAATAAAAACTGAAAGTATTTAGTTCATAATTATTTTATGGCAACGTATGAATTAGATGTATACATATGGATTCCAAAAAGGTTTATTAATCAAGAACAGAAATTGGAAAAATGCCAAAAAAAAAAAAAACTGTATAGAATTTTTCTGCTTAATAATAGTGGCATTTTCTCCTTATAACTAAATTATGATAGAATAGACGAAAATTTTTTAAAGTGTTCTAATTATAAGTTAGATCAGAGAGGGTAAATGGTTATTATTAATTAAATTCTCGAATGAGAGTTTTCATTTGAGAAATTATCAAATTATTAATTAATATTTCCTTCATGAACTAACAAGAAATTTTACATTTATGATAAAAAAATGGATGATTATTTAGCTTTTTGTCATTAGTTTAAACATTATTTGCGATTGTTAAACATTTATTCCTAAATATAATTAAAATTTTTATTATATTTTGGAAAAATTGTCTTATATTGTCAAATACTTTTAAATAAGTATTGATGG
>KK121012.1:87173-102676 GCA_000611955.2 Stegodyphus mimosarum
CTTCAGAAGTTAAACCAGATATTTGCGATAGTTTAGAACAGGGATTCTGAACTTTTTCTTGCATCTATCCTTTATAAAGGAATGGTTTTCGTCATCGACCTTCTTATATTTCTCTCTGTTATATACACTATGCAACGTAATCATGGTACAAAGAATTATTAGCGTTAGTCCAGAAGGGCTATTAATTTCTTTTTGGCATCTTGCATCGATTCACTGTAAATGTCCGTATCACTTTTCAAACTGTTGCCACCAAATATTATCTCCCTGTGTTATATTTAAAGAAATTAAATAATGAAGAATCTGCATAAATGTATGTATGTTCCTCGCATTGTGATAAAATAATGGTACCTAGAGCCATCACATTTCAAAAAACGTAATCCTCCTCAGAATATGGGCATCTGGAAGCCCAAATTTGGAATTTGGAATTTGTTTTATTATCTCTTTCATATTTTGTGCAACTTTAACGAATTTTTGATTAAGAAACTCAACGATTTCAAAACGAGCGATAGCAACATTGTACAAAAAAAAAAAAAAAATCTCAGCCTGCGAAATTTTGTATGGGAAGTTCTAAAGATATGCTCATTTTAAAATTATTTTGCGATATTGCTCTTGAACTGAATTTTATGGTGTAAGTGCGAAGAACACGATATTTAATAAATAAACGAAACACACAAAATGATTTAAAAACGCCCCGTTGGGCGCCATGCAAAACTTGAAAGTTTTCAAATTTCTTTTATATTTCTTTTTTTTTTAAATTTTTAAATCACCTTGTTAAAAAATATTCAACCAATTTCTTCTCTTCAGTTCCAATTTTGAATTCGTGTTTTTTTTAGCCCAAAGTGAGTTAGCTCAGAAGAGCTATTAATTTCATTTTGGCATTTTGCGTTGAAAACTTTAAATGTCCGTTTCACTTTACAAATTGTTGCCACCAAATATTATCTGCCTGTGTTTAATGATGAATCTGCATAAATGTATGTATGTTGTTCGCATTGTGATAAAACAACGGTACCTACAGCCATCAAATTTTGACTAATATGGGCTAATTTACGAATATGGGCATCTGGAAGCCCTAATTTGGAATTTGTTTTATTACCGATTTCATATTTTATAAAAATTCAATGAATTTTTGATTAACAAACTCAACGATTTCAAAGCAAGCAATGGCAATATTTTTATTTCCAGAGCGCGAGTCTATGTATCGGAAATTCTAAAAATATGCTCATTTTAAAATTATTTTGCGATCTTGCTGTTGGATTGAATTTTATGGTTTAAATGGGAAGAACATGATATTTAAAAAATAAAGGTAACACACAAGACGTTAAAAACGCTCTTTTGGGTGCAATGTAAAATCTGAAAGCTTTCAGACTTTTTTTTACTTTATTTTATTTTTAATTGTGTTTTCTTGTGTTATTGTGCTTTAATTTCTCACTGCATAAAAAAATGATATATTTAAAAAATGGTTTTAATTTAAAAAATAGATTATATAATTTTAATATATTTTCTCCCTTATATTTATTTTGTTTTATGTGATTTCTTTCCTTACATTTCATGCAACTTTATACTACTAAGCGAGTCAATACCAACCCCATTGGGAATTCCTGGTTTAGAAATTAAGTCCATAATTTTTGCTTTTATTATTATCTTATATCTAATTTGAAGAATATGAGATTTATGAAAGTTGAAATTTTTATAATGGTAATCAAAAATAAAAATTTGATGATTATCACCCATCACTTTTCTTTAAGAATCATCAGACCGAAATCCAGTGCTTTTAACACTAGATTTTAGTCTGCTAATTCTTATAATGATAGTTATTAAGTATTTACAAATTCTGCGAAAAAGAATAATTCCCTTAGAAAAACTTATGCTTGTATAAATTGAAAATGTAAAAATTAAATTTTTTTTACGTAATTATTTCCAAAAATGATCTTGTTCGACAATATTTTGTCAAAGTTAACATCAACGGAGAAATTTATTAAAGTTTTAACAAACTGCGATTTGACTTATTCAGATTTTGCATAAATCTACGAGGAACTGAAAAAAATATTTTTTTTCGCCTTATTGAAGTTTCGTATTAATTTTTATAAAATTCGATCTTTTTATCTCAATATTAAATTAATATATAAAGTTATAAGACAGAGTTTTTTTAAGGTATTAGTTGTTATTGTAGGGATAGTTTGGAGAAAGAGGTGTCATTTAATTTATCCTTTTCGGAGATTGATTCGGAGAAGATTATTTTTATTCGTCTAAGATTGTAATGATGTTTGCTAAGTAGATTTTAAATTATTTAAAAATTTTAACTTAACTTTTAAATATAATTTTAGTAGTATCATGTTTTAAAATAAAATAATATCCTTGGTTTTAATCCTTACCTATACAGTGTTCTTTCATTGAAATTCTATGGGCGGAGCCAGAGCTAGGCCAAAGTTATACTGAGAGTGAATAGTTTCCCCAAAACATATCGAATATTTAATTACTTTAAGAAAACACAATGTACATATGAAAATTAAAAAAGCATTGGGAGCTAAAAGAGTAATTTTAATGTATTTCGGCTAAAGTTATAAAAGCAAACAACAGCAAACAAAAGAATAAAATAGAAGAGTGAGAAATAAAATACATGTGAATCCAAAGGTAATTTTCTCGATCGCTTCGTGTTTTGTTAAATACATAAATTAAATTTCACAGTTCCACTTTGCACATGTGCCATATGTACATAGGCATGTGCCATGTGTATGTTTTGTAACATTAATTTTGACTTTAGAAACACCTTTAGTTTGGATCTTCCTTTCTGCGTGCTTGTTTATACTACTACAGCATTTATCATCTACGCAGCCTCCCTTAGTGCATTTCTGAAAAGGGAGGCTAATGTCTGAGGATAAGCTCTTATGTTTTGTATCACACCAGTACATTATTCCTCAGTGTAACAAATTGAACGGTTTAAAAAACAGTGTACGTATTTCTTAACAAATTCTCTTTGTTTTATTTGCTATCTTTCAAAGCACAGCAATAGATTGCTAAACAGTTGGGAAAATTACTTATTTGGAAACTGTATTTTAGTATCTAAGTTTTATAAGTGATACATACCTTTATAAGTGATATATACATTAACGTTTTGTGTATCTAAGTTTTAGCAGTGATACAATATGTTGTAGGGCTCCAGGTATCCGGCTTCCAATTATCGGAGTCACTTATTCATCTTTCAAGGCCATTGGAAAGTGAATTTGTTATTTATTCAATTTCATGGCAAATTTTAAGTATATTAATAGAAGTGTTACTAGGATACAATTACGTACTGTATATAGATGCACTATTTTTTATTTACTCCTTGTATAAAGCCCATAAAAAGGGACAATTTAAAAGCAGACTAAGCATTTGTGGTGATATTAATTGCACGCAAAGAATTTTCAACTCACAATAACTGAAATAACTCAAGCCATTTATTTTTTATTAATTTCTGGTAGGCATTTTTTTTTTAGTAAAATTTCTTACTCCTGAGGTAATGGTTTAGTTTTGAAAAGCATATATGTTTTTCAACTATATGATTTTTTTAAAACAAAGCAAGATATAAACGAAAAAACTAATTTTCCTTATTTGCATAACATCACTGTTGCGCATACAAGAAAAAACAACCTAATTATTTTAATGTTCTTTATTATCTGAATATGGTGTGATATCCCAGTTGGTTCCAGTAATTGGAATTCTATTTTTTTGATGTTGTATTCTAGAAATATAATTTAAAACGTCACAATTGGTAAATTTTATGAATATTCACATCATAAGAAAAAATAAAAATGTTTGTAACTCCATGTATTACGTGCCCTGGCTAAGAAATACTCCTTTGTCTATATAAAGTGCTCATTTATTATATTGCGGAAGATGGAAACAGAGCTAAGCGACACTAAAAAGACAAACTATTATACACACTTTGTCCTTATACCTTTGTCACCTTTGTCACTTTTTGTCACCTTTTGAGGGATAGCAGCAACAATAAGGCTGGGAAGAGATTGGATGAGATTCTGAAATCGAAATAATGGTATTGTCGCCCAGTAATCCTGCACAATATACCATAAATCGTTACAAAGCATTGATGTGAGGAATTGAGAGAATGAAAAGATCAATATAGCGTATCCTCACAGATACTCGAAAGCATTTATAATTTCGGACCTCGGAAACCCAAGTGTGTATTCCAACCTCATTGCTAGGTTCATATGAACCACTTCTGTGCAACGCATAGCCGATAGAATAATGTATTCGCTTGAAAGAGAGCATCTTTCTGTGGGAACAATAAGCGTACGAAGGGATGTAGATGATCAGCCAGCAGTTTGACGTAGCCCTAGCTCGTCAGGGTTATACCCAGAACACTGAGAGACCCCAGTGAAGACTACATGAAGATGCCTCTGGACCTCAGGCGGTTATACCTTCACCACTGGTCAGTACAATGTCTTCTGACCCGAAGGATGGAGTGTTTCGTGCTGTTTGGGCTACGCATAATTTTTGCCATCCGCCTCTGGCATGTAAAATCTAGGTTCACGCGACCAGATGGCCCCATTGCCAGTCTTTCCCGTCCAGTGGGATGCGATTTGGCTAATTGCAGCCGCAACAATCGATATCTTCTCATTAGCATTGGAGCCTGAGACAGTCATCGGCTGCTATAATCGAATTGTACCCCTTGCCGATGAATAGTCCTTGCGCAGACGCTGGACGAAGCATCAGCATTAAAATCTGTCATAATCTGACATAAGATAGCAATTTTGCCTTTGCCGCTGAAGCTCCGATTATATCTTGCATCAGTCTCTTGTTTAGACCCTATTTTGCATGACTGACAGTAATTTTTCCGCTTTAGACAAACAGTTGGTACACCAGTACCACAGTACTGAGTAACATGCCAAAAAGTTCAGGTGTTGGCTGTTATCGAACATCTGGCCTTTCGAAAGCCGATAATTTTTCCGTGGTATAACTTGCTTAGATCGCTGCTTTTACCCATGGTAACAATCTTTGGTGAACATATCGAAGCTCTGATATTTATGTTGTGACGCACAAACTACAGGCAGTGGCTTGCAAGTGATTGGTTCCTATTGTGCTCATTTATATGATCGCACTGTAGGTGTGTGTAATAATTTATATAAATATACCTCCGTTAAACATTAGGTAAACTGTTTAAATGGTGAAATACCGTTTATTTTACAAACATTCCTAATACTATTGGATCACCATTTCTTAAATTTTGGTTCAGGTTTTATACTTCTCTGTCAAATTAAACTTTTGTCAATGAATAATTCAACGGTATTTTTAGAGAACAAGTAATTTATATGCAGCTTCAAAGCCCTGTTATAAATTTCGTATTTTACTGCTTAGCGCATTATTTAAAAATCACATTACTTACATGCGGTTTTGTGTGATACCCAAAATTATTTTAGATTTTAATTCATAGAGAATTTATAAAACTTGAGAACTTGGCTTAACATCTGTTAGACTAAGAGAGAGGTAAAATTTAGCGTTAGAAACAGGAATCTTATGTCAGAAAAGGCGAGGTAAATAAAATACTTGAAAGCTAAGAGCTATTGGTCACTAAATTCTCTTTTAATATAATTTCGTGTCAGATTTACAAGCTCTTGATTAAGCTGGTGGATTAGATACACATATTTCAATTTAATAGTTAGTAAATTCAAGTTAATGTTATGTACCCTGGCTACAGTGTTGCTGAAAATAATACTCGTCAACGCGATTTGTTTACCATCCGATTTCACCTGCTCTTTTTTCCTTACCTATACTCCAGACGGCAATAGTAAAATTCCTCTTCAGTCCTTCCAGTGTGTATGGATTTTTTATGTGCAGAGTCAGTGTAAAATAACCTTTCAAAAGTTGACCTAGATTGGTGAAATTTCTAGATCTTCGTAGCCAGTCATTTCTAATGAAATTCTGCCATCAGAAAGGCTTAAAGTTAATTAACGCTTATCTGTTTATAATAAAAGCTCAATGATAATTTTTTAAAAATTAAGGTTAAAGCTTGCATATTATTCTCTTAAATTACTGAGCGGAAATCAACTGACTGTCTCTTGCTACAAATAAAAAAAACAAGTGAAAAGTTTAGAAATATATACCGGCAGTTTAAAATTAATTAATTTAAAGACAGTTTGAAAGTAAATGTCTGTAAACACTAATGATGAGATAAAACCGAGATTTACCTTCAGTGATTTAGGAATTAAATAGTAAGATGAATCTTCGTTGTTAATAAACAATTCAGTCAGTTATACTTTGTTTCATCCTTCCTCTCTGAACAGTTTTAAAGCAATGGGTTTTGGGTAATGTGGCTTTGATACTGATTTTCCTCGAGTGTTAACATACTGAGTATAATAAAAAGGGGTTGAAAAATGGCTAAATGTAAAAAGCTGTTGTTGATAAAGTTAACACCATCATCTTATACTATGATGTTAGTCACACTTATATATCGGACACGATTTAATCAGTTTATAAAGCACTACGGGTCAAAACCCCATAACAAACTCAGAATAATTATTCTTTAGTATTTGAGTATAGAGCAACATTTAACGCGGTTTTAAACAGTCAAGTTCTAAACTTTCGCGTTTCGAAAAGTATGAACTGCGTTAATAAGCTTTTATTCTAAGCCTGATATTTGTGAAAGCTTTTTACTCTGGTGCAATCCTCTTAAATATAATTATATTAATTCATCATATTGATACATATTGATAACTATATTTAGTTTGGGACTGCATGACTTTCACACAAAGGTTTAGTAAATCTGTATGTTGTAAATTTTATACTTATTTGACGCGTATGCGTGTTATTTTCATTCAAGTTATTGTATTATAAATATACAGAGAACGTATAAAAACATTTAGCAGTGTTTGAAATAAGTTGTATTGACTGAAAAGTGTATCGAAATATCTGGAAACACGCAATAAAGATTTGTATTTCTTGGAATTAGCATGGACATTAATAAAACATTTATTCTTGAATGTATCATCGTATACTTTGCTAGGCTAATCATGTTTGCTTCTATCATGATATGAAAAGTCCTTTTTCTTAACATTTTCCTCTAAACAACAGGCTGTAACAACTGTCGCATTGTTTTTATTTAGCAATTGTATCGTATTTGATATTTTACAACTACAATAATCTGGCCATAAACTAAAATCCATTGAAGAAAGAAATTCAATATAAAATGCAGAGGATTTATATTCAAGACTTGAACATACGCATATTTTAAATAATAGGAGTGTTTGAGAAGCTATATATTTGACGGCGTTTAATATATCAAACTGTCTGCTTTAAACAGGTAAAACAAGTTTTAGCCCAAAGGAGTGTTAGCCCGAAAGGACTATTAGTCTCGAAATGGCATTTGGCGTCAAATCACTTAAAGCTTTGAATCACTTTTCAAATAGTTGCCACCAAGTATGATCGCTCTGTAATATATTTAAATAAATTAATAATGAGGAATCTGTATGAATGTATGTATGTTTCTCGCATTGTCAAAAAACAACGGTACGTAGAGCCATCTAATTCCAAATAACGTAATCCTCACCCGAATATGGGCATCTGCAAGCCCGAATTTTGAATTTCGAATTTGTTTTATTATTTATTTCATGTTTTGTAAATCGTTAAAGAATTTTTGATTAAGAAGATCAACGATTTCAAAGAGAGCAGTAGAACACACTGTACGGAATAAAATATTTTTATATCCAGCCCGTGAGACCATTTATCGGGAATTCTATCAATATGCTCTTTTAAAATATTTTTAGTCCAAAGGGGTATTAGCCCAAAGGCCCTCAAAACGTTCATGTGTGCGAAAATGAAAAAAAAAAAACGCCCCCCCCTTGAGCGTAATATAATATCTGAAAGCTTTCAAATTTTGTTTTGTTTTGCATTTTACTTCCTTGTACGAAGTAAAAAGAAAGTATTGTAATCGCGAAAAATTTTGGGTATCATATTTCAACGAAAATATCCATTTTGACCACAATCAAATGCAATTTAACGATGTTTTTTCATGACATCCGTACCTAAGGATAAAATAAAGGATTCGTTTTACCCCAAAAAATTATAAAACTGATTTAAAATGGATTCTGAAGAGATTTTTTCTGAAGCGTCTATGCGTACGTATGTATGTATATCGCATAACTCAGAACGTTGAAATTTTGTATATACGACTGCTATAACACGTAAATGTGCAGCTCCCTTTTTGGTTGCAATCGGCTGCACTAAAAGTGTATATGTATATATATATGTACTCACTCTGTTACTCGGCTCAGTGAGCTCAGATTTTTTATTCTTATATGTTGGTAAATTGTGCATTTTTTGCTTTAAAAATGATTGAATTTTGTCGTTCTTATCTTCCGGTTAATGTTTTTATGTCTTTAGTAAATCTGCATGCAAGATTTGTAGAATTATCAACAATTTAAAAGTTGTTTAAGTGCAGCTAAACCTAATTATTTAACTATATAGCAGCCATATTTATTTACATTTGAAACTTAGGAGAATAATGGATTTGTTGCCAATGAAGAGAATCTAAGCTTTACAACAACAGAGATAACGCCTTCTTTTTATTACTGTGAATTAAATCATGCTTAATCCATTCTGGAATTTATTCGGGGGAAATAAGTGTTTAAGATTTACTTCGTAATTTTTAATATACATATTTTGAGTTTTTATGTATTTTTCCCTTGTCGTGACGTGAGAATTGAATTAATTGAATGAGACATACTGAATTGTCTGTAAAAAAAACTGTTTCTTTTGTCTTCGTTTGTTTAATTTCTTTTATGGATCGTTTTAGATTTATTATAGTATTTGAATAGAACATGCGGCAACGATTAGGTAATTCTTCAGATGATATGCATAATTGTTTTGCGTCTGAGTTATAAAATGAATGAAATGTAATGATATTAAGTGAACGTAGCGCCTAGAGTATCGCTATGATAAACAAATATAGTGAGTTTTAAAGAGTGCATTTATTCTATTGTGGTTTATGCACTATCGACGAAGTAGATTTAATTCTATCCAATAAGCTTAAATGAAATGCAAAATGCGTACAATTTAATATTCCGTACGAGGAAGTCGTGGCGTACACATCAGGTTTATTTTATTTTATAGTGTTTTCGATTTTTCTGTGAGAAATAATTTTGAAAAATCAATTCTGCCTTCACAGAAATCTAGCCTAACAGAATTAGTTGGATAGGCTGAAACTGCGCTACAAGGATTCCCGAGAGATAGGCCTTTAAATCCTAACACAATCTTCCTTACTTAAAGGGCGGGTACGGAAAGGTGGTGAGAATCAGACGACCTAACTAAGGTTATGACAGTTATCGTTACCAGTATTTTAATTCTGTCCCTCTGTAGAATTATTAGGCAGATATACCGAAAAATGAACAGTGCTGTCGTTGTCAACTGAGCCTGCTGTTGCTAGATAGATATGTTGACCACTACACCACAAGATCACACGAGGAAATTTCCTTTATTTTCACATAATGTTTCATGAAGCAAGTTTAGATTTACTTTCGAAATTTCATGTGGTTCTTCCAAAACTTTTAACCATGCAGAATTCATTTTGTTATCTAAGGAAATTAATATTCAATGGCCATTATTTTTTCTGGACAATAGATGAACAGACGCCGGATAATGCTCACAGGGAAATAACTTTTGATTTACGAACTGAGTGATTTATTAAAAAAAATGGTTTTATACTTTTTGATGAATTTCTTTCTGTTCCAACTAAATTAAAAAGTTTTCGAAATCTTTAACTTTCAAAGGACATATTTGTTTTAATTGAGAAGCGTAGTAAGTTCGAAGTGAGATGAAACTTCTGCAGTCAGATGCTAATATTAAACACAGTATATTATCATTTTCATAACGGGATTTTTAAGATAAGTCTGAATTCGAAAGGCACATCATATATCCTTACTACTTTTTACTTTTACGCTGAAGAAGAGGACTGCTGACCCTACGACTATAAAATTTGTCTCACAGCATTATTGTCCTCCTTGCAGAAGCGATCTAATGCTGCTGCGCCCCCGTCTGCAGGAGGGTCGGCAGAACAGACTGCTACAAATACATGATGAAAAAGAAATTCACAAGCCTATTTACAGCGATGCATAAGTCCTCATAGGCTACACAGTCTTGCGCTAATCACCGACTAAGTGAGATCACTGATGGTTCTGTGTTCAGATAGAGATTACTGGTTGTAAGTTTAGGACTTAACAAGCACAGTTACAGTATTACAGTCTAAGATACATGAGACTGCATTACAGATATATGTCTTAACATTTAGAATACTTATCATATATTATATCACTTTCAGGCTAACTTCACAAAGCGCTATTAAACAATGCATTAAAGGTGCTATTAATATCGCTTACTCTATTGCATTAAGCAATTATAATAATAGAACTGAAAAGGTAATAATTATAATACAACTGAAGCGAAGACTGAATTCCGTTGTAACAATGAGCAGCAAAATGAAACAAGTGTTATACATAGATGCAGAATGTATATAAATGCAATTACAATTGAATACACACACACACACACTCAAAAAAAGAAGACAACATGTATGCAGGCACTATTGAAGGAGGTAGTTATACTACGAATGAAACTTTGTGTAATGAGGTTTACTGTAGTATTTCTACTTTGCAGAGTGCCGTTAGATAGTCTTATAAATCATAGAGACTTATGATGTTCTGAGAAAAAGGTGTGCATAGCTACTTAATTAATTTCCGATGGAGCAAGATGCCAAGTGCTAGGCTGCTAGCCACTTACAGCTGAGTTTTTTGCTGCACAGTACATAATCAGTTTTCTCAGCTTTACTCTGGCTATGTTATTCTTAATCAAATTGTCCGCCCATTGGGGCCGAAATTGTTGGCTTGGTTTCTTTTGATGACGATGAGCAGTGTCGGGGCAAGAGAATATCATTACTACTTAATCATAGCCGAATCAACTGTACCATAGTATGCTTTGCTGTTTCCGAATACTGTTGACAATGACATTCTTATGCTTGCCATTTTATTACCAGCACTCGCATTAGCACCTGTGGGGATTTGTTCCTTACGTCTTCTTTGCGTTTCTCTACTGTTAAACCATGTTACCGTGTTTAGCAAATATCGACAGATTTTTCTTTTGGTGCGCGTTACATTCATCAATTTTGTCAAATATTTAATAATTACGAGAATTATGCAGAATGACAATGGATTTACTGTACAAAAGCTTTTCCGCTCTTTGGTTTTCTTCTTCAAAAATGTTTGTTTTAATACCTGCCCCCCTTTTTCTTAATTTTTTATAACAAGTTCATTACGAATTGTAATACTGATGGTATAAAGTTTTATATTATTCATGAAAAAAATAATCGCTGCTCAATCTAATTTTGTGGTATATAAGATCTGTTTCAGTTTTCAGTCAAGGCAAGAACTAAAAACTAACAAATATATCTACGAAGCGACGCCTAAATGAGTACAAAACGCATTGATAACGAATCTTGATCTTTTAAATGACATGTTTCTTTTTCTAGGAAGAAGAATGGAGGATGGAAGCTGGTCGGCGGGAAACCTCCGCTTGGTCCCATACACTCGGGATTCCCTAGCCAGGCAAGAGAGTCGGTGCAGATCTGCAGAGGCCCGACGAGAAGAGCACGGATTTAAAAGAGAACGAAATGCTAATTTGCCTGAATGTGAGTGTGTCTGTATAGCTCCCGATCTGTTACCATCTAACATCTTTTATACACCTCTTGAAGACGTGGGACAATTTGGTCCGGATAAGGTGCGTCACACATTTCTAAGTTTCTCTTTTTTTATTTTGTTTTATTTGCTTGCAAATCGTAATTCGCAATGTAGTATATTATGGCGATCCTTTATTAATGATTTAGCATTAAGTTAACATTATAAAAACGTAAGACCGGTAATATGCTTTTTCTGGGAGCATCGCCATCACCGATATCACCATCAGAATACGATCACTACACCGTTGTCGTCCATCGCTTCACAACTTAAAGGAAGCATTCATTTAAAGACTTCCAAGAAAATAGTTAAAGGGCGTTTATAATTAAATCCTAATGGGTTCTACTGGGTGTCCATAATTTTATCACTGGATAAGAAATTAAATTGAATCACAATTTTACGAAATAACAGGGCATAATTTATACCGATATAATCTTTAGCACAAGAAAGTTCATTTATTCTAGTTTTGGGGAATGGGTGCCGGAAACATGTTTGTTTACAGACAAAATGGCGTCATGCATTGAAAAATCTATGTTCGTTCTCTGGTTATGGGAAATGGAATCTCCAAAAACAGTTTAGAGGCGATTCCGACATGAATTTAATAAACCGACAGCAACGAACAATCAATTAAAAGATCGTTAAAATAATTTCGAGAATCCAGACATGTTTTGCGTAAAGAAAATGCAGGTAGGCACGGCGTCATTGATGAAAATATTTTCGCCATGTCAGATGTGTTTGTATGGAGTCCCAGTAAGTCCATTCACCGTGCCAGCCTACAAACAGGAATTCCCAGGCCAACTGTTCATAAAGTTGTTCATGAACGATTGAAACTGACTGTGCTTAAACTGCAGATTTGTCAACAAATCAAAACTAATGATCGAGTCATTCGTAAGGAAATTTCTATAGACATTCTTGACCGTATCAGTAATGTTTATAAGTTTCTTCAGAAAGCTGTATTTAGTAATAAAGCAACATTTTCTGTTGAAGGAGAGGTTACTCAACATAATTGCAGGATTTGTGTGGTGTCACATTTTATAAGGGAAATTTATCGAGGTAGCTCGTAAGTTAATGTTTGATGCGCGCTAACTCATAACAAAGTAATTGGTCCCGTCTTTTCTCGGAGTCATCAATTAGTTCGGATTATTACTTCGATATGCTGAGATTATTTTACCGCAATTAGAAGCAATGCAGCAAAACGTTTTCCCCCAACAGGATGGGGACTGTTGTTATTGGGCTACATGCACATGTGTACGTGTTCTTTGATGAAATATTCCTAGATCGTAGGACTGTTAAAGGTGGATTAATTACATAGCCACCCCGTTCTCCGCACATCACACCGCTCGACTTCTTTTTCTGGGGTACCTGAAGTATCGAGTTGACGCTACAGAGATTCGCTGCATCCAAGATTTGAAAAATCGAATCATCACAGAAACAGCTACTGTAATTCCGCAAATACTTACTACCTCTAGTGGGAAATCGGGACGTTACCTGCCTCTAGTGGGAAATCGGGAACAGATTTTATATTCTCCGAGCAACTTATGGTGCTTATGTTGAAGTGTATTAATATAAAATTCTTTGAAGTGCTAAATAAAATTCAGTCAGTCTTTTTCACTGTTTCTTAATTTGTATTATTTAAAACATATCTTTATCCGATGAATAAATTATGCACACCTTGTATTTTTCAGACAAAAATGATTGTTTTAAAAGCTAACAAACAAATATACGAAAATCGGACAAAATAAATTGATCACTAAAATCTGCATCAATTTGGCATCAAGCTTGCAAGCAATAGGAGAAAAAGTAGGAGTTCTTTTGTTAAAATTTCAGTTGCTTGTTCGTCACTATTCTTTTAGAAAGTAGACAAAGGCTGTGCCACGTTTAAAATCCACATGAGTATGCATTGCGAAAGCAAGTAGAAGCAATACGAAGTAGGACAGCTAAGACTACACACACGAAGACAAAAAATAAGCAACTTTATCATCTCATACCTTAAAAAGTGACAAGAAGCCCCTTCCTCAATGAATAACAAAACTATTAGAATGCGGTAGATCGGGAATCATTTATACCTTAGGATTTCACAAGATCCTAGAGAAACAAACTGTTGCTGCATTAGTTCTTCAAGGGACATAGGCATTCTTTAAGTATCTCAGACCATTCCACCGAAAAATCACAAGTTGATGCTAATGGCAGCAGAGAAGATTTCTGGAACACTCGAATGACCGAACTCGGGCCATATAGTACATCCGAAAAGACAACTACCCTTTAATTGGTTTACATTACTTGGGGATATTTTTAATAACCACATGGCAGGTGTAAAAGTAGACAAAGTTAGTGGGAAAGAGAATTCAAATCATCTTCAGCTTTACTCCAGTGATTTAGATTAACAAACTTATATATATATTGCCTTTCACACGCTACTCTGCGCTATATTATATACGTAGTTGCATCTCGTTTTACATACTACATCCACCTCTTTCCTTTTCCGTACTATGCAACTTCCTTTTTTCCCAGCCGCTCTGCATCAGACTGTATTACCTTTCACCCAGCAGGTTCAACATTTACATGGTTAAGGTCTGGGCGGATGTAAATCTGGCGACGTTAAACATAGTACAGAGCACAGAACTTGCCATTAGTAATAAATCAATAATGCTCATTAGATGGATGAAAGGGTAAAGGTAATATTTGATAGTGAAAATGTTAAAGCGATAAACGGAAACAGTGTAAATTGTTTGACGTGATGGTTATTTAATGCAAGAAAGTGACTAAAATTCTTCAAAATAAAATTTGAAAAAATGATAAAAGTAGTATTGTTGTATGAGTTCATTTTCCCTCAGTTGGATCGTTATGCATTTCATTTAATACATTACTTCGTGTTTCAAATTGTTGATGCAATTTATACTCAACTATATGGGAAGAATAATAAGAGCATGATTTGGAATGTTAACTTTTCTGTGCCAAAAAATAGAGAATGAAAATAACAATAAGAGTTTCGAAAGACCTGATATCACTGAGGTATAATAATTAAAGTGCAAGATTTTACTGGTATTCCTTTCAATGACTTAAGAACAATTTAAATTTTATCTATAATCTTCAGTATAAGAATTACGTTGAAGTTTCTAACTACGAAAATACGATCAAATGTGAAATCATATGTATTCCAAATAAAATCTACGAAAATTTCTGTATTTTATGTGTAATATATTTGAGCTCTGATACATCTGTGGTACAGAATGTATAATGATAAAAGTAAATTGCATTTTCAAAACGATAAAAAAAATTGCATTCTCTAAAATTAAAGTATGTTGAACGATATTGTAAGAATTTAAATTATTTTGTATTTAAAATTTATAACTAAATGACTTAATTCACTACTCTACTGAGAGTTTCAAATGTAAACAAATGGAGTCGTTATTAAGCTTACCATGCAATTCGGCCAACGGGCAGGAAGACAAAATTTTCAGCGCACAAAACTGTTGATCCTCCTTGGCAAAAAGACGCTGAAATTGATGCACCGAATGACTTAATTCACTACTCTACTGAGAGTTTAAAATGTAAACAAATGACGTCGTCCTTAAGCCTAGCTCAACTTACACTTTTAAATTGTTGATAATTCTACAACTATTACAATTCAGATTAACTAAAGGCATAAAAGCCGTAACCGGAACATAAGAATAACATAATTCAATCACTTTTAAAGCAAAAAATACACAGTTTGCCAACATATAAGAATAAAGAGCTGAGCTCGCTGATCCGGATAACAGAGTGGGAATATATATATATATGTTT
>KK121012.1:102720-121376 GCA_000611955.2 Stegodyphus mimosarum
TAAATAAATGGTGCTGCCCATTGCAACGGAAAACAGAGGTTCACAACTAGATATTACTGCAGTTCCACGTACAAAATTTCAACGTTCTACCGCTACTCATTTTCGAGTTATGCGAGATACACACACAGTTACGTACAGATGTCACGGAAAAAAAACTGTTCTGAATCCATTTTACAATCCGTTTTAGAAAAACGATTCTTTTATTCTGTCCGTATATACAGATGCCATGGAAAAACATCGTTCAAATGGATTCGAGAGCTGTCAAAATGGATATTTCGTTGAAATACACTCTTTTGCAAAAAAATCGAAGCACCATGAAGGAAGTGGTTGTTTTTGATGAAAATGAATATGTATATAGCTCACACACAGGTAATAAAATGATTAAAATATCAAGGTCATAGTACCTGTTCACGGCTCACAATCACCCATTGAGTGTTCAAATTAGTAGTTCGTCGAACCGCTCCTGGCGGCAATGCATGCTTGAATTCGTCGAGGCAAGGAGTGGTAGAGGTTCCTAATGTCATCCTACGACACATTCTGCCAGGCATTCATCAGTTGTCGTTCCAGATCTGCGATATTTTGTGGTGCCCGAATTTGGAGGCCTACCATGCCTCAGACATGCTCGATTGGTGAAAGGTCTGGTGACCTTGCTGGCCAAGGAAGAGTATTAACCGCGAGATAGTGGACGGTACCACGGCAGGTATAGACATGGCTGTAATGTGTTGAATAATCGACAATGATACCGTTGGGGCGGTTCGGGCCTGGCGAACAGTCATCCTATCTTGCCTCGCATTTGTGCTCCTTGGCCTTCCAGAGCCTTCATTTCGTCGGCAATTTCCTTGTAGCAACCATTGCTGCCAACATCTTTGCAGAGCAGTGTGTGTACGCTGCAGGTGGCGGCCTATTGCTCTGTATGACCACCCAGTTTCACGCAAACCTACAATGCGACCACCTTCGAAATCGTTCAGTTGGCATTAAGGTCTTCGATATCGTCGTAATGGCATGCTTAGTTGCTTCTTTACGGAATTACAATGGCAGCAACAGAAAAAGATAAAATTTCAGCCTCTGTTACGGGTTTTATTCTTTGCGAATTGCGCACTAGAAATGCGTGCTATGACTGCAATTCCTGTTCATTTGCCCTGAAACTTTGATCATTTGCATGTTCGATCAAGATGTTTTTGCATACCAAATTTCTTTACGATCTCAAAGTCCTTCTTGGTGCTTCAATTTTTTTTGCAAAAGAGTGTAGGATACTCGAAATTTTTCAGGATTTCACTACTTCGTTTACTTTGTACAAGGAAGCAAAAATCTTAATTTTATTTTCTGTATATACATAGTTTAGTTCATACAGAAATCACTAGCACAGAAACATTATTTATGATGAAAGTTGTAGAGATATTAGGTTATTTCGAAGCAGGAGACATGAAAAATGAGCAACGCCTTCGCCGGGAATCGAACCACGGACCTCTCGGTTACGCGTCGAGCATGCAGACCACTACACCACGAAGGCATGCGAAGAAGGCGGGAGAAATACCTTATATACTCCCCCTTTTAAAGGGCGATTAGGGTTTTAAGGGACCTAGTCGCCAAATTCTGGGTGTGGAGAGTCGTCATCCACAACCCTTTTAGTTCGGGCGCCATTTTGAAGCAGGAAACATGAAAAATAGGCAACGCCTTCGCCGGGAATCGAACCACGGACCTCTCGGTTACGCGTCGAGCATGCAGACCACTACACCACGAAGGCACTCGAAGAAGGCGGGAGAAATACCTTATAAGGTAATAAAAGGACTGATTGACGAAAAGAAGCCATATTTAATGAAATTAAAAGATATTATACTATAAAGCAGTTGAAATGGAGTAGAAATAATGTAATAGACTTCAGTGGTTAAACTTATACCAGTATCTCTTAAACTAGATTTTTGAATGAGAGATACAAAATATAGATGTTTTCCTATTGTTGCACTACGGGTACTTACTGCATTACATTTTTGTTAGTTACGAGGCTGTTTTTAGACGAGAAAATGAAAATTCATTATCTTACGCTTCAACTTCCATAGGCCAGTCTAAAATCAAGTCTATATGATTTCATGTTAGCTTTTCTCCAGGATACCCTCGGTCAAAATTGATATAATGCTTAGGCAGCTAATCTTAAAGTGCTTCGCCTGGATTGAAGAACCAAAACTGATCTATTTCACTATACTAGTTTTTTATTTATTTGCTAATCTGGTTTCATATACAGTCAACTTCCAGTTATTCGAGGAGGACTGACCCAGTTCCAAATTAACCGGGCCTTATCCAAAAAAAAAAAAAGTTAAGTTTATTTATTGCGAAACGATGGAAAAATTACTATCAGAGACCATCAAAATAAAGCAAAGCTTCTACAGGAAGTAAAAAAAAATAGCAGAAAATGTGTAGGATAATAGCCGTGATAGTAGATGATGTCACAATATTTATAAGATGTTTTTATCCATAATAATATGTAACTTAATTGTATTCAACATGTCCCATCAAGACCACCCAAACTTTGCACAATCAGATTCCTCGTTTGGAATACATAAAAAGAGTCCAAAGAACCGTAACTGTACAACCCATAGCTTTCGAGACATAATTGAGAAAGAAACGTGTGACGTCATATTCGTCATATCACCTATGGTTCCAGCAAGATGCAGCTCCAGCACATTTCAGCACTTCTATACGTTATTGGCTAGATATAGAATACTCAGGCCCCGGATTGGACATGGGGTCCAATTTTATGTTCAAGACCTAGTTACTATAGAAAGTGACTTAGTTGCTCGTCTTCATTCTGCGTGCACATTGGTGCAACGTTGCGCAGTCAGCCATTCCACGGCCTTTGCATGCATGATTCAATATGCGCGGCGGACATTTTGAATGCTCTCCTATGTAAACATCCGCAAATACCGATGTTCTGCACTGGACATGACTTCATACTTTTCTTTCTGATTTATGTCGAAAACTATCAGTCGGTTATAAATACAGTTCTGTGGCTCTTTTTTTATGTATTACAAGAGAAGAATCTGACTGCGCAGAGTTTGGGCGGTCTTGATCCTGTATAATCTGAAATATATAACTGTGATTAAAACGTGCTACATTGAAAAATAAATTAGGTGTAAATACATTAATTTTCTGTTTCCCCTTGAATCCGATCGAAACAAGACTATGTTAGCAAAAATAATCTTTCTGTTTAAGTGAGTTATTCTTGTTTTAAATTTTAATTTAACTTACATAACTGAGCTTATTTCCCAAACCAAACTGTTTAAAAATACAAGCAAATTATCAGCAGTATTTTTCTGATAATTATAATATAACTTATTTCTTTCCTGTGCTTCTTTTAATTGCTGTCTGATTGAGCCAGATCTGGAATTAGCTGTGATCCGTCAGTCAGATATCTATAGTAATTCAAATTCTTTCACATTATATGTAGACAAAGCCATATATTTCTTGTGGTAAAAATACTCGATTCTTTCTTTAATTGATAGATTGTCATATTCATACCGCAAGGAACCCATTTACGTTCTTATTTAGGTATTAAGCTGCAGTCTGTGGATTCAGATTGCTAATTTTTTAAAAATATTTTCATTTATTTGTTACACTCTTACATATGGCAATCATGTTGATTACGAAGCAATTTGTGATCGATTATGGCCATATTTTTGTATTTTTAGTAGGCAAATATAATTTTAATTTTGTTTAATAAATTTTTGGAGAAGTACATTATAAACATTTTTTAATCTTTTAATTGCTCTTTTTTTAACAACATATCTACTTTAAAATATTTATTTTTTAACATGTGTGTTGGATTTAGTGTAGTGCTAGTACAATTAGAAGAAATTTTTCTCTTCTTCACTGTTTATCTTCGTAGTATAATACGTTCGTCCGGCTAGGAATTCGAAAGTCCCAAGTTCGAGTCCCGATGACGGCATAGCTCATTTATCACGTTTCACACAAGGAATAAAAACTTAATATCTCTATATATTTACCATTGGGTTAAACAAGCAGCAGTTCTAAAACGACTGTACTTTAAAGGATTTTTATTTTTCCGAATTAAATATCTTTTCATATACTATATTCATAAAAACGGGAATTTTATAACGCATGTATGTCAGAATAGCATAAACGTAATTTTATTATCTCTACTGTTTAGTGCTATATTTACTTTATATTCCGCAGTTGCTATTTACTATCACGAGAAGAGAAAATATTCCAAATTTGATAAATCGCTCTTGATTGAAATTTTACACTCATGTCCATAAATTCAAGATAATGCAAAATCAGGCAAATGAAGAGTTAGAAGCAAAACAAATTTGACTTATTTGTAAAGCTTATTTATTAAACAAAAGGTAAAGAGCAAATAAAGATGCTATATGTTTGATATTACAAAAATTAGCGATTTTTTCTCCCTGGAACAAATCACAAAAAAAAACCCTATTTACAAAAAACCAATATTACATGGTTAGTATGATTGTTAATACATTGTATGTCTCCCAGACGGTGTAATACAGTCCGTACAACGCCCAGGCATGCTGAGTATCAAGTTATCGATCTGATCTTGATGTCTGATCTGATCTGATCTTGATCTTTTTGAGTGGGATACTACACCACTCAAAAAGCAATGCACTCCGAAGTTCCGGTAGACATGTGGGAGGAGGTTGACGGGCTGCAACTCGTCGGCCAAGCATGTCCCACACGTGCTCTACTGGATTCAAGTCCGGTGAGAATGCTGGCCAGTCCATACGGGTGATATCCTCCGACTGAAGACATTCGCTTACGATGTTTGCACGGTGAGGACGAGCGTTATCATCCATAAACACAAATTGTGCACCCATGGCGCCCCGAAACAAACGTACATGTTGTTCCAGTTCAATGATTTTCTTGGTGGTAACGGGTACCTGGAGCTCTCCATATGAACGTCCGGCGAGAATCAGACTGCAAGCTAGACCTGGACTCGTCGGGAAACATCACACAAGCCCACTGTTGCGGTGTCCACAATGCATGCTCTCTACTCCAGGCTAACCGCAGGCGACAGTGAGTTGCAGTAAGTGGAACGTATCTGACAGGCCTACGAACATATAGATCAGTCTGCCCTAAGCGTTTGTACACGGTCTGACTTGAAATTGTCATACCAGTGGCTGAAGAGAGCTGACGAGACAGGTCTGAGGCTGTGCTCCGCCTGTTTCTTTTGTCAGTAACTGCCAAATACCGGTCCTCATTCGGCATTGTAGCTCTGGGGGCGACCTGTGCTGTAACGTCTACTCACATTACCATCATCTTGGAATCGTTGCAAAAGCCTGGAGATGACACTCTGGGCAATTCCAAGTTCGTCTGATACTTCCAGTTGGGTACGCCCACATTCCAGACGGCCGATAATTCTACCACGTAAAAAATCATCCAAATGCGTCCTTTGTGTCATAACTATTCGGGTATTGCACTGAAATGTTTATAAAGCGCCTGCGAACAATTTTATTTTTTTTGCCTGTATTCCTTATATATCACTCTCTAACACTCTCGTGATTGTGACGTACCATCGGTGTCATCTGATTACTTCCCGAAATTTGCATATGATTCTTGAAGATGTGTGTAGTGATTTTACAGGTGATATATTTATTTTAGAGTTCGATTTCCGCGTAACTCCTAATTATCCTTAATTTATGGACATGAGTGTATGTTTCATAAAATGTCTATCCCAAATGCTTTTCCCTTGCATGTAACTAACTGCATATTGATTTAAAAACATATTTAATATAATTCTACCATTAGCTCTTTTAACAAGATAATATGACAATCTGACAATTAATACTGAATGCATAGAAATGGTTATTTAAGATAAGTTATTGCCCTCGTTATGTGACGATCTTGCTAGCGGCAAGAATCTCTCTAATCGAGATTCTTAGGGCATTCTGAGTAGTTGCTCCGTCTGGAACATTTTGCAGCCTTAATTAGTTACGACATTTTATATTTCGATTATATGATTTTACGTCTTCTGATTCGTTTTATTTGAAAACGATACCAGGAGAACTACAGGATTATTGGTCCTTAATCCTTCTGAAATCGAGAAGCTTTGATGTTTGAGACATATTGCAGATTTCCTAAAATATCTTGACACTGGTCGTGAGATTGTGGTTCATGTAATGTCAAGTATCCGCATCACAGAACAAGTTATTGCTCCTGGTGTGTGTCACAGAGCATGTCGTCTCTCACCCCATAATAGCCCGGAAGACAGAATTGTGAGGGATCCTCTCACATGAATTTCTATCTTTGTGTGGTACCCCGCAATATCCAGATATTCATAATGTTAAACATTTAGAGTAAAAATTTAGAGGCTGATAATTTGTAATCGCATCTTGAAATTTTCAGGTTGAAGGTATCATAAATTTACATTCCCTGTAATGTGAATGCGTGATCCTTTCCTGTTACAAATTGCTTTATGGATTACAGCTTCGAATATTTTGTGAATGTCTAAAACCACAGATGTACAATGCGTACTGGAATGATGCACCCGTCTCCAAATAAGCGTATTCATCACGTGTCCACTTTCAAAACATACTTTTAAGAACCGTGCAGATTATAAATATTCTAATACGGTGTGATTCCCTTCCATCCTCAGTTAAAAGCTCTTTTGAAAACAATATCCGTCTTACAGGCACAGCTTAAGGATTTGAAAATATATGCACTTCATTTATTACATATTTCTGGAATTTCAAATTAATGAAATTACTTAGTTTATTTACTTTAAAGAAATTACTTAATTTACTTACTTTAAAGAAATTACTTAGTTTACTTACTTTAAAGAAATTACTTATTTTAACTGAAAATTAAAAAAAAGTGGATAATTTAATTACAAATTTTGTGCAACCCTCAGTGTATTAGCTTACATATGTGAGAGCATGTTATTTATATATCTCTCTTTTCTTCCTTCCTCTTTTTAAAAAACTTAACTTTAAACCCTTAACTAAACTAAACTTCACTTTAAAACTCGTATAAATAAGTACAAGGTCGTATTACACTTAAAGTTGTCTTATATTCCTTCTAGAACTTCGTATTTAAACCTTTTCTCCTCAAAGTAGAATTTGCATTACTTCTCGCGCGCTACCAGATTTAAATATTCTGGCATTGACAATTAGGGGAATGAAGGCTTATAGGAAAGAACAAAAATTTAACTGGTTATTTAAAATAAATGTAAATCCCTACAAGTTACTAAAATTTAAGCAGTTTTAAATATGTTAAAATATTACAATTTACGTTGAAGGAGAAAATAACTGAGCATTTTTCTAAGTGACACACAAGAATAATAGCATGATGGCTAAAAGCCGCGTAAAAGTTATTGACTGGGATTTATGCTGCGTATCATAAGATGAAAAGTTTTTGTAGGTGTTGTTTGAGCAGGGCATTGACTAACCACGCTTATCTGATATAATTTTTTTTTTTAAAGAAGAGAGCATTCTTTAGGGTTAAGAAATGATTCTAAAAAAAATCCGTTCTATGAAGGCAGTGTGTTGCAAAAAACTGGCTTTTCTCTTAAAATTTATAAGCTGCATTGTAGACACATTTAGCGTTTCGAAGTCAGAAACGTGAAAAGTCAGCTACACCCTTGCCGGGATTCGAAAATCAGATCTTCCGTTTACTAGCCGGAATTTGGCACGCACAGGGGAATGCAATAATTCCTTATAGCGTATTTTCCAGAAAATGTATAGAAGTACTGTCAGTCAGTCTACGTTCGTAGGCATTTATCTGACTAGTTTATTAACTTCTTAAAATATATGCATTTTGCTGTAATAACTTTCGCTCTTATTTAAATAAAAGAAATTATAAACACGGAAATAAATTAACAGGGAGCTTTATTTTACTAGGTTTAGAAAGAAAAAACGATACAGGCAATTGCTGTTCTAGTAATCTGGAGTCTGGATAACTGAAGATCTATTGTATTTAATAAAGTCCAAGATTAAAAACTATTGGACCATAATTTAGTTTCCTAGGAGAAATAGGGTAATCAGAATACACTCATATGATATGCATTATAAGCACTCTAAAGGCGTATTCATTTTTAGTTACTAAAGGGCACGAGGTAGCCTCTAAATATATATGTACATAATTGATCCTTTCTTTCAAGAGTAACCCTGATTTCCAGATTGCACTTATGACCTTTACACGTCATCGAAAATAGACTGGTCGAAAGCTATACATCTTAGCTTCATTAACATAATGTAAGTCCTTCAATATCTAGGCTCTCGCCATCGCATCGATCAATTGGTTTTTAAGAAACCCGAAAGGAAAACTAATTTTCATTCATGGACAATTAAATGGGACCTGTCTGTCGTACAGCGTCAAGTGAGATATCGACCAAATAGCTTCCATAGGGTTTAGGCACAAAAAGAGGATTCTTCTGCTTTTGTTGCGTGCCATTCTTTTCTTTCTGGTTCAATGTAAGAAATCTAAGCTTCGAGAGGTGTGGTTTTGTGTTGACACAAATGCTACAGACGTGATTTCAATACCTGATTTTTGGTTGTTAGTTTAGAGTCTTAAAATCGTCAAGACGACAATGATTTATAGCCTTCGCATGACAGAAGTTTGCTATTCTCTGACGAAAATCTCGAAAGGCTTCGGAAGGCGCGAAGTGGAAAAATAATTCGAAATTATCAACAAGAGATTAATCCTGTTCAGCAAAAAAATTAGATTTAGAATGTCTATTTGAGGTAGGAAAATAGAAAAAAAAATGCAATTTTGATGCATTCGCTATATTTTGACTAGTTCAAAAACCACGTTAAAGACGTAATTATTTGTAAGATAATTATTTTAAGAGGCAAACTCTTCTTTCTTAATGTTAAACCTTTCCAAACATTTCACGCTTTGGTTATTTGTAAGGAATTATAGTTAATTTAAGTGAATATACAAGAGTAAAACTTAGTTAAATTTAAAAATAATGTCTATCGGGTTTGGAAAATTATAAAATAAAATACTGAAGTTTGCAGCAGCTTATTAAACTCAATGACTGATTTCGCTATTAACGTGTCTCTAAGTATTGATATATAAAATAACTATTATTTTGCATTAAACGGTTATAGCTTCAGTCCTTACTATATCTTCTTTCGGTTTCATTGCTAGAAATGAGTTTAGAGAGTATTTAGGCTGACGTTTTTGGATTGCAATACTGAGCGCGTTTCTGCCTCTCGAGGCCACGTTATTTCAGTTCTACTAGCTCGGTTAAGTTCGTAATTATTCGGCTTTGCGGCTGCCGACATTTAAACTGTTACGCCTTTTAAAGTTTTGAGCCAACTTCGATTTAAATTTAATCGTGTAGTCTTTGACTACTAGCTTATATTTTAATTTAAATTTGACTGTTTTTTAGTTACATCCATCGCCACAAGTTGTGGTCGACCCTATTAACACGAGAAGTACATTTATGTTAAAAAAATAAATAATAAAAAAATAATTAAATAATTAATTTGTTTGTTTTAATAAAAATGTTATTTTAAAACCTTTCCAAGACTTCGAAGCTAATTTCAGATGCTACGATAATTAGTTCTACGGTTGCCGGGAGCTTGAATGCAGTTTATGCTTCCCAAGCGCGTCAAACACTATAAATATATTAAAACTATTAATATTTTCCCAAAGCCGAAGTGTTAGAAATTTGCTACACCTTCGCCGAGATTCGAACCACGGATCTTCGATTGCTAGTTGAACGTAATAGCATTTACATTACAAGAGTACGTTCGGGAAAAGACAATAATTCCGCATATTCTTCATATGTGAGGAAGAGAAGAGAGAACCGAGAACCAGTCGACCAAGTTTAGGCAGTGATGAAAAATCGAACGCTTCATTTCTAATCGGGGCTGCTATAGAATTGTTAGGTGAATTATGGAACGGAAAGTATGAAAAATCAGTTCTATTTTTCCCGAGATTCGAGACGCAGATTACCAGATACACCACGAGAGAGCGCTAGGGAAGAGACAGTAATTCTTTATGTGTTTACTGTAACAACAGTGAACTAAAGAAACATTTACAGATCTCATCAAATGGGTCATTATATCAGTAAACAAAATACAGTAGTTTGCACATGTCCATTGATTCCGTACCCAAAATTTATGGCCGCTCGCATAAAAAAAATAAGCAATAAAGTAGCAAAACATGTGGCAAGGGACAAGAGTGGTACCATGGTGAACATTCGTGTCTCAGTACCTAATGACACCATAAGTTAAAATTTTGTTTCCTTGGGCTTTAGTAAGGTACGACTGGTCCATGTCTGTGGCAATGTGAATGAAAACCAGGCTAGGTCTGCTAAATTTGTTAAATGCAATGTTGACATCTCTGTTAATAATAAATTTGATAGTTTAATGGATAGTTCAATTGAAAGTTCTAATGTTGATATGCAAGCTGATTCGGAGGTTCTTGAAGTTGAGACCCCGAGAATTAAACCTGTAATAGTTAACCGGCTACTAAATTCTCAGATTTTGTTAAAATGCTTAAGTTTGACACTAAAGTGGAATTTTCTGTAAAACTTCATGTTGAATGTTTGAAAGTTTTTCCGAAGTCAGAAGCCGATCACCGGCAAATCACTAGGTATCTTGAGGAGAAACAAGTAGGTCATTACTTAATTGTCAGTAAGGTTGAACGTCCTATCAAGGTTGTCTTTAGGGGTTTACTTATCGACTGTCCTAAGGATGAAGTTAGGGAGGATCTGGAAGCCCTTGGATGCAAGGTGTGTAAGGTATTACAGATGCACAGGTTTAAGACGAAGATCCCCATGCCTTTATTCTAGGTTCAACTTGAAAACAAACTAGTGGTTGAAGAAATATATGACTTAACCTACTTTATGTGCTTTTATATAAATGTAACTGCCTATAATGCCACTGGAAGTGTTGTGCAGTGTCACAACTGCCAGCACTTCCACCACTCTTCTGAAAACTGCAAGTTAAAACCCGCTGTGTTAAATGTGCGGGATCACATAAATCTGAAAATTGTAAAGCCAACAGAATTGATGAAGTAATGTGTTGTAATTGCAATATGCCAGGGCGCACCGCGAAGTATCTTGGGTGCCCTAAATTTCCCACTACTAGATCTGTAAAAAATGTGTTATTTAAAGTTAATGTAAACAAACCTAATGTAGCTGCCAATACTTTTGATAAAGGTAATGTAAAACCTGGTGTTAGCTACGCAAATGTTGCTGCAGGCGCATCTAAAGCTAGTAATGTGAAAAACTCTGATTCTGTTAATGTTGATAATGGTAAAGTAACTAGTAATAACTGAATGACTTGGGTACAAACATGTTTATGGATATATTTAAGTTCATTAAAGAGTTAAAGAACTACATAAGGTTATATTTAGAGGTTATATTTATTAAAGGTTATATTTAGAGGCTTCTCGATTGCAAATATTCTTCGAAAAAGGATTCTTCGAAAAGGAGAGGATGCCTAAGCTACAAGTTGCAGAGCACACAATTGATAAAATGTTTATTATTTTTGATATTTTCGAAAGCATATTTGGGCCTAAGAATGTTGTATAATGTGTAGTATTGCAAATAGCATTGTAAGCATAATTACATGGAACGCAAACGGTCTGGCTCGTAAGCTTAATGAGCTGCGAGACTTCATAAATGAGTACAGTCCTGACTTATTTTTCCTACGAGAACACCGTCTTGGCCCTTCTATACCAATGTTTATTACTAACTACTGTGTCTACAGGTCCCACAGAGCTATTAATGTGAACAGATATAGAGGAGGTGGTACTGCTCTCTTTGTTAAACGCTGCATTCCCCACCATCAAGTAACAATGCCACAGAGGCCACAGCTATTTCCGTGGCAACAAACACTGTCACAACATACATTTTTGTTTCCACCTACATACCTCCATCAAAAACCATGCAGTTGTTGAGTCTGATCTCAATGCATTACACACACTTGGCACGCATATTATTATAGGTGGAGATCTCAACGCGAGCTTGGAACTGCTATAATTCTAACACCAGTGGTAATGTGATTTTTAGTTTAGCCCGTAGGGCCATGTTTCAGATAGCAGCTCCAAAAACCCCAGCACGGTATGCTGCTGGTTCCTCGGGAATCATTGACGTTTTTCTCCTAAGAAACGCAGTGCTCCACTAGATGTTTCTGTGATGGACGAATTGTCATCTGATCATAATCCGGTTAAATTGATTCTTGATATCAGTAGTTAGCAGACAAGAGAGCCTTTAAGACAGACTGGCAGATTGCCAAAGCTTTCAACAACATTCAGTACACTCTTCCAACAATACACACCGGGAATGACATAGATAGTTTGATCCAGGAGTTCACCCGTAAGATTCAAAATGCTCATGACTCTGCAAAAAAGGAAGTTAAGCCATCAAAACTGATGAGATCGAAGGAGTTAGCTCAACTTATTAAAAGACGAAATTCTGCCAGGAGGCAGTTTCAAAGAACCAAATCCCGTGCGGTTAAAACTATGTTTAATAGGCTCTGTGATGCAGTTAAGTCTCATACTAATTATTATGCACAAACCCGCTGAGTCAACTACCTCGAGTCCCTCTCCACGGAGTACAGCTCTATTTATAAAGCGATCAAGAGGTACAAAAAATACCACAATCCCATTCCGCCCCTTAAAGGCCCTCACATGATTCACTACACTGAAGTTGAGAAGGCAGAACTTTTAGCACAGCATCTGGAATCTCAGTTTCGCACAAACAACATTCACAACACCAGTACAGAACAATTAATTGCTAATTTTTATAACAATCACACACTAAACCCAAGCGCTGAACACGATTTCAGTCATGCCATCGGAAGTCTATGATTACATCAAGAAATTAAAGAACTATAAGAGCCCAGGATCTGACTAGATTACTAATCGGATGATCAAAACATTCCCAGTGAAAACTCTGATGTACTTTACAAAGATTGTTAATTTGGTCCTAAAGTGACAGCACTTTCCTGAATGCTGGAAACTAGCCAAGATCATTCCTATTCCAAAGCCACAAAAAGCTGCTAATCTGCCAGAATCCTATAGACCCATAAGCTTCTGACTTCTTTGAGTAAAATAGTCGAAGCGGTCCTGCTCTTGAGAATAAACCAACATCTGGATCAACACGGAATTATCATCCCATGTCAATTTGGATTCAGACGTAAGCACTCGACCGTAAATCAGTTATATAGAGTTGTAAAATTCATTATCGAAGGGCTGGAGAACAAGAAAGTCACTGGGGGACTTTTCCTGGATATTGCCAAGACTTTCGATTGTGTACGGCTGGATGTACTCATATACAAACTACACAATCTGGGCTTCCCAGATTACATCACTAACATAATTAAATCCTACCTAACCGGTACACACTTTGTCGTTCACGTCTCAAATACACTTTCCACGCAAAGACCTATCCTTGCTGGGGTCCTACAAGGGTCTCTTTTAAGGCATACATTATTTAATATATACGTGAACGACATCTCAGTTACACCCAACACTACACTCAAAATGTATGCTGACGAAACTGCGATCCTCATTCAAAGTGCATTTGTTAGCCCAGCAATACAACGGTTACAAGATTGCATTAACACACTTGAGACTTGGCTGGTAAAATGGAAGGTTAAGGTAAACGTCGATAAGACACAGGCAATTACGTTTACCACCAAAAATAAGTTCAACTGAAATTTGCAATGTTATGGAAACAATGTCCCATGGGCCAAGCAAGTCCAATGTTTGGGGGGATCCTCAATAAAACTCTCCCATGGAACCCACACATTACAGCTATATAAAGAAAGTTTGGAGTTAGTAAAATTACACTTCACCCCTTAATTGCTCGAAACAGTGTACTTTCTATAGATAAGAAGTTACTTATTTATAAGACCCTTTTGCGTCCCATATTGTGTTATGCCTGCCCTGTATGGGCGTATTCATGCAAATCCTATCGAAAAAAGTTACAGCAGGCCCAGAATCTAGTGCTCAGACAGATTTCAAATGCATCATGGTACATGAGAAATCACAAAATACATACAGAGTTAGGGGTTGAAGAATTAAAATACTTTTATTGCCGGCTTGCCTTGAAATTTTATGGAAACTTGAATACCATTGATAACCCTGTAATCAGGGTATATGACTATGATATTAAGGACCCATGCAATAGCAAAAGACCTATGGCTATCTTAAGTAATTATATGACCTAATTTTGTAGTATCTCTATCATTTGAATTGTATATAATGTTATTTATTTAGATCTATTAATTTACTTTTTCTTAATTAGGCACCAATTGAGCTCGCACTTGCACCTTCTACTTAGTGTAATTTCTCTTGTATTATCATACTTTGTTCCCATCAGGTCTTTCACCAGCTCACCAACCACTTTTCAGTCTTTCTCAGCTCGCTTTCAGAGTCTTATGCTTAACTTTTGCCACGATCAATCAGATGTTACCTTAAGTTGCGATAATAGTTGTAGTACATATATATCTAAAAAATTTTAAAAATAGTTAATATTATGCTAGGTTATTTCCCTGTATGATTCGAAGTACGTATTTTGTTCGATGTGGGGTAGGGTCCATGACCCAGGCACCCTGGTGTTGCATCAATACACTCGTGGTGAATAAAAAAGGCTCTCTCCCTTAGAACATAACAGAGTATAAAAATAAGTGATTTCTCCTATTTACTTGTGTCTAAATAAATTACAAAATTTCTTCATTTCTGAAATAAGTTTGCTTTCCGGTGAGGGCTGACATATGAAGATAATAACACGGAGCTCCGAAAGGAGAAATCATGCTTTTACGAAGATATCTGCTTGTTTATTAGTACTCATATAAGCCCATATTCAGGATATGAGGTAGTTAATTATCTATTTCTATAATCCTTTCCAGTACACTGGTGGTCTTGACTTTGCTCATATTAACTCTGCAAGACTTAATTGCCTGCAGTGGAAGATGGCACATATTTCTACTCTGATTTTGCACAATATATCGCTCTCATAGAGGGTTAGAATTTCCACAGGAACACTAAGTTATGCTTTCTCAGTTTGCCTATCTAGTTACAGACAACTTTTCCATCTTAATACACACAAAAACCATTTGCCTGTTTCTTGTTCTTTTGGGAAGCTGTTTTTATGGATATAAGAATTCTGAAACAAACTGAAAATTAATCTAATGCATATCAAATGCATAGTCTCTCAGAAGCATATGATATGAGTAAAAAACCTGGAAATTTCTAAGTAATATTGAAATACGACGTCAATGGCGTGACTGCTTCATGAAGTTTATTACGATATGTTGTTAAAGAACACTTCTAGATTTCCTGGAACATCAACTTCTCTTATGCGGAGAAAACGGTGAAATTTTCGGACAGATTTTTGGGAATGGGGTGGAGGTTGACGATTTTCCATCTCGTACTTAATTGTACAGAAAAGCTGCTTAAGTTGAATTCCCTCGAAGCTTTGTCTCTGAGAAGAAGAAATGTAGAGGCTCTTCGCACACTTTTTTTTAACGGCAACTATATTTTTGAAAGTCGAAATTATCGTTTGCTACTTCACAGTTTTGTTTTTATGCAAAATGACGCTTTTAAAGAAGCAATGGATTGAAGGCTAAGTTTGTGCTTTTTCCGAAGAAAATTATTCGTGTGTAGTTATTAAGAAATGCTGTAAATGAAATAGGTTTTCGATGTAATGTGCCATAAACACATATGTTCTGTAGACAGAAACCCACAAAACAAAAACTATACTGACATAACTATATGTCGTGCCACAAAGATAATTTTTGTGTTGGGCATATTGTTGCGTTTCTACGGGTTCGTGGATTTGAGAGTATCCGATGAAAACACGATGCAGAACAATAAAAAGCACAATTTATTTACAAGAATCACTATTTACAGCACAGTTCCAAAATCACCTTTAAAAGCGTCGAAAATCTACAATAAATACGCTGAAACAATCAGCAACACAGCTTCAGGCTGTAACTGTACAGGTAGCTTCACGGCAACACTAACTTATAATAAAACACCGTGGAACAATCACCAATCCACTTTCAAGCTATACTGTAAAGATAGCTTCACGGCAAAGCACTATCTCGATTGCTTTTCGTTCACAGAACTCTCGCGTAGCAGCTATTCTCACAACTAATCACACTGCTCGCAACTTGCAACAACTAACTCGCAACTCTGCAACTACTAACTCTCAGAAACGCAAGGGCTTATATAGCTTTTCCCCAAGCTCCACACGTTTCGAGAAATATCTCGACAGAAAGTTATTCTAGAAGCTTCCCGATTGGACCATGGGATATCGCCAATTTGGTCGCCAAATGGGCGATAAAGTCGCCAATCTGGCAACCCTACCATACACTATTTTATGGCAACCCTAGTGCTATGCCGGAAAGCTTACATACAGGCGCAACCGCCGAATTTTTCGTAACAATATGTATATGATGATAAACGCATTTATTCTTGAAAGTCTGTTAATTCTAAGTTTTTATTTAATAGAATAAGTTTATTTTGAAAGCGGGATAATGAATAAATCTATTTCGTAAGTCATTTCTTCTGCATTTTCGTACTCTTGAATTAATTGTGTATCATATTCTTTATGCAGGATAATAAATACAGATATTATTTATAAATTTATATGCTAGAAAATGAATAAAAATCATATAAAAATTTAGTTAATCATCTAAAGATTTTGAAATGATTTGTTTGAAAGAGATTATTTGTGCTAATTTTTCAGATTTGGAAATACTTTTTAATTTTTTTCCTACACATTTATAATTTTCTAAAACTGTCACTTTGCGCGAGATATGTTTCGGAAGTCTATTTTCTGACTTCGAAACGATTTCGTGACCAGAATTCGGTATATTCCTCTTTCAGGTGTTAAAATGGAATTGAAGGACGTGATCGCTCTTCCTATATTTTATAATCTTATTATTCATGTGTTTACATAATTTTGTGCCCATGTTTTCTTAAAAATCTCTAAATGTTGTAATTTATCTTTCAGACATTCTGTGTAATTGCCAAGCGGTCTTCCAGTTACTTCCTGTACCGTTACTCAGCCGAGGATTCACTTTTCCTCTTTAGCCCATGGTCTTGTGTGAGAAGATTCGCCATTAGAATTTCTTGTCACAGGTAATGCACGAGACTTGATTAGTAAAATGCGTTTGTAAAAATCATGAGGATTTAACCTTGGCCTTCCAGACCACGAAGTGTTTCTCGAAGGCCACAATTTAACTCGGATGATTCCTTGGCTGCTGCTTTCTTTTCAGTCTGTCAGCAGACATGATAACTGACAGCTCAGATTTTTTAAACAAAAGTTACAGCCCTGAAAATACGTCACAAAAGTTTATGATGCACTGATATTAATTACTACTCATCATGCCGTATTATTTATGCAGGTACTTCGAGTTGTTCGTCATGACCACTATACTTATAAACTGTGTCTTCTTAGCCCTTTCTCAACCAATAGAAGAAACTGAGTAAGTTAACTTTTTATTACATGCCATATTAACTCTAAGACAAACTTATTGCACGCATTTGTAATGGTGATATGTGAAGTTTGAAATTTAAGCTTAATATCTAGAATTCTGAATATATAATCAAGTATGATTACGATTAGAAACGACCTTAAGAGACCAACGATGCTATACAGAATACATATTTCGTCTTTTGAGCACAAAGAACTGTATCTAATTCTTTTGAAATATTTAGAATATTTCCTTGAAATTTAATGCTAGAGTATAACTAAACAAAACCTTTTCCTGTGTACAATATTTTTACCTCTTATGGTTTCCATGTATTACCAACAGAATTTATTACCAATATTCTTCTCCAAAATGCAGGTAACATTTCTATAAAATCGACATCATTTTAAAGTTGAAATTTTCCTGACATTGAATTTTAAATTATAAAGCGTCTCTTTCAAATATTCAGACAATCTTTGAACACTAGCGGGCAAACCCGCCAGCTGAGCGGGCTGAGCCCGCTTGTTCCTTGGGATTCGAAAGTTGGACAGAACTACCAGTGTTCATCTACGGCGTCCGCCGGGGTTCGAAAGTTGGACCTAACTACCAGTGTTCAGCAATTTTCTACCTGGCAAGCATGCCAGTTGAGCGGGCTGCGCCCGCTTGTTCGCCAGGACGCCCGCTTGTTCGACGGGATTCGAAAGTTGGATCTAACTACCAATATTTAGCAATTTTCTAGCTGGCAAGCATGCCAGTTCAGCGGGCTGCGCCCGCGTTATTAGCGTATGCATCCAAAAGATACTGCCTTTGCCGGGACGGACGCTTGTGCGCCGGGATTCGAAAGTTGGACAGAACTACCAGTGTTCAGCGATTTCCTAGCTGGCAACGCGTTCGCCTACCAGTGTTTAAGTTTTCTATGTTGCAAACACGCGCGTTAGCGGGCTGCGCCCGCTTGTTCACCGGGACGTCCGCTTGTTTCCCTTTTGCATCCAATATACTTCACATGCGGGAAATCACGAAAACACCCACGCGTTCGCCGGGATTCGGAATTTCGACCCAACTATGAGTGTTCAGCGATTTTCCTGCTGGCAAGCATGCCAGTACGAAACTTTTATTCTTCAGATAATATGTATGACGGCTATATTTAAATTTAATACTAAACGTTATATTTTAATCAGACTTCTAAATAATGTTTCGATAATAAAAACTTGCTAAGAAATTGCTGGTAAAACAGACTTAAAAAAT
>KK121013.1:0-26873 GCA_000611955.2 Stegodyphus mimosarum
TCCTTTGGGGAAGAAAACCCGAATTAATTTTCATGGTTACTTAAAAAACTTGATGAACTGTAAGAATTACATCTATACACGAGCTAAATGAAAATGGCGCATTTATCTAAAAACACGTGATCGGTAAGCAATCTACCAGCACATGAAACAGCAAATGAGTATGAAAAAAATACACATGGAAAAATTACTTTTCATATTTAACAATAAAGTGTAAGATGTTACAGCAAACATTTACCAGATAAATAAAAATTTGATGGACAACCTGAAATTTGCTAATACTACCATTCCGCACATCTAAAAGAAGCAAATTAAAATTAATAAAGCTAAATGTGCAAAGTTAGAAAACAAGGTATTAAATTTCATGGAAGAATTACATAATATACTCACAGGTCGGCATCACTCCTTCCATCGCAACTACAGAAATAAAAATGAACCGATTACGCCAAATAACTTGGCGAGAAAGTTCTGAGCAGATCTTCATGCAACCAAGAAAACCTCATAACTCCTCCCATTTCCCCCCCTTTCTGATCGTGAAGATCGTCGGTCAACAACGGATTCCGAAGTAAAGCGGCGCGTATGTATTGTGTTTTATTTATTTATTTAGATGATGTATTATAAAGTTTTTTAATTCTTGTTGCATCAGATTATATTTTCAATAGGCCTGATCATTAACTTATTTTATGGGTTGAAATTTTTATATTTCTCCCATAATTAGATATATTCAATGATGATTTAAGAAATGTACTTTGTATTATAAATTAAAATCAGTCGCAGGAAATTTAAAACATTTTATTCGGAATGAAACTAAATTCATTTTCCCTTCCCTAAGTAAAATTCTAGATTCCTAAGATCTAAACGATGTTAACTTAAAGACTATCTAAAAAAATTTTCCTAATAGTGTTCCGTATCATTACGAACATCAGCAATTTTTATTTTATTCAAGTGGTTTAATTAAGACTCTTGTAATTTAATAAAATGTACTTTGGGTTTTGTTTATGCTTGGATAACATTTCAGCAATAGTTAACAGTTTCCTTTTGCAATAAATATAATCTAAATCATTATAACTTAGCAAATATAAAAAACACTGCCATGGATGTTACTTGAGCAAAGGGTCATAGAGGTCTTGGCTCTAATGTAGAATTAAGTGCCCTTTCGATTGGCGAAAAATTTTGTTCAGTTTTGGGGATGAAACCCCATTTCTGGTTACCATGAGAGTTTTAACTTGATTTTAGCTTCTTGATTTTTTTAAGTGAAAATAAATCGATGTGCACATGGACAAAGTCAAGGCAATGTGCAATGACTAGTTTGTGCAATTCTCTGATGTTTTTTAAAGTGAAAATAGATCGATGTGTACATGGACACGGAGTTTGTGAAATTCTTTGACTTCTTGTTTTGGTTTTGTGTAGCGGCCATCTTGAAATTGTGTCTTATTAGCGCCGATCTTGGCGTCAAAAAAGAATCGCCAATAAACAATGGGCACCCAATTGTAAACTGTTACCGAGGTCTTAATTTAATTGTATATCCGTAAAAATTAATGCATAATGGTTATAAGGGGGAACATTTGTTGTTTCTTTATCTTTCAATACGTTCAAGAGTATTTTAGCAGATTTTGGTTGAATACATCAAGTAACATAACAAGGACTGTAATATATTATTTGCATTTATAGCAGCATTTGTCTTAATTTGGTTCTTTTAATAGAAAAAAGTACTACCGTGGAGAGATGGCAATAACAGTTAAAAGCTGGTGATCCCATGGATGTGCTTCTTCAAGATAGCAAGCATTCCTCTAATTTTCTTTTATTCCTATTTCAGTATATAGATAGCATTATCACATTCATCATTCTTCTTTGCATTGTTTGCATGTGTAATTTATTCCTTCCTAATTTATTATGGTTTTGTCTTTTCTAAAAATGAAGTAATTCTGTACAGAGAAAATCTAACAGGTTGCTTACTCAAATGTTTGTTCGGTTATGAAATTAAACATAATGGCCAAGATACATTCAGGGAAATTATCCATTAATTTTTGCTAAATTCAAACATAGTTACAATAAAAAGAGGCTTATTGCATTTTTAAGGGAGGAGAGGATGTTCAGATTATTAAAATAGAAAATGTTTTTTTGTAAAGTCTGGGAAAATTCCAGTACTTTTTTGTGAAATTAAAGTTTTTAGGAACAGGATTGTACCTTTCAGTTAGCAATTTTTCTAGACTTTCTAGAATATTTTTAATCTTTGTTTGGAAGAGTAAATCCTGCTTTGCAAAATATTTAATGGTGTATATATCATCAGTCTCTTAATATATGCTAGTAAATCCTAGAGTTTATAAACTGCTCTGTTTTAGCATGCTGGCTTCATTACTAACTAATTCTAGTATTAACAAAATTTAGCAATGAAACCCTGTAATTTCTAGAATCTTAGGTTTTAGGATGCTGTCTTCATTTCCTGCTGGTTCCAGTATTAACAAAATTGTTTTCATTACTGTTCTTAGGGGGGGGGGAGTACAGATATAGTGGTACCTCCCGTTAATCCATTTCAGATCATTGGATGTATACCAAATGAAGTTTTCCAGTAATAAAAAAGGGAAAATAATTAATCTGTTCTTATAAAAAATCATATTATTATTATTATTCTAATACTGTTTGATACTAAAATACAAATGCAGTAGGTGAAATATGTAATGTACATAAATGAATGATACTGTACTTAGATACATTATAATATGTTGTGTTATATTTGCTGAATGTTTCACTTGTTTTATTGCAAATTACTAAAAATATATAACTACTATGCATTGCTAAAAATATATAAAATAGCTTTTCAGTTACATTATTGCAATTTGCATGTTTTAATTTTTATTCATTCCTTGTTTAAGAGTATACTATGCCATTGCTTGTTTTAAAGTAGACCATACCAAGATGAAACATTAAGTTATAGTTAAAATTGTTAGGTTTATAATAAAGATGAAATGTAAAGCTGTTTAAAATATTTGTTACTATCTGCATGCATTAAGAAGCAAACATAACAAGAGTATTTTGTATAAAATAAGTTTACTGCTCATGCGTACGTTTGTGCAAAAAGCCAGCATTATAAGAGTAATTTTTATCTTTCTTTATATATACTTTATTTTTGATATATGAATTTTTTTTCATCTAAAAAGCAGTTTTATTTTTTCAATTTCTGTAAATAAAAAAAGTAGGTAATTTTTTTTTTTTTTTGGTTTTCTGCAATTTATTGAGCAGACAATTGGTTAAAGTGTTGCTTTTACCTTTGGTTACAATATTTGGTATGCCCATCGAACCTGTCGTATGTAATCTGTGGGACATCAATGGCAGCTGATAGCTCAAAAATCATTGCTTTCTATTGTGCTATTTACATGGTCACATTGTAAATGTGTATAATAATTTGCCTGTTCATTGATATTTCATCATTAATGGCTCTAGTGACTTATTTGAAACTATAAACCCAATCCTGAAACATCTGGAGCTTATGGAATATACTATAGCGAATGAAAAATTAATTATTAAACTTAAATTTTGCAAATCTGATTTCATAATAAGAATGTTAGAAAAAGTTTATGTTTTGAATTTTATAAATACTAGGAATGCATTGGATTTATGTTGGCATACTCTGAAATATCTGAATAAATGCATTTGTTTTGTGAAATTTTCCATTTTAAATTTTATGTTTTAAAAACAAGTATAATTTTATTTTTAGCATGTCTGACACATGGAGTGATATACAGGCTTTTAAATCAAGACAAAGTAGTCTGCGAGAAAGGTTACAGAGGCGCAAAAAAGAGAGAGAAGGCTTAGTTTTAAGTATAACTAGTGAATTAAGTACTGGGAGTCCCAGAAGTAACAGTCCAGTATTGAATGCTGCTATTAAAGAAGAAAGCAATTCAGTACCTGAAATAAAATCTGATCCTGTTGTTGAATACAGATTACTGTTATGCCTTTGTGATGCTATTAACTTACCAACTGATTCTAGAATTTTAGTTTCTAATATAGTAAAATCTTTAAACAAAGATGTGCCACATATTATGGTGGAGAATTTACTGCAGAAGTTTGCAACACAAGAGCTCATTACCATTAATGAAAGTTTTACACCCGAAGGCAAAAGCTGTTTGGTTGTTTCCTCCGCTGAGCATACTAAATTACAAGCTATGGCTAATGATCTCTGCTTGGAAGATCCAACTTTGAGTAAAGTACATGGAGCTCAAAAAAGAAAAGTAGAGGAAATTCTAGAAGAAGAACCTAAAACTAAGATTATAAGTAAAAGCAGAGACATTAATAAAAGTAACAAAAATACTGATACAATTGAAAATCTGCTATCTTTACCATCTGCCAGAGAAAAGGAAACAAAAAAACTAGGTGAAGAAATTCTAGAACTTCTTAGTAAACCTACTGCAAAAGAGCGATCATTAGTTGAACAGTTTCGCTCCCAAGGAGGAGCTCAAGTACAAGAATTTTGTCCTCATGGTACAAAAGAAGAATGTACTAAAGTTTCTGATGCTAATCAACCTTGTGATAAGTTACATTTTAAGAAAATAATTCAAAAGCACACAGATGAATCCTTGGGAGACTGTTCTTTTTTAAACACATGCTTTCATATGGATACTTGCAAATATGTTCATTATGAAGTTGATTACTCAACTGTAGCTCAGGTTTCAAAGTCTCAAAAAAATGAAAAAAGTGATTCCAAGTTATCTCATGATGGTAACAAACCAGTGTTATTTCCTCCACAATGGATACAATCTGATTTACGCTATTTTGATATGACTATTTTGGGAAAATTTGCTGTTGTCATGGCTGACCCTCCCTGGGATATACACATGGAACTACCCTATGGAACAATGTTAGATGATGAAATGAGACATTTAAATATTCCTAGCTTGCAAGATGAGGGTCTGATTTTTTTATGGGTTACTGGTCGTGCTATGGAATTAGGTCGAGAATGCCTGCAATTGTGGGGTTATGAGAGGTGTGATGAAATTATTTGGGTCAAAACAAATCAACTTCAACGAATCATACGTACTGGACGGACTGGTCACTGGCTGAATCATGGGAAAGAGCATTGTTTAGTAGGTGTTAAAGGTAATCCTAAAGACATAAATAGAGGTCTTGATTGTGATGTTATAGTTGCTGAAGTAAGAGCTACAAGCCATAAACCTGATGAAATATATGGTATAATAGAAAGGCTTTCTCCTGGTACTCGTAAAATTGAACTTTTTGGACGTCCTCATAACGTGCAACCAAATTGGATAACTTTAGGAAATCAAGTTAATGGTGTCCGTTTAATTGACCCAACTTTGATAGAAGTCTTTAGAAAAATGTATCCTGATGGGAACAGTATGAAGAAACCTGAACCATAATTTCTATATGACAAGCAAATTATTATGATTTTCCATTTTAGATTCAGATTTTCATATGACAAATGAAATACATATTATTATCAACATAACAAATTTAACTTTCTCTTCCAATTCTCATAATTTTATTATTTAGAAAAAAATTACAATATGGCAATATTATGTAATATAAAGTACATTTTATTTTGCATTTAGTGAAACAAACAACTGTAAATTTATATTACATGCCTGTAAAATGTTCAATTTAATTAATTATGCTTTTTTATCTTTTTAAGAATGAGTGTTTTATGCAGCTATAATTGAAGTTAATACTTTTAAAATTAGCTTAATAGAATAATAAATTGTGTTTAAGCTAAACATATATACTGTGCTTAAAATAATTTTATTAATTTGATACATTTTTCTTTCTTCCTTGTGTGACTTCATGAATATCGCCCATAATAAATTATCAGTAACTCAAAAGTTATTGAGTAATTTCCTTTTAACATCCACATTTTAAATTTTATGTGTTAAAAAAATTTCTACTTCCATATTTAATAAGATGGAAATAATTGAGCATCAGTTTAATGTTCATTAAGCCAGCTATGATAGTTTAATGGTTAAATAGGAAAGGAAATTAACAGAGAGAATTATCAAGCATCATTTTACCACATTCACTGCCAGGGTAGGTATATAAAAATTCATCAAAAGCCAATTAATGTGAAAATGCAAGCATATACCTCACCATCTGCTGGTGCATGATTGGCTATTAGATGATAACACCGCATCACACACATAGCATGATTGACAGGGGTAGTACTAAAGGAACCCTCCATCTCTTGTAGTTTCTGAAAAGTGTTCTCTAAAGCTGAAATTCCTTGGTCTGCTATTTTTCCATGCATAGTTAAATAATACATATGTGTTTTAAGTAATGCATATTCAGCTGAAACTTTGTTATAATATTCTTAAAATATTTTTGAAGTCTGATAAGAGAAATATTACATTGAATTTACTCTTTTAACATGCTTACTATCTGTAATGCAAGTTTATATTTATGCAGTCATACTTTTATTTTCATCTAAATTACTATGTTGAGAAATGATCCTATATTTCTTTTCTGTGTTCCTAATAGAAGAATTATGATTAACAAATATTATATTAGCCTGCATACTAAAATTTCCTTTATGTCATGTACGTTTGATCTAATTAAAAAAAAATTTATCTTAATTGTAAGATTTGATTATTTTATCTCTTCCGCAATGAGATGCAGTTTCAAATAGACTATATTTTACTGCACAATTTTTTGTTGTCATATATTTCAGTATATTTTTTATTGTTTTAATATATGTTCTGTCTGTTTGTTATCTTCTCGCCGTGACCTTAATGAAACATGATAAAAAACATGCTGTTCATGATAAAACAAAATAAATGTTATTTGTAAATAGTAAAGCAACCTTCCAACTTAAAGAAACTGTAATATAGCTGATCAACAGATAAAAAATTTTAATTTGCAACGAGTTGAATTTTTATAACTTATCTCTATTAAGAATAATTATTTAAAATCAAGTTACACTCATGTATTGTTTTTAATAATGTCTAAATTTCCATGCATTCTAAGAAGGAAAAATGGCAGTATTCTCAATTGCAGTAATTGTCACTAAATATGTGGGATTCTTTTTTGCAATCAAAAAAATTGTAGTCTTCAAAATTGAAACAAATATGAGGAATTTTTATATGGCATGGAAAAAGTTGTATTTTAATATAATATCTATTACTTTTATTATATATTTTCAGATATAGAATTGCTGCTTAAACACTCACTACGAAACACACTAATTATATGCAGTATTATTATGTAGAATATTTAGTAATTTATTTCCTTTTAATGTATGGATTTCTGGAAAAAAATCAGATATTTTTGCTTTATGACTGTTGTAACATGCAAAATAAAATGGGTAATGTTTGTATACATATATTGACAATTCAGATATGTCAATATAATACATATTAATAGTATAGCAAATTAAACAACTTATATTGAAAGAAATGCTTAATAAAGCAAATATTTTTTTTTATCCCTTTAAGGTCATAAATCACTTATTTCATGTTTTTAATTTTATAATTTCTACATGTCATCTTCTTAGATTTTAAGTGATGATCTAATATCCAGAAGAATCCCAAATTCAGAATTGCTGAAGTCCCAATGAGTCTGAATCTCAGACTTTATGCTGTAGAAGGTATTAAAAATGTAATTTTTTAATTCAACCAATGGTGTAGTGGATATAAACATTATGAATTAAATATAGTTTAAATTATATCAAGTAAATATTTTATTAAAAGTTCAAAATAAAGTTATGATACATGTATAATACACTTGTTAGCATACAAATAAAAGTAAAAAATCTTTCTTTAAAATATGGTGATAGCAATTTGCAAATTTCTGTTTGCATGAAAAGTTTTCTTTTGAACAAGATTTTCCAACTTCTTACATTTAGCAAAAAAGTAGTTTCTGGTCTAGTCATTAATTAAAAAAATAACAAAACTGTTAAATACAAACTTAAGGAAATCTCTTTTTTGATAGTATATTTAGTAATCTAGTGTAAAATGATACAAACATGCTATGATATATAGTCATAATAAAGTTACATGATGTAATTTAATAATGAATAAGAAAAGTTGTAAAAATGTATCATGCTAATATAGACTTTCTTAAAAATATTTACACATTTATTTGTAGTGAGATTCTTACGTATTAGTATTATGTGTATGTTTTCCCTTCATGATGTATTTCAGCATTGAAAAAAAATTTTAAAATGAGAATTCAATTTGCTGAAAGAGAAGTACATTTTTCCAAAAAGTACTTGCTTAATACGATTTTTTTTTCCCCTGTAAGTTAATAAAATCTTCATTTTATGGTCAAATACACTACATAATTCAGTAGTGTAAAGGTTTCATAATAGTTACTATAGATGAGTATTTAAAAAATATATTTGTCATCTAGACAATTTTATTTTTAAAAAATTTCTTGTTCATATTTTATGTTTTAGAATACACAAATATGTTGTTGTGGCTAATCTTACTTGTCTTAACTAATCAGGACAAGCCCACAAATTTTATCATGACAAGGTGTATAAGATTTAGTCTGTTGGCGTGAACCTTAAGTGCCATATAGGAAACAGTACAATTTTACCTAGTTCCGTCCAAATTTTGAGGAAGAGGGATCCGAGGAAATTTAGATTTATACATGCATAATGTCATAAAATGGTTAAATATTTCTTTCTAGAGTAAGTTGTTCTGAATTACTGAAATACATGTAATTCTTATATGATGCAAATGGGGCAAATATTTATGGTGAAATCTTTTATTCAATAGTCAGAGTGGTCAGCAACATAAATAATTAAGTAATAGCCCTGCCTATATCCTTGTGTCAACAAATAACGTAACTATAACATTTTAGTCTATCCCTCTAACATGTTTTTCATCAAAATGACTACCAGAAGTGTAAAAAAACTTAACATGGGCACCTGCTTTATGCTGTTGTAATGTTATGTATTTTGTTATTCTCTGCTATGACCTGCTATAAATAATGTTTTAATCTCTTATAAAATAACCTTTTCAACAGAAAAACTGCCTGGAATTTCCTAAAAACTACTATATCATTGCACCGTGCAAATTTTGGGTGACAAAATTCATTGTTGGAATATGCGAGTCAAAATTAATGTTATGCTAAAAGAGTAGTCAGTGCTGTTTAATCAAATGGAAATTATTTATCATTTGTATAGCTATTAATATTTAGATATTTTTTGCATAGCTGCAATATTTAAGGGGAAAATGGCTGATGTTTACCCATGTAAATATCAGCCATTTTTTTCCCTAAATATTACATCACTCCAGTTACAACTATTGAAATGTCACCAAAATGTAAGTGTGGTTAATGATAGTTTGAATATCATAAGGTGAAAAATGAAACGTTGTCATAAAACTTTGCAATTGTTTACAGAGTTTGCAATCTCAAACCAAAGCTTTTACAGCAGTCCTTTAAATGTCAAACCATAAAAGTATGAAACATTTGAGTTCAATAAAGTTAACAAACCTTTATGTGAGTTTCAATAACAGTATGTACAGGAGTTTTCCCATACATGTATTTAAAGGGAATATTTTATTCATTTCATACTGAAGATGCAGCAATTTAAAAAAATAAATAAATAAAAAACATTTTGTTGTTTCAAGTCACTCTATGTATTTATTTCTTAGTGAAAAGGTACACATTAATAAATTTACTGTTGATCCCATGGTGATGTGGAATAATTGCTTACATATAGAACAAGTGAAAAAAGTTCAGAAGGTAATTATTACTTTAAATAGCATATGCAGTATATCCATGAAAGTTTACATACGGACTTTATTTTCACAACTGTTATTCTCAGACATGTACTTCCAATTACAAAAATGCTTTAAATATAGGTGTTGTGAAATGCCCAGCTGCGCTAAAATTGCTTTCACGCAAAGCGGGTTTAGGGTTGCCAGATTTGGCGCGAATTTCCCCCATTTGGCAATATGCCATAGACAGAGCGAGAACGTTCTAGAGCAAATTCTTACCGGTTTTCCAGAAAATGTTCTCAAATGCAGGTCAAATGCTATAAATACCTTGCTTGTACGCGAAGCAGCGGTCTTATCAGCTGTTTTTTCGTGAAGATTGTTTTGATTTCAGTAGTAGTGCTTTGAGATTAAGTTGAGAACAATCGATCTAGTTGGGAATCTGTATTTTAGTGCTTTGCCGTGAAGCTCTCTTCACCCTTGTGGACTGAAGGATGTGTTGCTGATTGTTTATTATATTCTTATTCATATAATTCAATTTATTCAATGTAGGTCTGCGCAAGAATGTTACACTAAGATTTCTAGAAAAGAGGGACATAATTTGGATAAGGATATACTTCTGATTCGAAAGAATTTATGAAATTAGGAGTCACATGTTTTCTCTTCCTGTAGTCGTTTGAAGCCGTTATTTTCAAGTGAACATCGTAGTCTTAGTTGTTTTAGCTAAAATACGGTTGATATGGTGTTCCTTTCAGTAGCAAATATGGCTCCTGCCAAACGAAACAAACACAGCGCTGGTTTCAAATGCAAAGTCATTCGATTTGTAAAAGAAAATAGAAACCGTGCTGCAGCAAGGATTAGTGAAAGCTCCAGAGGCGAGCTTAAGAAAAATGGAATTTCAGTAATTAATATGACAAACAATAAATGTGATTTGCGTAAAGCGTAACGAAATGGCTTATCCTAGAAGAAAGTGTTGCGATATGGTTTCTAGAAAATCGCCAGAATGGATTAATTGTAACAGAAACAGCATGTGTTTTTTTGCCTTAAAGATGGCAACAAAGAATGCAAATGAAAGTGAAAATTTTAACACAAATGTGAGCTGGTGTAGTTGATTTATGGGACGGAGTAATTTAGTTCTAAATAACCAAACAAGGAATTTTAGGAAAAAAAAGAACAAAATTTTCGCAGAGGCTTCAGAAAGACTTGGGCAAGTTTCCAATTATGTTATTGACCTACGAAGGCAAAAATATTCACTCTCACGTATTGGAAATATCTGTGGAATTCCTATTATATTTTATATGTTAGGAAACAAAGTAATTGATGTGAAAGGAACAAAAACAGTTCATGTAAAAACAAAAGCTCACGAAAAGTCTCCCCTCACCGTATGGCTTTCCTGCTTAGCAGAAAGTACAAAATTAAAACCCATGGTTACTTTTAAAATAAAGTTGATGCCGAAATATAATATCTCTTAAAGGTGTTTTCATTCATGTTCACCAGATAGTATGGATGAAAGAAAACGGTGTAAAACGTTGATTAAAAAATGTGTGGCGAAAGCCTCCTGTTGTATATATATAGAAATCTTTCAGTTTGGGACATGTTCAGATCCCATCTAATGGATAATATGAAGAAATTGGCAAAATAGTGTAATACAGACATGACAATTATTCCAGGCTGACTATTGCCATTAGTTCAGCCTTTAGATGTGTGTATCAATAAAACATTCACAGAAAATTTAAAACATCAACGGAATACGTGGATGTTAGAAGGTTAAAAAATATTTACAAAAGGAGGCCAAACGCATCATGCCAGTGTAAAAATAGTGTGTGAGTGGACAATAACGGTATAGAATGAAATTGAACCCGACAAATTTCCAAAGTCAGATAAAAATATAGTATATCGATCTAGATGGAAAGGAAGATGATTATTTATTTATAGATCAGAGTAATAGTGATGGTGAAGATGTCACAGAATTCGATGAAGTGCCTGGAGATATGACGGATACGGTGAATTAACTATTCATCTTTTCTGATAATGGGATTTTCTTAAGCTTACAAGGTATGTCATTTCTTTTAAATAAATCGCATATGTAGTACACACATTAGATACACATAGAAATCTTATTACTGTATGCTCACCTTTTCCTTACGTTTAAATCTATCAGTTTTAAATCGCGTATAACACGCACCCATAAAATCCGATCTTATTTTTTGCATTAAAAGGGCGCATTATACGCCGGAATATACCGTAAGTCATACTTAGCCTCGGTTTGGCCATTACTAAGGCCGGAAGTGGTGATCAACACTTTACACTGGTGTGCAAAAATTAAGGACGAAGTCGAAAAATTAGCATATCAGCTGAACGAAGACGCAGAGCGGACAGAAAGACCAATCAGGAGATTAAGTAAGGTGATGTACGGTAGCACATGCGCAGATATGCAGGTAGACGTAATGGGGGAGTATCTGAGTAGTATAAAGCATGTTGTCGGTGTAAGATCAGTATTTCTGGCAAAGAGATTGCACGCCGTATAGCAGTTAAAATCACACCGAGTTGCTGCCTCAGCGAGAAATGGCGAATAATCAATCTGTTAGACGACATCTGGATGCTTTTACCCGAGGTCGAATCATTGGGAAGTTGGAGGAAGACCGCAGTGGGACAAGTGTGGCTGCAGAGTTCGGAATTGCTCACAGTTTCCGAACAGTTTTATCTCTAAAGCTCACAGTTTTCTCTCTAAAGTCGTTTCACGACTTTAGAGACAATTTCAAACTACAGGAACAGCTATCCGGGGGTTTAGTAGTGGTCGTCCACGAGGAAGCACACCCGTAAATGACCGGTATATTGCCTTACAGGCCAGAAGAAACAGGCGGCAGACAGCAGGAGAAATCGCTAGACACAGGCGACTGGACGACCGATATCGCGTTTTACCGTGGCCAGAAGACTGCACGGTGGTGGTCTGTTTGCACGACGTCCTGTACGGTGTGTACCTCTAACGCCTGCCCATCGGAGAAGGCGTTCTAGACACAGGCGACTGGACGACCGATATCGCGTTTTACCGTGACCAGAAGACTGCACGGTGGTGGTCTGTTTGCACGACGCCCTGTGCGGTGTGTACCTCTAACGCCTGCCCATCGGAGAAGGCGTTCTCTGTGGTACCGGGAACACCGGAATTGAGAGACAATGAATGGGGACGAGTACTCTTTGCAGATGACAGCAGATTTAGTCTGAGTTGCGATTCTAGACACATAAACATCTGGACAGAGCGGGGAACACGCAATAACCCCTTCAACATCATCAAAAGGGACTGTTTTGGAGGTGGCGGAGTTCTCGTTCGAGCAGACAAAATGCTTGGTAGCCGGACCTGGGACTGCTATTGTAACGAGGTTCTTCTTCCTTACATGCGTCTTTTCACAAGGGCTATGGGTCCTCAGTTCCTCTTCATGGACGACAACGCTCCACCTCATCGCACAGTTACTGTCGAAGAGCTGTTGGAGAGTGAAGATATTGAACACATGGATTGGTCGGCAAGGTCTCTGGATCTAAATTCCGTCAAGCATGTACGGAACTTACTAGGGAGACCCGTGGCAGCACGTAACTTATCGCCAGTAACGATTCCGAAACTGCGATTGGTGCTACAAGAGGAACAAGCAGCAGTGTCTCAACCACATATTCAACATGCACAAATGATGTGAAACCTGCCTAGCAGTCAGGGGACATCATACCCCCTATTAAAGACCGGAGGTTTCTTGCTGGACACCTATCACAGGGATGTTTCGGCCTTCAGTCGCAATGCGCTCCATGCTACTTTTTCAATAAAGCTTCTTTTTATCCATCTGATTTCTCTTTTAGTAAGTGTTGCTTACATTACTCATGTCCTTACGTATTGGATTGTTGCTTATATTACTCATGCCCTTACGTATTGGGGATCTTACGGTATTAAATGTGTTGATTTGGAATTGTGTATTATGGAGGCATCTAATAGGTGGGCCACCTTTGCCTCCCATGAACGAGAAGGACATTTACAGCCATGCGTTCTCCGGGATTCGAACACAGGCCCTTTGGTATCGTAGCCGGCTCCCCTAACTACTATACCATTTGGGCGGCTGATTTTGAGAATATATAAGCTTAATTTAACTAAAATTACCTCGTTTTTAACATAGTAAATACATGTTAGTCAAATGTAACGTGTTAAACATTATTTAGTATAGTTAAATTCAAGTTAGCAGAAGAGCATGACATTAAGCGTATGCAAGTAAAAATTAGCTAGTTGAACATAATAAATTCAATTCGTGACTCATGATAATACAATTCAATTCATAATAATATAATTAAATTCAGGCTGGTAGAAAAGCTTAATGTTAAACATATGAAAGCAAAAATGAGCATAAAAAAGGTAAAATGAATATTAGTATTAATACTGAACTAGATTTCTAATTAATCCTATTATTATAAAGAAGCTTATAGACTTGTAACTAGCAGTGCTTCATTTTTTTTTCAGAATTTTATGGCCCTGAAAAAGGCTACCCTTTTTTTTTTCAATAACCTGCACCGCTGAGTAAATTGCTGGAGAGGTATTACCCTAAAAGGATATAATCTATAATTACATTTAAAATTTTATGTTTAACTTCCCTCCTAAATAGGCATTCGAGTACATGATCAGTTAGATTTGCTTTATGAAGACTATTTCAGAGTAAAACTAAATATGTTTTAACTAGTGAGGTTTCAAAAGCTACCAATTCAATTCTGCGGTCTGTGTATGTGCATCAGTTGCCGGAATAAAGAAATCTGTGAAATTATTAACAGTCTGATGCACATAATATTCATGTCTGCATAAGGACGAATATGTCCGCCATTCATCAGTCATAATAGTTGTTTCCTTTGCCGTGTGCTTCTTTAATCAGTGGCTCCATAATTCCGCTGACTGCTGTTTTCAATGAAGGCAATAATTCTTCAGCATCTGTCTGCAGTAATTCACTGCAAACAAGCATCTGTCTCTAACAACTTCTTTAATTACACGAAAGGATTTTTACCTATTTATTGTTAAAAAATTCAGAAAAGATAGTATAGAAATCAGACACAATACTAACAAATAAACGAAAAATAAATTACATGTGCAAAGGGGCGAATAAGTAGTATGACACTTCAACAAAAACAACGTAAGAAGACAGGTTGCTACTTTCAAACATCTGGATCCGCGTACCTAATATTGCCATTTTTGGCCAATATTTGGTAGAATTGTTCATTTACTGGATTCTTTGCAGAAGTGCTTACAATGACTGCGTATCTGCAGAAATTTTACAGCAGTTTCAATTAAATTTAGGGCAAAAAAATATCACATTCTGTAAAAATTATTTAAATATAACAGACAAAAAGAATGCGTGTAAAAATAATGACTTTGCTCGCTAGAACTAAAAAATTATTACTTTCATCATTGAAAGAGTTTGACAACTTCTACTAATCAGGTTGCATTAATACATTAAGAACAACAACAAGTGTAATACAACAAACCCTAAATTTTGGCCATTTAGCTTGTGGTGACAGTAATAAGGAGCGCCCCCCCTCCCCGCGTGTCTTCCAGTAAATACGGCAATCCTAGATCGAAGCGCAGAGAGAGAAGAGAGACCGGTAGTTCGAGGAGCAGCATGCATTTTTGAAGTTTCGAAATAAAGATTAATTTTTACTGTGTAATATGTCTTCTGAAAGTTCTTGATGTAATATGGGAGAACATTTAATGTAATATGGGCAACTAGAATCCTGTGGAATCTACAACGATTACCAAAAACTCAAACTTTTATTTGAACTTTTTACTTTAAGTTCTAATCACTATTAATTTGTAATTAAAAATATAAAAGAGAAAACAACATCTGATTTTACAATATCAAGTGAAATATGTGAATCGTTCAAAAGATAAATCCAAGCTCATTTAGCAAAGGATTCAAACTCACCAAAAATACTACTGAAAAACTGAGCAATAGCATAAAAAGTATTAATAGAAATGTATTTGTATATATTTTTTTATTGCAGTAACAACGTTGGTTTCCATTTCGCCGGCGCAAATCTTGCCAAGCAGACTTAACTGGCGACAATACACAGCATACACCTAAAAAAATATTAATAATACTGCAAATCTCGCCAGGCAGACTTTATGGACGACAACACACAGTATACACACAAAAAATGTTAACAAATGTTAGTTCGAAGAATTTTTTACGTTGGAGGGAAAAACGTTTTAATGCTAATTTTTTTTTATTTTTTTTTTTTTCAAATGGCTCTTTGTTTCCCTTCTCCACAAAATTGTATTTATAGTTCGGTTTGAAATGTTCGAAACTTTCCTTTTCCAGTTTTTCATTGCAATAGGGTTTCCACGAATTGGAATATATTATAGTTTCTTTTTCGATAGCTTCCTTAATTACTTCTAATATAATGCTCATGGATCGGTTTGGCACCTTCACGTTTCGTTCGTTCACGTTCACCATTCGTTTGTTTCACGGCAAACTGAGCTACTACAGATCCCTTTATAGGAGCCTAATTTGACCAAAGATCCTTTGTTGTGGGAAAATCCGTCTCGTATTATTTTTGAGTTTCACATGAACATTACGCTATTTGAACATGCTTTCATCCATTCCGACGATAATATTAGGTCCTCCTATTTTCCATTGTTGACATTTAATCAAAGAAATCCACATAAACCTCTTGTATGTAGTTATTACAGTCCACAAATGCTCCATGACTGATTTCCAACTGCTTTTCCCACCATTTTACTAAAGTTAATGTTTCGCTCCAACCATAAATAAACCTCACAAGTTAAGTTCAAGAAACTCAACTTCGATGACTCAAATCATGCACCTTTCTGGATACTTCTTTTATTGCGAAAGTTGAAACGTTGTAGTGCCGCTGCATTTCATCTCCGAAATACAATTTCATTTCACGATTATTATCACAAGCAGCAATTTTAGGCAAAACACCTTTCCCTTGAAAGCTTCCTTTATTCTGAGCAGATCCCTTATTTTCATTGATTTTTCATCCATTTTTGAAGAAATAGCCGCGACTTGTTTCGAAATGTGATAGTTGTAACATTTTTGGCGACTTCATCGCCTGTGCAGGCGAAATGGCTTAACGCTGCATTTAAATTTAGCATAATTTTCATTATTTAGGAGTTGAAGCTTTTCAATGTGGATCAGCTTTCATCAGAATAGATTTAACACATCAATAACTTAATAAACGTATCTGATACTTACATATTTTCTGTTGATCACTCTTCTCGGATAGTGCAGTTAAGTGGCAATAACTGATAAGCATGATGTTAAAATGCACTTATAAGATAGCTTTGGTTTTACGCAGTCTAATTCTTAATGAGGCCATTTAGACTTTGTAAAGAAGGTTAACTGCTATTTATTTTTTATTCTCTTACATTCTGGGGGAAAAAGTATTCTACACAGCAGTAAGAAGCAGAGTATTTTCAAAATTACGATGCTGTGTATGCTCATGTTCATACTCAAAACGGTTAAAAGTTGCAGGGTTAATCAGAATAGTGCTATAAAAGAGACAACAGAACTACGTGACACCTCTTTGAGTCACATTTAAGTAAATTTATGTGACAATTAATTAAAAAAAAAGGTGGATGATTTTTTCCCTTTTGGTTACTTTAAATGCCTTTAAAGATTTGGGTCACCAGAAGGATAAAAATGAATGAATTTGTTTGTTTGGTGGTCTTAATACTTACTGAAGTTTTTTTATATGCTAAATCCATAACTTTTATCTATTATTTATCTAATAAAATAAAAACAAATTTATGAACACCTAATAAAATAAAAAGCCATTATATTCTTTTACACTTTGGACCGAATGGACTGTTTAAATTTGGTGGGATATCTGTAAATATGCATGTTTGATGGAAAATATGTCCGTACTAAATAATGATAATCTTGGCAGAACTAAAAAATTACTCCACGGAGAGGAAAATTTTGTTGTTGGTTGTGAAGTGAGCAGATCACCCTATGCTGTTAATGGCCATTGATATAATATTTATGTACTGGTAATAATTTTTTAGTAATTGACTGCCAGCAGCAAAATCTAGATCCCCATAACTGCATTCTGTTTTTCTGGTTAGGAGTAACTGAGTGATTTATCACTTTTTTTAAAAACAGCCTGAGTAGGCTTGGAGTTACTCCAATCTGCAATTCACCAGATTTATTCCTATTGATCATCAAATGATTCTCAAGTTAACTGTTGTATTTTTAGGTAAAAACTTAGGAATGAAATATGCATTCCACAAACTTTCTTTTTTTTACTTGCTTTGCTTAATACTATTCAGATTTCATTGTTTAATTCCTGAATTATAATTGCTAGAAATGGTAGAAGTACATTCTGTGGGGAAAGTACACACTTTCTTCTAAACCTAATGTTCTCAAGACCACCAATACAGTAGGCACCTTATGTTTAAGAATACCACTGTAGTACTCGCAATAGTATTTATAAAATGCACAGGCATTCAAGCTCTATAAACAGGCATGGTAACACAAAATAATTATGCTTTTAATCTATTTTTTTATACTGGTCTTCTGCAGCGAGAAGAATATTGATTTCGCATGTTTCAATATTGGCGAGAAAAAAACTGTTACTGATTTACGCATGTACGAAAAACAAACATAATTGCACTCTTTCAATATAGTGCTTTTTCACTGCAAAATACCCATTATGCTTGTTGTTTTCTAACGGAATTATAGATTTTAGAGTGTTTAATTTATTATAACACACAGTTTTGTTAGCCATTTATTAAAAAATAACATATATACTGGAAATTTAATTTTCTACAAACTCTTTCTGGCAGCCAAAGTTTAGCAGTTACTGATAATTACACCTCAAAAACAATAAAACAGACGACTTGATGTCTAATATGAACTCTGCTAAATACGATTCCAGGTGATAATGAGCTGTAATTTTGCATTTTTTGTTGTGACGTTTTATTGATCCTCGCAGTGCCGTAAGAAAGGACACTTGTGATCCATAATTCTCTTTCTTTATATAGCTTGCTGACATTATATGACAAATGGTTTCTTTTCAAACATATTCCTATTTTCACGAATTCGTTCTTTGGGTAAAATACCCTTTTCTTATAAAAACTGCAGGTTTCTTTCAGGTGACGGTAGATTAAAAATAGTAAGCGTGATAAATATTTGCAATGATCAATAGATATAATTGAAAAGCGAAAATTTCTATTAGCTGAAGAAACATAAACCCCAAACATACAAGAAAAACCATTTTATTTTAAAATCGAAGGTAGAAAAAACGCATAAGCTCAAATTAGTAAATATTGAAAAATCGCTATTTGTTAAAAGGGAAAAGTTTTACTAGCTGAAGAGATATAAAATACGAGCATGAATAAAAAATCTTTATATTTTAAAAGGATGCTTGAAAAAACGCATATACGCAGATCGGTAACCATATACGTTTGTTTCTCGCCAATGCAGAAATGTGCCATATTAATGTTTTTGCCAAGGACACTGCAGAACACAAGTACCTATTATTTAAAATTAGGTTTGCAAAATCGAAGTTTTGAGAGCTTAAAAATAATATTTCTTTATTTTAGCAGTCATCATACACACGCTTTGATGGCCGAGTCCGAGAGATATAACAATTTATCTAAAATTTGCCTATTGATTTTGACAGTTTTGGATGGGTTAAATAAATATGTAAAAGCTCACAAGCTTTATTTGCCTACGAGAAGGAATGCCTTTGTGAAGAATTTTCTAAGAAACTGATTCGTATTTATGTTACATATGAAGAAACCAACCATACAGCCAGCCCACACATCTGAGTTTGAAATCTTGACTGCGTTTGATGATTAACTGCAGTAACCTCTCTAATCAGAAAGTTCCATTTCATTTCAATATGGGACAATTAATTTAAATGTGGGATAATACATCTTAATGAGAAACTCGTGATCAAACTAAGCTAAAATAGACAGTATACAAGTCTCACAAAAAATTTAGATCTCAGTTCTGTTTTACACTTTAAATATACGGTGAAGTTATTTTTGGTGATTGCTTTCGTAAGTCGATCGATTTAAGTTTCATAAAAATTGATTAAATAGTACTAAACATAACTGACATAACTGATAGTCATGTTCTAGGCAACTGCAATTCACGAACAACAAAATCGTAAACCGGGATTTTCATCTTAGGTAGATTTAATTGCATGTGCACAGCGGAAAAAAAAAGGGGGGGCAGTTCTATAGCTTCGGTTCTACTGGGCCGATGACGAAATTCAAATTGCGTTTTTCATGTCTCGAAAGCGCGACTTAGGATATATATTACATTTATATGTAGCATTATTTCAATATAGGTATTTTGACACAAAGTCTGGCCTTCTCTGAAATGACATGCCAATTTTTTTCCATATTTCGATCCTACGACTCATTTTATAACTAGATATTAAATTTTGTAAAATTTGGTGCGAAATTTACGGAGAAATCTTAAAATTTATCTTGGCGCATTTTTTTTTCAGTTTGCGCCAAGAGAATAATTCACTTGGCGAACTTAATTTATGGAACCTATTTTCCTTTCCTTTTCTTATTGTGCACGAGCGGAAAAAGGGTCATGTTTATTACTTTTAAATAATTTTAACAAAGTGCGTAAACCACATTTGGCGTTAATATCGCTTTTGACGAATATGCTAAATTTCAAAACACTCCAATATATAGATTCTTTTATATCTTAGGAAATTTTGAACAAAAAATACTAATTATTTGCAAGTGGGCCTAGGAATACATCTACTTTAAGATGATGTTAAAAATTTTATAGGTTATAATACAAAAAGTTTTTTGAAAAATTTATAACAATTATTTAAAATTAAATCATAAAAAAATGTGCGAATTATATTTGGATTAAGCCCAAATTGCGAATTCTGGAAGAAGGAATGAAGTAAGTTTAATAAAAAAAATATTAATAAATATATATCAAATTCAATTAACATCGAGGAACTAAAATTTTGAAAGTCAATTTTTTAAAAAGTACTCCGGCGATTTTCACAAAACTTGGTAGTTTGGCATAATTTGAGTCGTATAATCAAAATATGGAAAAAAAAAAAATTGGCATGTCATTTCAGAAAAAGTCAGATTTTGTGTCAAAATAGCTACATTAGAACAAACCTATATATAAATCTAATACATATCTTAAGTCGCTCTTTCGAGGCATGAAAAACGCAAGTTGAATTTCGTCAGTCGGTCCAATAGAACGGGAGACATAAAACGGTCGCATTTTTTTTTTCGCGAAGTTTACTATTCAGATATACTCCGAACAATATCCCAGATATACTATTTAAATGTCTCTGAATTTTGTACGCCTAGTCAACATTAAGTACCATTCCTCGCATTCCATTTAAAAACAATATACAAATAACAACTGCATGCCTTTTAAACTTCTGTTATTAGAATTTATGTTTTCCATAGTTTCTTCTAACTTTCTATTTTCTGATTTATCAACAGTTTTAAACTATTTCTTGTTTCTATTCTTCTCTAATTTGGGAAATTTTATCTCATGGAGTATATCCGTGTTTTATATTAACAGACAGAAACATAGAATCGGTCTTCGAAGTCGAAGTTTTTATTTCTGACAGATTTAAAGCCTTTCATTTTAAAACAATTTAGCAAAGCAAATTTTGAGCAAAGAAAAATTAACTTCGATCTTAAAATTCGAAATATATGCTTCATGCGATAATTACGTAATTCACACTTAACGTAATTAGGAATGCATCAGCATAGTTCTTTTAAGTACGTAAAATTTGTAACTTTCTAATAAACACAATAACTTCTACTACACAACTAGCGGTTTATTTGAAAATTTTAACTGCTGCGGTTAAAAATTAATGTAAGATTGAAAATACTGAATTTGCCATGAATTTTAAAAGAAATAATACAGATTCAGTGCCTAAACGGCGTGCAACTGAAAGAAGTTTTGGTGGAAAAGAAAATAATTCCATATCTAATTCAAGAAATCCGTCTTCGAATAAAGTTGAACAAATATTTAATGAAGTTAGAATATCTGCATGTAAAACTATAAGTAACGTCAAGTGTTCATTTGATGATTTATCTCAGGTGAGCGATTTTTAATTTTTTTATAATATTAAATTACAACTTTCAGTTGGACATAATTTTCACTAAAATATCAAATTAATGTAAATCAAATTAATTAAAATATGATATATTATGCTTAGTTTTTAAGATAATGATCTTTAAAAGTTACGATACTTACACATTTTCTCATTAACCATATTTTACAAAGAAGTGTCACCAAACAGTGGGATTTAGAGCCAATAATGGATAAAAGTGATGTAACACACTTAAAAGATCTTTGACCATTACATGTGATAATAGCTAATTCGGACTATTAATATACTTCACACATTTTTTAGTACATACGGATTTACATGCTTTATATTCTACTGTTATTTTCATGTATAAATTTCACTAACTGTAGATATTGACCACTAGATTTTTGATTTTTCTGATAAATTTTCTTTTCTTATAAAATACATTGTTTTTTTAAATTTATATTTATAATTTTATCAATCTAGTTTTAGCTTTTGACTTGGTTTGTGAGTTACTTTGATATGGATAGTTAATTTTCAAACTGTTTATTTTCTTATGTTAGAAACTATCTGTGCTTTTAATTTTATTTTGCTTTCATGTTGCTATGCTTATTTTGGTTTTGGTCCTTTTATTTAGATTTTATATCGTAATTTGCATTAAAACCCATGAGAATCTGATAAAAGAAAATTCCCACAAAACTCCATTGGAAGAAAGTAGTTTAAAAATTTTTCCTATATCCACTTTTCTTCATTATAAAAATAGTTTGAACAGCTCAGGATTGTAAACATATATTGCTCATTCCCTTATGATCTTTAAAAGTTAGAGTACTTAACACATTTTTCTCATTAATTATATAAGGCGAAGAAAAAGTGTCACCAAACAGTGGGATTTAGAGCCAATAATGGATAAAAAGTATGAGATATTTGTCTTAGTTTTATGTAACCCTTATTAATTCTTTATAAATCAGTTTAGTTTAAATAAAACATGACATTATAAGGTATTGTCTTCAGTATGCATACCTTATTAAATATTTTTGTACTCACCAAAGAAAAACACAGTGTTTAACCAAATTATATCTTTTTATTACATACATTTTTCAAAATTCTTCTCAACATAATTCTAATAAAGTTCTTATTGCTCATAAAAAAGACATCAAATAATGTGCATGTGACATAAATTTATTTTTAAATTAATAATTTAAATAGAATATTTAAAACCATACTAATTTTGCTGCACATTCTGAAATTTACAATTAAGGATTTTTGGACATCGCAATAATTGGTGCAAGTTTCAATGAATTTGTCAGATAATCTCTTGGCTTGAGCTCATATTTGTTTCTTTATGTGCTGTATCCATAATTTATATTTTATTGATTATTATCAAATAAAGGATGATTTGTAATATCTTATTAAATAAAGTGTTGCCACTTCTTTTAGCATTCCGCTGAAATGTTTGTGGAATCTCAGTTGGCTTTTATGATCAACAGGAAATAAAAGCTTGTGAAACTGTATAATTTGTTCCATGCTTGAACAAATAACAAATGGGGTGTACGTAGATGATTACTTTTCTGGTTTTACCGAGTGATGCATAATTTTTCATTACATCTCTCACAGTCCTGGATAGATCACCAAAGCTCCCAGTTTTAAATTTTTAGCTTTTTTTTTCCAGCAATAGGGCAAATTTTCATTCTTTTACCCCTAGTGGTTTTCAGCATAAACTTTGTTATTGAATTTTATTTGAACCAAATTGTTTTAATATGTTGTGGACACAACAAACAGTCAATACATGAAATAATTTAATAAATTAAATGATAATTCCAGAATGGAAACTTTTGTATTCAGGATTTTCTCAGTGTAAAAGTGTAAGAAAATTATAAAATGAAATTAGGCAAAGAACATAATATTTAGCATACCTAATTAAATAGTACTATATTTTACATCAGTCATATTGTAAATACAGTACAAAGTTCGAGATTCAGACTCGTCGGCACTTCTGCGATTCTGGATTTGGGATTTTTCTGGATATTAGATTACCAGTTTAAATCTAATAAGATGGCATGTAGAAATTATAAAATTAAAAATATGAAATCGTGATTTATGAAATAATGAAGCATTTATGATCTAAAAAGTATCAAAATTTAAAAAAAAAAAAAAAAAAGCTTAATATTTATTTGTTTACTTTCTTAAACATTTTTCTCAATGCAAGACTTCTCAATGGTTGTTTAAGTTGCTCCATTTTTTATGCTAATACTTTCTCTTTAATTCTAAAGACATAATCTCTTGTTCAGTTACAAAGTTCCATTGTTGAAGTCCTGTAATTGCTGTGGGAATTAAATGCGGATGCGTAAAAAATAAAAATAATAATAATAAAAAAAAAAAGAGTTGTTAGAACTTTAAGGTCTGGATTTTAGGTCATTCTGGATATTAGACACCCAAATCTCGGACTTTGTACTGTATTTTATACAAATCAGTTATACATATCATAACTATCCATATCATTATTATACATATCATATTGTAAATATACTATACAAATCAAAATTATATTTTAAACAAATGTGACAGTGACAGGCACTATTCACATCCTAATTTTTTATCCTTAAACATTTATCACTCCTTTTTTTTGTGTGTATGTATGTAAAATAGGCAGTTCGAAATCTCCAATGCAAATTCCAGGTTTCCAGGCATTTAAAAAAAATTCTAATTAGTTTTGATAATATTGACATTTATCGGATGATAAGTATCTGCACGTAGTTGTACAAATTTGATAGATTTAAATGCCATGAAAGGCACAAAATCTTAAGTTTACCGAAAAGAAATTTTCTGTGTAATGGATTAAATGCAAAAATTTTAAAAAAGAAAAAATATCTAATCTAGATATATAATTTCATCTAAATAGATGAAAATATTTATAATCTAGATAGATAATAATATCTGTATTCTAATAATAATAAAATTTCAGATAGTAAGCTTAAAAAAATTAAAATAAATATTAAAGAAACTGAGGTGTTACATTTCTCTTTAAAATAGTAAACCACGAATGCAATATCAGCATATTTGTGCATGGTCTTTAAAACATACTTTTATTGAGAGAGAAGATTTTAAATTGTACCATATTGTTATATAAAATTAATCTTCAGAAAATGACATAACTTTGCAATAATATAATATCCGAACAACAGCTTCAGTTATTTGAAATTATGATATTTTACTCCGTGATTTAATTTAAAAGAAAGCAGTTTATACATAGTGACTCTGTATTCATGTGTACTGTGTTCCAAGGTTTATCACAGATATGTGAAACCATGGATAATAACAAATATTATGCATAACACTGGATGGAATCACTAATCAGAATTAATCTATTGAGGATAAATTACTTAAAGAAATAGAACAATTAAACATATTGATCATATTTCGCTTTCTTGTGGTCGCACTCCAAATCACAAAGATCAAAATAAAGAAAGGAGCAGTTCCAAAAGGAAAGATTATTTTATTTGCTGGTATCTTAGGCACACTGGATAAAACTGTAGAGAAGACAAATGTACTGAACCTTGTTCATGGCAGGAAAATGAAACTAGCAAAGACTAGTGGTGGCTTATTCTTTGCCTCAAATTTCATATCATCAGTTTGTTCATGACTGGAGTACAATTATTTCATTCTTGGTTCTGATGTGCCCTTACTTCCATTTCTTTGAATTGGTGCTTGATCTTAGAAACACATATCTCAAAGATTTAAAAATGCAGTTTCAAACTTAGGCTTTGTGAAAAATGCAGATATTTATTCTGAAAAACTCTTTTTTTAAGTGATGCTCCTTATCACAAAATTTTAAAAGAATTTCTTTCTATTGCTAAATTATCAGATGCTAACCAACTTAAATCCAACCCTGTTCATTACATCATACCGAAGATACAGTGGTTGCGAGACCTCATCGGTTAGGTCCAGACTGCTTAAAAGTAGCAAAACAAAAATTTAAAACTATGATGAAATTGGGGCACTTGAGACCTCTAAGAAGGAATTATGCATCCCCACTCCACAGGATTCCAGTGGCTTTAGAATGGAGACCTGCAGGAGATTATCGCATGCTGAATGACCAAACAATAAAATATAAATACCCTATTCCTTGCTTAGCTGATTTTATTGCTGCATTGCACAGTACTAAAATTTTTAGTCATGTTGACCTTATTAAGGTGTACCAACAAATACCTATTAATCCTGATGATATACATAAAACTGCCATATGTACACCATTTGGTTTATTTGAAAGCACCTGAATACATTTTGGCTTATGCAACACATTCACAACTTTTCAGTATTTTATAGAAGTCGCTTGAGAGTTAGAAGTGTTTAATACTTTCATCGATGACTTGCTCACAGCTCACAGATTCTGAGGAACTTCAGGCATTTGAAAGCCTTAATTTCAAAACTTTGGGATTATGGACTTTGCATAAATGTTTCAAAATATACTGTTAGTCATACATCTCTTGATTTCTTAGGTTTTCACCTTAGTGAAAATGGAATTGAACTTCTTTCTGACAGAGTCAAATTTCTCTCAATCTTACACAGCTTTGCTGATTTTTAGTCATGCTGAATTTTTACAAATGTTTCGTACCTAAAGCAGCACACATTCTTTTTCCTTTAATAAAATTGTTAGAAGGGCATATCAACAAAAAGAAATCTTATTCTTGTGTTCAGAATTCACCCACACATTTTCAAATGAGAAGGAAAATGCTGAACAAGCCTTTATTGCTGCCAAAAATACCGTTGCTTAGGCTACCCTTTTGAGACACCCTTTTCCTGAAGCTTAGTTAAGCATCCGTTGCTGTAGACAGCACTCTTATGCAGTTGTCTCGAGAAACGAAGGGAACCCATAGCATTTTCTCTATGAAACTCAATAAAACTCAACAGAAATGGTTCACAAGTGACAGGGAATTATTTTTAATTTATTCTGCATATTTCCAAGCATGTTAGTGGGCAGAAATTTTCAAATTTATATGGATCAGAAACTGTTAATACATGCTTTTAATCAGAAGCCCCATAAATATTCACCTCATCGATTATGCTATTTAGATTTTATTTCTCAGAATTCTAAGGATATTAGATATATGCAAAGTTCTCAAATCATAATTG
>KK121013.1:26890-111093 GCA_000611955.2 Stegodyphus mimosarum
CTTTCGAGAATCGAAATTGATTCCATAACAAAAGCTCCATTTTGGGATTTTAAAAAAATTTAAAAAGCTGAACAGCATGATCTGGAGGTACAAACCTTCTCAAAAACAATATGTCATCTTTGAAGCTGGAATTTAAGCTAAGCCAATACTGTGATGGTAATATTCTTTGCAGCATCTGTACAGATGTTCCTCACCTTTTTATGCCAATTTTTTTCTTAGGGTCAGGTTTAATCATCTACATAATCTTATCACATCCCGGAACTGCCACTACTTTGAAACTCATTTGTTCTCATTATGTACGGCCCAATATGAACGTTACATGAAAATTTGGGTGAAATCCTGTAAAACTTGACAGAGATAAAAAATAACCAGCTATACCAAAGCACTGTTGGGTACATTCTCCTTTTCTGATGCATGTTTTTCAGAAATCCACATGGATATTGTTAGCCCGTTACCACCATCAGAAGGCAACATGTATCTTTTGACTCTAATAGATAAATTATCTCGCTTTGGCTGCACATCAGTCATAACAACAGACCAAGATGTTTCAGAGTTTACATGTGTTTTGGAAATGAACAGAAGTACAATAGCAGCTTATTATCCAAAGTGAAGTGGCACTGTTTAGTGATTTTATCGATATTTAAAATCCTCTCTCAAGGTTCACAAGACTAATAACTTGACTGAAATGCTCCCAGTTGTTCTGCTTGGTATTCAGACAGCCATTAAGGAGGATCTGCAGAAATGGTGAACAGCACAACTCTCAGGATATGTAGCGATATGATAATGCCGTCTAAGATATCTCCATATGACACTCAATTCAATTCATCACTAATCTCTGGCACGGAATGCAACAACTAAATTCAGTAGCAACATCTGCACTCTGCACATTGTCAAGATAAGTATTACATAAGCTCTACCTTAAAATTGTGTGCACACGTACATTTATGTATCGATTAAGTAAATCCACTGCTGTGCCATCCATACTCAGGTCTACGTAAAGTCCTTACCAGAATGGACAAACTTTTGCAATTGAAATAAATGGCCTTAAATCTACTGTGTAAAACCAGCCTATTTGCTTTCGGACTCTGATTTGCCGGAATTGAAACCAAACAGAGACTTGAATAGAGTTCAACAGAATAAATCTTCTACCAAACTGTCACAAGATCAGGAAGACATGTTTACTTCCCCAAAAAACTTGTTTCTTACATTACAATTTAAAAATTTTTTGAAATTTGCTTTGTTACATATTTATTTTTTCATTTTTATATATGGGCATTATAACCGTGTCTGTTATTCACCTTGTGATAATTAATCACATTTTAATCTCTTCTAATATTACATCCTAATTTTCTTGTTAAGGAAAATAAAAAACTTTGACAGCAGGGATCCTCTGAAACGTTTGATGTTGTTGATTGATGTCATTCCTTTGATGTCATTCCTTTGAGCTGCGATCAAAGGAACTGGAGGAAAACTCTGTGGTGATAGGAATAAGTAGCATGCCTTGTGCTCACATTGCTGCCAATAAATACAGCAACCCAAGGAGAAGTTTCTGGAAAGGCATAGAGAGAGAACAGAGACCATCTGTCAAGGAGTAGTATGCATATTTGAAGTTTTTAAATAAAATAAACTTTTATTGCATATTATGTCTGATTAAAGTTCTTGATGAATGCAGTGATATGGACAATTAAGATCGGCTGGATACCACAATAGTTATTACTAGTCCAAGCAAATTGTTGAACTGTAAGCTCAGTGAAAGCATAAGAAACCTTAACAAGTCCTCTGGTGCTTTCTTTCTTTTCTTTCCTATAAAATGCTTATTTTTATTGTTATTTATAAACATAACAGTACTTAATAGTACTTAATGTATCATAAAGACAGCCAAAGGTTTTCTCCCAATTCACTAAGTTCCCTGTGATTTGGAGACTTTTTCTTTTGAATGATGATAGTCAGAAAGCACCCACTTCACTAATATGTTGTTTTTCTTGCTACTAATATGTTGCTCACTAATATGCTTCACTAATATGTTGCTTATGTAATTTTTAAAGACCTAAAAATCATTTTAATTACAGAAACTGCGTAGAAATACCAAAAGGGCACGGAACATGACAAAAAAGCAACAGTATGAGGAACTAAGTGAACAAGTGACTCCTGTGAAATTATATTCCCCTTTCACTTTCGTGACTCCCAGCCCTAAAAGCAGCAGAAAAACCCGGTCACCAAAGAGGTAAGTATTGTTAGTTGCTACCAAATAGAAAATATAGTTCAATATTTTTTACATGTCTGTAAGGCTAGTGCAAGTGACAAATTCCCAAATATGGTTTATGAGGTCATAAATACTGATAAGACCCTTTACATGCAATGCTCCTTCGCACAGCTGCCGTTAGCAAGAGGAGAAAAAGGAGACAGGAAGGAGTTTTGTCTTTAGGAACTGTTCAGAAGATTGCCGTCTTAAGACACTGTGAATAATCACATCGCTGAATTGGCTGATTTCTAATACTGTTTACACATTTTTAACGTTGTTATCTGTTGTTAGTTTCGTAATCAGTACTTTCGCAACTAGTACCGAAACTTTCGTAATGGTTCTTGAAAAATTCATGCTTTATAATAATTATTATTTTATCAGCTTTTATTTAGCTCACTCTTGGTGCTTGTCGCTATGGCTAAAAGATGGTCATCGATTTTATAAATTGCTTCCTGATAAGATATCGAATTCAAACTTTGTACATACACTGCTTGTGGATGTGGTATTACAATTTTGATTTTTAGAGGATTAGATTTTATTCAAATTTAAAGCTGAACCAATTTTTACAAATATTTTCATTAACAAATAAACTGAGAATCTCGGAAGATTGTTGTTTGCACCATAAAGACACAGTGGAAAAAAAAATTAAATGAAAATTTTAACTTTTTTTTTTTAGGGGAAAGAATTTTTGAAAATTGCTTGTATTTTTAGACTTTTTGATGCTCATTAATTTAAAAAATAGATCAGTTATAAATTTCCGAAATTTTTACAGGTTATAAAACAAAATTTTCGCATTTGAAAAAATGATAAAGGAAACTATTTGGATGATTTTTTTTTACTTTTTTGGAAGATATGCAATGAAGCAGAATGGGAAATGTTGGTTCTTCTTAGGAATCACTTTGAAACATCAGTTTCAAAGTAATAATCTCATTACACCACACTATTTTTATAACATTATTTATACTATATAATTTTTTATTGTTGCGAGTTGTTAGTTCAGCGTGAGATCGAAGATATTTCTGGGTTAGCTTTCTCTTAAGATTGTCTTTGCATTGCTTGTGTTTATCATTCTTAGTAGTTTAAATCGTAACTACTGATTATAATTTGTGATATCCTAAACACTTGTACAAGTATTTCTGTGAGAAATTCCAGACCTTTGATGTGTTTCTTGATAAAATAAATTTAATGAAGCTATTATCGGGCCTGTGTGTAATGATAATCTTTTATGAACTGTTATCATTCTATTACCAACCCGTATGCATGCAACAATATTGTTATTAATTCATGTATTAAAATTGTTTTGAACGTGTTTTACGAAACAAAAACAGGAAATGAAAAATTCTACTTGCATTTTTTGATTTGTTTACAAACTTTCTGGTCAGATAAGGTTTTAAATAAAGACTTGTAATTTATGTTTATATTAACCAATTAAATAAATAGCACTAGGTTTATAAATATATTCTTAACACAGGGTTGCCACGCTACATGGAAAACCGGAAAAAGTTAGGGAATTCGAAAATTGACCAAAAAGGTCAGGGAATCCAAATATTTTAGTCTAAATCTGGAAGAGTCAGGGAATTTCATACAGTGATCCGCCAAAAAAGCGAGTTTTGCGCCAATGTTGGAAGCCGATCACTTTCTTGGAATGCGTTAGCGTCACTCGGGCAGCTGGCGTAGCCAATTCTTGCAGCTTCAAACGGATTGTCTTTTAGAAAGGCAAAGCAAGTTTCCAGTAACTTTGGTTCCCAGTAACCTCGAGAATCGAAATACTCGCATGTGCATGTGCAGTGCATGTTGAACTAAAGAAAATACGTATTCTTGTATGAAACAAAATTGGTTTAATCCTAGTATAGTGGTACCATGGAGGTTAGAATAGCCACGGTGTGCGGTACACACGGGATTTGGCGACATTGTGATGAGCAGCTAACAGGCCATTTTGGTGTTGGTGGCAATTTTCAAAATCGTGCCAAGACCTTAGCGTATAGTAGGATTTTACCGTAAAATCTTTTAAATACTTTTTTTTCTTTTTAAAAAATGCCTTATTTGTCATTTTGCAGTAAAATAAAAAAATAAGTCATCTAGGTAATCATTTAATATAACTATATTCGTCGAAATATTGTTGATTATTGTAATTGGTTTTTGAATTATTTTAATGTTATTCATATCATTTAATGTTGCTTCTTCCCCTTAAATTTATTTCTTATTAGTAAATAATACTTTCAAATTTCAGGAAATTTTCTCTGGCATAATCCTGAAACTAATTCTAGCAGTATGATGACATAACATCACGAAATTCAATACACATATATTTTGCTTATGTATTCAGCTAAATAAATATAAAATGCCTAAATTTATTTAAAAATATCATTTAATAGATTTCTTACTTTCGTTTAGCTGCAAAATGTCAGCCAAAAAAAAAAGGGGGGGGGGACATTTTTTATCCACATTGAGCAGATTCTGATCTCAATTCTTCAGTGGAGAAAACAATTCCTAAAAATGTCAGCCAAAAAAAAAAGGGGGGGGGGACATTTAATCCAGATGGGCTAGATTCTAATATCAGTCTTTGGTGGAGAAAATAACAATTCCTATTATAGTTTTAATAGTAATCTTTGAGGATAATATATAAGTCATATCTAATTGGCAAATTTTTGTGTTTTCAAGTGGTACCATAATTAATTAACCTTTTAGCACAGCCAAAGTGGATTATGCGAATAGACTGGAATTTTCTTAAAACACACCTTGAAAACCTGGAAAAGTCAGGGAATTTCATTCTCCTGTTTCAGTGGCAAGCCTGTTAACAGAATATATATATATATAAAAATAAAGCCTAGTACCTATAAATAAAACCTATAAATTCTTTTACTTAAAGTCCTGAAGCATATACAGTTATGGAATAAATTATTTATTCTTTTTACTGCTTGTTTAAAATTATATACTTTATAGAAACAAGAGTGTGTTTTGGAAAATACTGAAAAGGAGAGGAACTGGAGGGGGGACAGAAAAAATGAAAGAGACTGAAAAAAATAAAGAGTGATGCCTTGATGGAATTGCTAATAACAGTTTAATTTGAAAATTAATGTTTTATTACATTTGCTACTGCAAAGTAATTAAGGTAATTTTCTTCAAAAAATCCAGTCCAGTGAAAAATGTAGTAGAATAATTTCATTAGATTTCATTACCTCCCCAGATTTCATTACCTCCCCAGATTTGTTGGCCCAGCCAGAAATTCATTACTAAAATAATAGATTTTTAGGAACATTCAATGTTTAAAACATGCTCTAGTTGACACAGTATAAGATTCAATGTAGGTTTTTGTAATAATCAATTCAGTTTCATTTTCTGCTGTTAATAAATGTGTTAATTTTTCTATTTACTGTTGTTACTAATTGAAATTCAGTTTCAGAATGTATTCAAACTTAGATGCAAAAGCAGATTTTATAACAAATGTAAAAAATTCGTGTATGCATGCCACTAAAGGTTACCAAATAAATAGATTACCAAATAAATGAGGTTACACATCCATATAATGAAACTGTTAAAGCCGGGTATTTATATAGTAGTATTGTATATGAATGAATTATATTAATATGAAATCGATAAAGAAAACCCTTTCCTTGCTGCTGATTTTCTTAATCATAGACGAAACTTGCTAACCATACTGAGATTACAGAGTTTCCAAAACTAATTAACTCTAAAATGCCATTTGAATATATTAAACCTTATTTGATAAAAAGGATTGTTTCTTTTTTGAAATCTTACATCAACTATGTAGTGCAGATTAGATCAAAGTTTCGCAGGATTAAAACAAATTGTCTTCTCTTTTGAATTTATCCATTCAAAATTACAAAGTAAGTTATTCCATTTAATAAGAAAAAGTTTTCTGTTGATGTGGATTAAATTTTTTAGTTTAATTTTTTTTTTTTATTTTCTATCCCTCTTAGATAATTATTTTGTCATTTTTGTTAATGATAGTGTTGCATGCATATGGATTCGTAGTAGATTGAATGCATGCAGAATCAATGAGAGATTAACCAATGTCGCCAAGTTTTGTGACTTTTGGTGATTTCTTGCCAAATTTGGTGACAAAAATAAGTTGCCAAAACCATCGCCATCTCAAGAATATCTTGTCAATTTAGAAAGATAACCATTTACTTAATGTTAAATGGACTCGCCCATGTATTCTTATTTTTCTGGCAAATCTTCACTTCTTTGGATTATCATGTTACATTGGGGGGGGGGCTAAGATTTCACATATAATTTCACTAAAACTATTTACATATGTACAAAATTCGTAACATTGCTCCCTTCTCAAAGACTGCACGTCCTAGGCAGTACAATTCCTGAACAAGAAGTCATACTTACAACTAAGGAAAATCAATGCAATACTAATACAATGACTGCAGTAAATGACATAAAACAAATCAAATGTTAAACCAATAAATAAATGGATAAATGTACAAATTTATATACAAATATGACCATGGTCTCAGCATACTATTTCATTATATGCACTATTAGGACTACGTACTATGGCCATAGTAAGGGGCTAGCCTATTGTAATGAATAGCTTAAGGCTTAGAGTTTGATCACTTATCCGTCTTAACTATGATGCCGTTCAGTCTGTTTAGGACTGTGTAAGGACTGTCCCAAGGTGGCTGCAATTTATTAGAAAGTCCTTTCCGTCAAATCAGATTCCATATTACACCTTCTCACATTTGCTGAATTGATGTCCTGTAACTGCTGTGTTGTATTAGGACATTGTAATACCACATGCTTTCTTTTTCATTTCCTTCTTTGTCACCAAATTGACTCGGTCGTGCAAAACTGTGCTTCACACCATGCCTGGAGATCTTGAATCTAATCCTCAGGTGATGAAAGTGCATCCAGAGGGCAATCAAACAACAGATCACAAGGCAGATGAAGGTCACGACCAAAGAGCATATGGGATGGGGGATACCCGGTAATCTCATGGACAGCACTGTGACAGGCCAGTAAGAACAGGGGTAATTTCTGGACTCAGTCCTATTGGTTTCCAGAAGTCGCCAGCAAGAGGTTATTAAAGATGATTCAATTAAATCTCTCTACCATGTTGTCTGACTGGGGATGTAAAGGTCTGATTTGGGTCTTGTTAGTGCAAAATAGTTGCAGAGTTCTTTAATTACAGCCAAGATAAAATTCCTTCCTTGATTCCAATTCAATCAATGTAATTGAAGATACACTCCATACCTGGAAATTCAGTGTTGTATCATTACTTCTCAGCCATAACAGCCTGTTGATCAGGGATAGGATATGCTTCAGGCCACTTGGTGAAGTAACCATTGACAATGAGGATGTATTTGTTGTCATCAGCATTGGTAACAAGATGTGAAAGGCGATGCATTCGAAAGGCACCCCTATATTGTGACCTTGAGCTATCATTCACTGTGTTTCTTCTGTCCTTTCTGACCCACACATGATTGGAACCACCTTAATATCACATGATTGGGACCACTTTAGCATGTCAGCCCTTGCATTACTCTAGTAAAAGCACTCTTGAACTCTATGCAGTCTTCGTTATTCTGAAGTGGCTTTCTGTTGGACTGCTATGTAATTCTTTAAGGATGTCTGCCATCCAAGAGCTTGGAAATATCAGCTGCCATTGGAATGGCTTTCATCATCTGTTTCAAACTTCCCGTATAATATGCTATTTCAAAATGGTGAATGGTTCAAAATGATCTCCCTGAGTATGAGTCAGATGATATGCATTTCATAACTTAATATACAACTGGATTAAACCGCTCGTATTCTGCTTCGACCCTGGAATAATATTGGCATCTTTCTGGGCAGGGTCTTCTAGAGAGGACATCAGCATTTCCATGTGATGATCCCTTCCAATGATGGATAGTGATGTCATATTCCTGAAGTCTTTGTATCTATCTGGCTATTTGGTCGTAAAGTTTGAAGTTTGTTTATTTCTTGAAATTTAAAAGTCAGGTCAATGATGCATGATCTGTGTGGAGAAGGAATTTTTTGCCATAGAGATGGAAATGTGTTACAGCTTTAACTATGGCGAGAAGCTCATTCCTGGTGGCAAAGTAATTCCATTCTTGCTCTAGTATGTTACAACACGCTCTTGATTGTATATTTCTTGGGATAAAACAGCACTGACACTCTCATTGCTCGTATTTGTGTCGATGATAAATGATTTGTCGAGCTGAGGGCATTTGCTTGTTCTCAGTTTATGAAGGGGTCTTGCAATGGAAGAAAAGTCCTTCACAGATCTCATATAGTAAGTGCAATATCCCCAAAAACTTTTCAGCTAATGAACATTTCAGGGCTTATTCAAGGTTTAAGAGCTGACACTTTTTCTGGATCTGTACACACACTTTTGGCAGAGGTGACATGTCTAATGTAATACACTTCATGTCTGAACAATTTACAAGTGGTAGAATTTAATTTTGGATTGGCTTCCTTTAATTTCTGAAACACCCCTAATATTTTGTAAATGTTCTTCAAATTCTTCCCGGCATTGATATCATCCAGGTGTATAATATGGGCTTCGTAGGAAAGACCCCTCAACACAGTTAAAAAAAAATGGAATGCAAAGCACATCTAAAGAGTGAAGTTAAAACGAAGATATCAGAATACTCCGAATTAATGCTGAACTAAACAAATACTACTCAGAAACTGATGCTGTGCCCAGTCTTATGTAGTTTTCTCCCAGCTGCCAAGAGATTTCTAGCAGCTTCCATTTCTCAAAATTACTGGAAGGCATATGAGGCCCGGATATAGTCACAGCTACTTATAGGATCAAGTACATTTATTCAGTTACAATAGACATAACAGTTATGCAGGGACTGGACCAAAATGTTGCCAAGTTGGACGACTTTTGGTGGTATATCGCCAAATTTGGCGACGAAAGTTAGTCACCAAAACCATTGCCTAATTTAGCAAGATAGCTATTTACTTAATATTAAAGAGACTTGCCCCTGTGTACTTATTATTCTGGCAAAGCTTCACTTCTTTAGATTTTCATATTGCATTGTACAAAAGAAATACAATTTCACTAAAATTATTTACATATGCACAAAATTTGTAACAATATGAATAAAAATTCATATCAGGGTCGAGATTTTGTTGCTAGACTAGCATAAATAAATCTTTTAGGTTATTTTTGTACATAAATATATATTTGTGTACAAAAATAACTCAAAAGAGATTAGCGAACTCATAAAACTGTTTAAAATGTACAGAAATTGAAAATTATTCATATAACAGCACTACATATGAATAAAATATAGTTATAATAATACAGATATGAATGCTTTTGCTTTCTTCCTCTTTAGTGGAACAGGTTTCTTCTGCAATTTTTTTTTTCATGTTTTTTTCCATTGTGGAAGAAATTTGGGAGTCCTGCAGGCATAGAATCATTCAAACTGATAATGCATTCAAGAATTTTTTCTGGCACTTACAGGAGTTATTTGATAAGTCTGTTGTTCTATGCTTCCGATTCATATGTTTTCATTGCCATTTCATTGGAAAAATGCCTGCATTTCAAATATATTATATAGGATAAATCAGCAGTGAAATTTCTTCTACAAATAACACTAGGATATGTTATAATAAAATAACACTAGGTGTTATGGTACATTTTATCACTTTGTGTTTTTTATACTTTTTAAAAAAATTTATAATTTGAACAACTTTTAATTGATTTATATGAAGAGCATTTTACATATACAGGGTGTCCAGAATTAAAGAACCCTATTTCAAAGCTGCATATAGGTAAAACCAGTCATAAAAATATTTTGAAATTTTGTGAACTTAAATGAAGGGGTGAGAATGTCTTTCGGCCCAAAAAAAAATAGTTATGAATATTGCTACCACAGGGCATTGTGCTAATAAATTACACATTTAGCTACACCTTTACAATTTTACTAATTTTATTACAATGAAACATGTTCCACATGATGGTCATCAATTTCATCTACATCTGAAATCACAAGATAGCATGTTCCATAGTTGACTGAAGTGTGTGCTGGGAAATGTTGAGCACGCAGCATGAAAAGCTGGCTTTAAGATTAGGTAAAGTTCTTGGATTGTCATGACTTACCAGACCTTTCAAAGGCCCTCAAAGCTAAAAAATTGCTTAGATTGAGGTCTCAGGATTGGGAAGGTCACACCTTATGAAAGTGCTGGCTGATGACACATTCTTTTGTAAAACGATATTTAAGAACATTCATAACACACTATGCAATGTGTTGAGGAGCTGCTTCTTGCATAAAGATTGTGCATGCAAGGCACTGACATGCTTGCACAAACAAAACAATTTTGTTCTCCAACAGCAATGTAAATCGCTGCCCAGTGATTGAGTATGTCACTGGACCTGTAGAACGTAATTTCTCGAACACGTACGGGCCCAGAATAAATGATATAGAATATCCACACCATGCAATCACTTTTGGCAAATGCAATGTGACGTTTAAGAGAAGGTGTGGATTTTCTAGTTCTAATTTTGGCAGCTGTGAGTATTCTTTGCACCATCTAAATGAAAATGCTCTTTTTCTATCCAGAGGATATTTTAAGGCATTTTAAATGGATCTCACAACAAACAAGAAAGTGAAGTGGGAACAATGTTGAGCATCAAAATCATGCACCAATGAAAGTTTGTAAGGATCGGAGGATATTTTGCAGGATCTTATGGACAGTTGAGCATGGCCTATCCAATGCCTCTACTACACACTGGACACTGATGCTAGCCTGGAAGTTTGAAGCTGTGCCTTTGCTCACCTGAAATGCAACCTCCTGTACTGCTTCTGAAGAAACGAGGTTTCTGTCTTTTTTCTTTCCAGGATGAGCGGAAAACAATCTTATTTCATCAGATTTTGTTATCATTTTCCAAAGGTTTTTAACATTCATTGGACCTCTTCAAATCCCCTACAGAAGTCAGAAATTTCCATGCAGCAGCTACTGGGAAATTATTGTTTTGGCAAAAGAATTTTACTAACAAAGTGCGATCTCGTAAATTTATCATCATTGTGAGCAACAAGCACACTCAAAACAAAATCTCCTCTAATATTTCTAGGTTTTATAACAGCTGCTGTGTGATGTCAGTAATGATTTACATTTTTACTACACTTTTTAAAATAAAGTGGCCCCTGGTGATGCTATTTGTAACTAATTTATTTTTTTCACCGACAGATATTCCCATCCCTTCATGAAGTCTGCCACAGAAATTAACGATTTTCTGATGACTAGTTTCACCTGTAGGTACCTTTGAAATAGGGTTCTTCTCAAGGAATACTAAATTCTGGATACCCTGTAGTTTAAGTTGAAAAATACGTTTTCACCTAAAATAATTATATACCACCTAGAATTTGAGAAGCAGTCTTTATCTGTTATGTGAATAAATACCACAATATAGCACTGAATTCAACTTTTTTTTTTAAAAATGAGTATATAATTGTAAACTTTTTTATCCTTCTCGATAGAAACTGCTCAATCCTGTGTAAGTAATGACATAGCTACAAATGTGGAACTTACTATATTAGGGTAGTGTTTCACAATAAAATATTATGTCTCTTTGCCATTGCAGGATTACTACTCACCTGAAAAATCACAGATTCGTGAAAATAAAAAAAATTTTTTTTAAACAAAATTGAGTAAAATATTTTTCAGCTTTTTCCAGAAAGGAAGCTAAGAAAAGTACGCGGATCAGTTCTCTCTGATAGTAAAAATTCATACTTAAAATAATATCCTGTGCACCAACATTGCTCATCTTAATGGAGTTACTTTTATTTTTGTTTTTCTTGAAAAAAGTATTTTATAAGCTCATGTCTGAAATAATTTTATTATCCCATAACTCTCTTTTGTACCTGTTTGTGAGTAGTGTACATTTTTTGTTTGTAAAAGTGTTAATTACTTTATCACTCCAGTGTTTAGGAGTGCAACTGCCCTTAAATTATTAGTGTAATTTAGAAGTCATAGTGTTGTGTATTGTTATAAATAACCACATTAATTAAATACTTTTTTCATTCGGGTATTTATTTCTTAGCTTATCAGTTTTATTCTGAAGTACCATAGGAGTAATACAGTACAAAGGTGAGATCCTGAATTTAAAAAAATACTTTTCTGTTAATGTGGTGCCAGTTGCCAAATGTGGTAGTAGCATTATTCCTATTGTCTCATGAATAGCTGTGCAATGTTTAATATGTGCAGTGCCCAGGTTGCACACTCACAAATTCAACACAGTACATAGCTTTGGCACTAATTGCATTAAACATGTATATTATATTATATAATGCATTATTGTTATTTCAAACTCTTTTTTTTTTTCCTCCATGAAACTTTGTTTCATTAGAGTTGCCGCCATCTATTTAAATTTCACACCAATGTTTAAGTTTGCTGTTTAATGGCACACTGTTACACAAAAGTACCAAAAAAAAAATGTGAAAGGCAGATTTATTAAATGATATTAAAATACAAGATATGATGTGACGGTTGCTAATTTCTGAACTTGATGAGTGTTAGCCCAAAACTAATAAATCTTAAATCATTTTCAATTTTGCAGTTTAATTTTTTTGTAAGTGTGTGTGTAATTACTGCTATCACTGTTTGGCAAACATCATCGGTGATTTAGTAGAATAGATCCCAGATAGAAATGGGATTTAATCACTGAAAAATGATAATTCAATTACCAAATTCACTATGTTTCTATATTAGGCCCATATTCTTGGCCCTCCCATTCTTTAACTGTAATAACACAATCTAATCCAGTCTTCTGGCTGAGATAGTAGGTACATGTATGTAATATAAAACAGATAAAGAATTTCTAACCAATTCACATTAATTTGAATTTTGGCTAAATGTAAAGTCCAATCTAAAGATAACTCCCCCTCTCTTCATCTGTTTCCTTTTAACCTCTTAAAAAATCAGTTATGTACCATTTTTATGCATCTTTTAATTTTTCCAAATTACTCTTATAAATTTGATTTTAATAAAGTATTAGATTTATACTTCCTTGGGAAGTGTTTTCAGTTAGTTGCAGTTGTGCTTACACCTTCACATCATACATATTAACCCTCCGAGTGGTACAGCCTTTTGGATCTGCTCATGAAGACCTGTATTTAAATGGATTCTGTAAACTAACCTTGTAAAATTACTTATTTTAGGCTTTGTTTTCATAAACTTCTATTCATTATGGTGATTTTCATATCATTAAAGAAAGTAAGAAAGCAACATTTTAAAAATTATACGCTAACATATACCAAGTGAGTTATATGTTGACATATACCAAGACAGTCATGCCATTTGAGTTAAGAGTCACTTGGCTTGCTCAGTAATATGTTGGCATACTGATGTGTAATGAATAATATTAATCATAACCTGAAATAATTGTTTTAATTGTAAAAAATATAGTTTTTCCTAAATTCTTGGGGGACAAAATCACACATGTGATGGGATAATAAATGACAAGTGTCACATATATGAATTTCCACACAGAACATTAGCATGGTAATAATAATTGGCATTTCTTGTCAACTGTACTCTATATATTTTTTTGCTTTTTGGAATACAATTAATTCATTTTATTCTTTAGAAATAAGGCCATTACATTTTTTAAATGTGAACAAAAGCTCGCTTTTCCTTTCAAAAAGAACTCTGTATGGAATTTTTTATTTTATATTTAATTGTTTCATGACTTTGAATGAAATGAAGATGGCTTTACAGTTCAGAAAGAGCTTCAGTATATGAGTCTTGCATATATGAAGACTGGTTATTCAAAAAAGCAAGGATTCTCAACCAGGTGGAATTTCCACCATGGGGGTAACACAGTCACCTTTTTATTTAACTGTTAAATAAATATTTAGTTTTAGTTTATTAACATAAAAATTTTTTATTGAAATTTTTATATTTATCAGTATTTTCTATAGTTTTTATTGTTCATAAAACATGTTTAAAATAATCTAAATTTGAATAAGTCTGTATATGTTCTTTCCAAATTCTGAGAAGGTGGGGAGAATGATCCTCTATGAATGGTGAAAGGAGCAAACAACATAAGAAAAGGTTGAGAAGTGCTGTTATAAAAGCTCTTTTTCTTCATTCCTCTTTTGGAGGTTAAGGATTGAATTCTTGTGTTAATCAGTTTTGTTTATATATTATGCAACAAAATATAGAGTAAAATTAAATATATTTCGGTTCTTATAAGCAGTGTTGATTTATGAAATCTTTCAATTTCAGTAACAGAAGTAAAGGAAATTTTATACTTACATTAAAAAACAGTAATTAAGAAAGAAAGTAAATAACATTTAAAAATCATGGTTTTTTTACAAATTCAACTTGGGGACCAGATTTCTTCATCATTTAGAGTAAAATTGTTTGCAGCATTTTCAGCTCCCACAATCATTTAAACAACATACATCTCTTGCCTGAAAAAGGTTAAAGTATTAAAACAATCTAATTTTTTTTTTGGCAAAGAAACTCATGAGGAGAAAAAAAAAAAAAAACATTCATTATAGATAGATTTTAGTATTACTGTATTTTAAAAATAATTTAGGGAATAATGTTTACTTTATATAATACTACATCTTTCTTATTTACATATTTTAAATAAACATTCTCTCATCTTCTAATATTTTTGTTTTTAACTTACAGATTTCCCATTGCAAGCCCAAGAGGAAAGTTCCAGAAAGATTTCAAAGAATTATCTTTAAAAGTAAAGGAACGTCAAAATCTTGAGAAAAGTCTCAGTGCTAAGAAATTACGATAAAAATTTCCTAAGCATATTTTTCACAATGAGGTATTAAAAATGAGGCAACTATGTAATTACCTTCATCCCATTTAAATTTTTTATTTTTATATCAGTAACAAAATTGAATAAAGGACTTATTTTAATTTGATTTGTTTTTTATGATGCAACATAACCAAAAAAAATGGCAATATTATTTATATAATGCATAAAATACGTACAAAAACTCAGTAAAATCTTTCCCAAAAATATTTTCAAAAATTATGCCAGTGAAATGAATATATTAACTTTTCATGAATATTTCCGTGAACATAAAAACTTTCAAGGGGACTTTTTACATTATATTTAGAAATACGATTAATTAGGACCGAGAACTAAGTGCAACATTTTGGTTGTTTAAAAGAAAACAAAGGTACAGAACAAAATACCAGAATTTAAGCATATTTAAGTAAAACATTTTAATTTTATTTGAAGTACTTAATATAAAAATATATTTTAAATGTTTATTTTTGTAAAAACAGTATTGCAAGAGATGTGTATTTATACACAGGACTTAGAAAGGTTAGTTCATTTCTTTGAGTGACTTCTTCCTGACACAATCCTAATAGGGGGAGTTAACCTGAAGTAATCTGATGTCACTGTGTTGCATTAGCTCTGATTTTGTGCATTTAAAACTAGTTCCATTCTGCTGCGAGACGATATATTGGAGGTGTGGACATCCCAAATTAATTTTAATCACATATATTTGTTTCCTAGTACTGTAAATATTACACAAAATTGTGTATATATATATATATGTACAGGTGATTATCAAAATAATGGAAACACTTTAGATTTATAAGGAATTCTCTATTAATATGGTATAGGACCGCCTCTGGCATGTAATACAGCTTGAATTTGCCTCGGAATTGGATCATACAAGTGCTAAATAGTGTGTAGAGCAATATTGTAGCATTCTTCATGGAGATATTGTGAAATTTCTGTTACAGATGCTGGTGGAGGGTATCGATTCTGGATTGAACACTCTGAAATAGACCACAATGGCTCCATTATATGGAGGTCAAGGGACTGTGCTGGCCAAGGTAGATGTTTCACTTCATCAAACCATGATTAAAAAATCTCGCTGCATGAATAGGAGCATTATCATCCTGGAAAATTCCATCTCCTGCAGGAAGTTTGCATCATAGGATGGACCTAGTCAGCTGAAACTTCTCAATATTTCTTCCCAGAGATCCTTCCTTGCAAGGTTACAATTGGGCTAGCAGAAAACCATGACGGATACACCTCTATGCTTGACAGCTGGAAGGAGACAATTATGATCATTTGCTTGTGCAGGTGTTCTCCAAACGTGCACTGGTCCTGTTGTAGCGAAAAACGTGAAAGATGATTCATCTGACCATATAACTGTCTTCCACTTATCAGTCGACTAGTTTTGTGGTTGTGGCACCCCTGCAGACAATGTTTGGTATTAACAAGTGGCTTGGGAATTGTTACTCTGCCATAAATATTCTGTTTATGAAGATGCCTGCTAACAATAATTATTGACAGTGGAGAATCCAGATGCTGATCGAGCTCTGCAGTCACTTTGGCTGCAGTTGTTTTCTTTTCAGACATTACAATCTGCTTCAATACCCCTTAGTCTCTTTCACTCAGCTTCTCCTTCCATCCATTATTTTGCTTTGCCGACCTTGTCTTTCTGCGCTGTGTGTAGGCTGTCATGACTTTAGACACTGTACCTCTAGAAACACTTAACAACTTGGATGTTTCAGTCACAGTTGCTCCAGCTAGTTGAGCTCCTAAAATTTGGCCTTTCTGAAATTCTGCGAGGTCTGAAATTTTACACTTCTGACAAAAATCCGAGACATATACAACTTCACTAAAGCTACCTTATGCTACTGTGATATATACTTCTTATATATATATAGGTAGCTAGGATTACAAAACACATTCTAAATGTCACTTTCATTCACAGGTGTTTCCATTATGCTGATAACCACTTGTACATAGTTTGTTAGTTTTTCTTTCAAATTCTATATTGTAAAATATTTTTTACATAATATGGCTTCTTGTGCTTGTAGTAATGTACTGCAACACTTACAGAAATAAGAAAAGAGAAATATTATATTTCATGCTTTTCCAAAGGACAATTTGCTTTTGAAGAAAGAATGGATGTCAGTATCGAAGACTGAATTCTATTAATGCGAAGCACGCAAGAATTTGTAGCAAACATTTTCTATGCAGTGATTATTAAGATGATATGAAAAATTATTTGCTTGGATTGCCACAAAAGAAACCATTAAAATCCAATGCTGTGCCGAAAGTAAATTTACTGTATTCAATAAAAGAAATAACACCAAGAAATCAGAGACAGGAAAAGAAAACTAATGCAGAGTGCTTAATAAAATGTGAGTGATTTTAAAATAAAATTCACAAATGATTACGGAAATATTCCTGAATGCTGTAAATACAAAGATGAACAAAAATGCCTTGATAATGTGAAGGTAAAATAATATCCTTAGAAAATTGCATTGAAATATTAAACAATGGAAAAAAGAAGAATGTTTGTTCAGTGACAAAGGAGGTCAACAACATTTAGGAAAAACTTTGTATCAGAAATTAAAATCTCAGTGAAACTTAAGGGGAAAAAAAAAAAGCATAGATTGGAGAATTTGAAAAAATGTCTAAAGCATATTTTTATAAAGACGAAGATTAACACATTATTAGAAAAGAAGGAGAACCAACTAGACTAGTGAAGACATTTCATGTTGTATTGTCATAAGAGCTCTGCCATATAAAAGCTACAATTTTTGGAAAGCAAAAATGGAAATTCCTTTATGTGGTGCTAGCACATTAAAGGGATGGTGCTTAAATTTTCATGTAGTCCAGAAATTCAGAGTGATTTTCCTTGCTTTAATAAAGGAAAGTTGTAAACATTTGAATTCTGCGGAAGAAAACATATGTTCTTAATTTTGACGAAATGCATACAAATTCAAAGCTCTGCTATGATTCTAAAATTGGATCAAATTCTCGGCCCTTTCCAAAAAGTGCAGTTTGTCTTAGTCAGAAGCCTCACTTCACAGTGAAAGCAACTAATTTTTATTTTTTTAACACTACAATGAAGAAAGAACTTTTTACACTTGAAAAACATATTCAATCAGCTGAAGCAGAAGTGAAAGGCATATTTTCTGACTTAGGAGGGTCTAGTACTTTGTGGAAATAGCTACAGATTTAAATTATTAGTTTTCCAAATCCTGTTCTGAAAATGCAAAATATATGGGGTTTTAGTGCACTACCTCAAATTCACTTTTGGGATAAAGGATTTTGTTCTAGAAGATGGAATTGTTTTAAATTTTGATATTATTAAAGATGCTTTAAATAGAGATTCAGGAGAAGTTAAGCTGTGCCACAAGTTAAAACTGAATGAGCTGACTATTAAATAAAAAAAAAAAAAATGAAAACATTATTTTTAAGAACTACCGAGAAAGGTTATACTCTATCTTACAGGATATCAAAAAGCATCTGACTTCTATGAGCTAATCAATCATTTTTTCGATACTGTGAATATCGAAAAACCCATACCCTCTGTCAGATAAAATATTTAAAGCAGCATTTGGATTAAATGAACATCATGGCAAACAAATTCAAGTTCTGAAGTTAATGAAGGAAGTCATCAGTGGAGTAAGAGTGCAGAGAAAATCTGCTTTTCCAAAAAGAAATAAAAATTTCAATTAATTCTCTTTTTGACTTATACCAGGATTTGAAATTATCGTATGATGCTAAGTATTTTTTCAACCTCTAGATTAACTCAGAATGCACTTGAACGTCTTTTTAGTCAGATTTGAGGGCTTAGTACGTTTAATGACCATCTGTCACCTACTGATGTTATATGCCACTAAAAACAATTATTATTTGCTAACAAGCTACCAAAATTATCTTCAAAAGTGTGCATAACTAAAGAAAGCAAAAATATCAATTCATATTTAACATCAGAATTACTTGAAAGGGCTCTGAAAAACTGATGAGGAAGATGCTTTTCCAGTAAATATAGCAATCAGCTGCACATGCGTGAAATCGCTTTCAAAGGAAATTTAAACTTAATACCTTTCTTTGCATGCACAGAATAGTTGTCGAAGGTCAGAAGTCACGTTTGTCAAGAGTTCATACTTCAAAGACACCATTTTTTAGCCCTCTGTATCAACGTAAATCAAATTAGTGATCTGCACAAGTAGATTAATGGATTATTTATTTTTAGTACAAGAAATCTACATAAATCTCAGCTCAAATTATTGTAAAAGTTTTGTCAAAGAACCCAAGAAAGTTTTGTCCCATAAGGTCTTTGAATTTGTACTGTATTCCTCAATATACTGTACAGCTGGCAATTTGGCGACAGGAATTTGTCCCTCCTCGATATAGTGGTGCAGTAGTCAAACTGATTTACATTACATCTATGGAACAGGGTTGCCACGCTACCTGGAAAATCGGAAAAAGTCAGGAAATTCGAAAATTGACCGAAAAAGTCGGAATTAAAATATTTTAGTCTAAATCTGGAAAAGTCAGGGAATTTCATACAGTGATCCCTCCAAAAAGCGAGTTTTGCGCCAACGTTGGAAACAATCACTTTCTTGGCGCACGTTGGTGTCACTCGGGCAGCTGGCATAGAGACAATTCTTGCAGCTTCAAACAGATTGTCTTTTAGAAAGGCAAAGCAAGTTTCCGGTAACCTTGAGAATCGAAAGACTTGCATGTTGAATTAAAGAAAATATGTATTCTTGTATCAAACAAATCGGTTTAATTCTAGTATAGCGGTACCATGGAAGTTAGAATAGCCTCCGTGTATGGTACACACAGGATTTGACGACATTATGATGAGCAGTAAACAGGCCATCTTGGTGATGGCGGCAATTTTCAAAATCGTGCCAAGGCCGTAGCGTATACTAGGATTTTACCGCAAAATCTTTTAAATACTTTTTTATTTTTAAGAAATGGCTTGTCATTTGCAGTAAAATAAAAAAAAAATAGTAATCAGTCATCTAGGCTATATTCGCCAAAATATCGTTGATTATTGTAATTCAGATTTTTAATTATTTTCATGTTCATATCATTTAATGTTGCTCCTTCCCCTTAAATTTATTTATTATTAGTAAATAATACTTTCAAATTTCAGGAAATTTCCTCTGGCATAATCCTGAAACTAATTCTAGCAGTATGATGACATAGCATCACGAAATTCAATGCACATATTTATTCAGCTAAATAAATATAAAATACCTGAACTTATTTAAAATTATTATTAAATAGATTTCTTTCTTTCGTTTAGCTGCAAAATATCAGCCTCCCCAAAAGACATTTTTTATCCACATTGGGCAGATTCTGATCTCAATTCTTCAGTGGAGAAAACAACTCCTATTATAGTTATAATAGTAATCTTTGGGGATAATATATAAGTCATATAATTGGCAAATTTTTGTATTTTCAAGTGATACCATTATTAATTTACCTCTTAGTACAGCCAACATGTACTATTATGTGAATAGACTGGAATTTTCTTAAAACACACCAGGAAAGGGAATTTCATTCTTCTGTTTGAGTGGCAACCCTGATGGAAGCTTCTTTTCTTTTATATACATATTCTCTGGTCTCTAAGAGCTGATACACAGTTACAGATTGGGTGTACAAAAAATGATCAGATCTTTTGAAGGATCTTATTTATAAAAATGTCATTATGATAGAGATAAAAATTTCACAATTCAAATTGTAATAAAATAATAATTAGAAATAATTATTTTATTACAATATTAATTGTGAAATTTTTTAGAAATAATTATTAATTTTGCAATTTATAGCCATGCTTATACTAACAAACATGTCTCTTGATTACAGCACTTAAGTTCTGCAAAAAAATGAATGCTAATTTCGAAATCTGTCCTTAATCTATGACTGGAGGGTAAGAAAAGACTAGGAACTGAGAACAAAAGAAACAGCTCTTGGAATTTTATGTAATATATGAAGGAATGATAAGTTTTGCAGCCACCAGAGGACACTACCCGACAGGAAAGACATTGCCTGCATACCTGAAGACAGAGCAAGGGCAAGGAGGAGAGAGAACAGGTAACAGACCATGTGAAGGTGGCAGCAATGGACTTTTTATTTTCCTCTTTTTCTGCGATTGCAGAGCAGGCATCCTGCGAATGTGTAAAAATGTCAAGTGATGCAAAAATATCTTTGTGTATTTAACTAGTGGAAAGAGACATCTAAACAACTGTTGTATTTCAATTTAATCGGTTACACTTTCCCACATAATTAAATATTATTCTTGTATATATAATATATATATACAAGATTCCTCATTATTTACCAAGCAACATCATCTCAATTCCTCCACTGAAAAACTGGGGGGCTGTCTAGGATTTGATCAAGAAAGAAAAAGGTAAGGTACTGTTTTATATCAATTTACTGTTTTAATCATGTTTTTAATAATATTAAAAAACAAGACTTGAAAATAATCATAAAAGAGTTAGGCTTAACAGTGCAGGCTGAAGCAAAAGTGATTGAAATAAAAACACTTAGAATGCTAAGCTAATGTATACAAAACTGAACCTGAATTTGTTTGCGGAATTATTATAACTGTTGCAGAGGATCAAAAGAAAACAGTGACTGAAGAGCAGTCAAAATTAGAGCATTAAAAAAGTAAGCTTGAGAAGGATTTCAAGCTCTAACTGGCTGAAGAAAATGCCGACTGCGATTTGATTACAGATTCAACCAGCATTGCAGAATTTAGAAAATATCATCAAAAGTGTTAGAACCGTGACTATAGCCATTTCTTGGAGATTGGAAGATCTGCATTTGTTTTTTTACTGATTGAAAAAGCTTTTACTACTAAAAGTGCAGCTGAGTTAAAATCAGAAGCACCGACTAATTTATTAGGTGATAAATGTAATCATGTTTTGAGTATGCTTCCGAACAAGAAACCATAAATTATGATAAATTAAAAGCACTAATCTTGAACAAATATCGGCCAACACCCTGCGAATGTTTGAATAATTTTAAATATGCGCAAAGATATTCATCCGAGTCGTACGTTCAGTTCGTGTCTCGACTCAGTGCAACTTTTGACTAGTATTGCAGGCTATGAGAAATAAATGAATTTAAGAAATTGTGCGACTTCTTTGTATCGGATAAGCTCATGAAATGCTTAATTCTAAAACAAAGGAACATCAGCATTCAGGAGCCCGGAAACTGGTTCCCACCTTATCAACTGGGGAGAGAATATGACTTATTTTATTCATCTAGGGGAAAGTCCTTAGCCAATATCAGTAACATGCGAATTGAAACTCCATAAAATAAAAGGCTTAATTTTTTCAAAAACAATAATAAAAAAGCACAGTACAATTCGAAGGATTCAAGGTGCAAACACATAAATCAGAATGTATTTGCTATGTAAACGGGAGGAAACATTTCGAAAAGGAGAAAATTCATCTAAAAAAAAAGTGGTATCGGGTTTAGACATTAAATCGGTTAACATGGCGAGAAATGAATTAGAATTTAATGAACTGTCAATTGAAAATAAAATAAAATGTTTAATAGATTCTGGGAGTGTGATGATTGTAAAGAAATCTCTCTTTCCCGATAAAATACCTTCTGGATTATTAAAAGTTCTTTCGGTCATGTGGTTCAAGCAGCCAAGTTTATTTTTTCTTTACATGAAAGCAAAAGAACCGACTGAACTCGAGGCAGCGATGGTTTAGGAGTTAACAGATTGCATTTTCCTCTTCATATCTGAAGAGGTTAATATTACACTTGCTGTAATCTAGTGATGATTATGCAATATGGAAATGAATCTCTCTCTTCAAAAAGGAATTTGTCTTTTATTTCTGCTGCCAACGAGGGAGAGAGTGAAATAGATTTCACACAATTTACAGATGAAAAGTTATGCAATACTGTTTCCACTTTTATCAAAGAGTATGAACCACGAGAAAAGCTGCACAGTACAGATTTAAAAATGAAAGTTATGTTAAAAGGTGAAATTCCAATTTCTCAAGTTCAAGGAAAATTCCTTTTGCTGACCAAATCGAGAAGTGGTTAAGGGATGGGATTATAAAGCCTGTTGAGAATATGCTTCGTAATTGTTTTGTGCGAAGAGAAAAGTGACATGGCATGCCTTTTTGTGGATTTTCTTGAATATGCAGGCATCTACGAATTCTTAAAGGTGGCTTAATGTGTTAAGAGACTTACTTCAGGATGACACCATTGTTGCTTATATGAACGATTTTATTATTCCAGGGTGAGACAAGAAAGAAGGTTTAGAAAAGTTGAAGCCTGTTTTAGAAATAGCCAAAGAATACAGTTTGGAGATCAATTTTAGGAAAAAGTAAAATAGAATTTCTTGGGTATATTACTGAGGATGGTACAATTCGCTCCTCTTTTGAAACCAGGGCCGTTCAAAATTTCCCACAGTCCAAAAATCTTGAACTAATTCAGAGCTTCTTGAGTCTTACAGAATATTTCAGAAATTTTATTGCTAACTATTCGAAAACAGCCAACACAAGTGTCATTATTCGTAAAGGGGTAGAATTCAAATCTGGGCCTGAGCAAATGCAGGCATTTAACAAATTGAAAGATTTTTAATCAATAAGCCTTGTTCTTCATATTTTCAAACAAGGAGCACTACTAGAATTGCATACAGATGCAAGAAGGCTTTTTTGGCACTGTTTTGCAATAAAAGTCCAATGATGGACAGTCACACCCCATTCACTTCATGAGTGAAAAAAACTAAGCTCCAAGTTTTAGCTATAGTGGAAGCTCTAATGTTGTAATGGCGATTACATATTCTCAGGAAGATATAGCTAAAACTGCAACTGTGCAAAAAGTGATGAGTGCCTCAAGTTGCTAAAATCCTTAGTTGAGCAAGAACTGAAGGAAGAACACTCTGAAAAACGGCGTGTTGCACAAGTTTTGACAGTGCTTGCGAGTTTCTTGTGGTACCCGAAGCATTGGAGCTAGAAATCATACATTGTGCCCACAACAAGGGACATTTCGTAAATCTAAAATGGAAGATCTGCAAAGATGGACTTTTATATTCCTAACCTTAGAAGACGAACTGAACAAGTCATTGCCAATTGTGTAGAGTGCATTTTGTGCGGAAAAATATGAGGTAAGGTCGAGTTTGCGGAATTCCATACCGAAAGGTTTTAAAGTATCCCTTTGAGCACTTTTCACACTGATTTTATAGGACTATTACCATCAACAAATATGAGCTAAAACAATATCGGCCGTTATCGACGTGTTTACATAGTCGTGTGGCTCTACCCAGTGAAGTCTACATCAGGCATTGCAGAAGCTAAAACAATCAATTTTCAGCACTCTCTCAAGAATAACTGATAAGGTTATGGCTAAAAAAAAAAAAAAAAAAAAAAAAAAAAAAAAAAAAAAAAACTTGAAAACTAATGCACACAAGAAAAGATTCAGCACATATTTAAAACTACTGGCATTCCTAGAGGGAATAGGCAGATTGAAAGAATTCATCCGACTTTGATTCCAGTCTTATTCAGATTGTCTATAGAACCTAACAAATGGTACAAATACACTGGAGATGTATATTGGATCTTGAACAGCATTAACAGTTCACTTTTGAGCTCCTCAGTGGTATTAAAATGAGACATCGAGAACACTTAAGATTATTGAAATTCTTGAAGAAGAAACAAATATTCTGATGAAAGATAGAGAAGAAGCAGGAAAAAGCATTTTAAAAAAATCAAGAAGAGAATAGAAAAACATACAAGAAGAGGCAGCGGTATACAATGTGAATGATCGAACATACAACGAACACAATATGGAGGTCAAGATTAAGTTCTTTGGTCCGTATTGTGTAACAGCGAGAAATGGCAAAGACCGGTACCACATGAAGGTCACGGCTGTACAACCACAGCAGCTGATATGAAGCATCCTGAACTATCCAACTTAGAACTGTGCAATTCCTCTGCACTTCCTCCCTTAATTTATTTTCAGATGCTGGTTTGATGTACCAGTGTTGCAGACAGAAAATATCTCTGTGTGTTTAAGTGTAAGGAAGCACTAAACAACTGTTGTATTCCAATTTAATCCATTACACTTTTATATATAATTAAATTTTCTGTGGTGCAGAAAAGAAGATTCATTACTTTTTGATTGATGTCATCTCTATTACCCCCCTATATATATATATTTATGTGTGTGTGATAATTTTGTTGTTGGATGAGATAACTAACTTACTACAGAAGGCAGCAATTATTCTGCAGCTGTGATGGGGATGGTGATAGATGTAGCTTGTACATGCATGACAGAAGAAAACTGCATATTGAATACTTTGTACATAACAGGACACATTATTTTATTTTCTTGAAGAATGATTTCTTAGGACATATTTTCTTTTCTTCACACCACTATGGGTGCAACAAGCACCTCACAATTCTAAATAAAATTACTGCATTTTGAAAAAATACACAACTTAGCACAGCAGTGAGATACAAGAGAAGAAAAAAATCTGATGTGTACACCACGACTTCCTTGTACAGAATATTAAATTATATGCATAACAGAATAAATGCACTCTTTAAAATTCACTATATTTGCTTACCATAACGGCACTCTGGCACTAGGTTCACTTAATAGCATTACATCTCATTCATTTTATAATTCAAAATGCACAAAAATTATGTATATCATCTGCAGAATTACCTAATCGTTGCCACATGTTCTATTCAAATATTATAACAAATCTAAAATGATGTATAAAAGCAATTAAACAAACAAAGAAAAAGGAAAATTTTTCACATACCATTCAGTAATTCTCATTCAATTAATTCAGTTCTCCCCTCACAACAAGGCAAAAATACATAAAAAACTCAAAATATCTATATAAAAAATTATGAAGTGAATTTTAAACACTTATTTCCTTGAATAAATTCCAGAATGGATTAAGCATGATTTATTTCACAATAGTAAAAGAAGGCCTTGTCTTTGTTGTTGCAAAGCTTAGTTTCTCTAGATTGGCAACAAATCCACTATTTTCCTAAGTTTCAAATGTAAACAAATAGGCTTTAGCTGCCTTACACTTTAAAATTGTTGATAATTCTACAAATCTTGCATGCAAATTTACTAAAGGCATAAAAACCTTAACCTTAATAAGAAAGAGCTGGGTAAGAGCTTTCACACTGCAGATGAAATAAAGACATAAGTAGTACAGTACAGATTCTTTGAAGGGGGATGTAACCAAAATAAAATTAGGAATTAAAAGGTTATTAAGTTAGTAATTTTCTTTCATATATATATAAATATGTATATATACAATTACAAAATTTTTAAAAAAAAATTATAAATATGCCTAGTATTTTCGTGCATTAAGCTGCTGAAAAAATATCAGTAAATACATAAAGTAAGAGATTTAGAACTACTTTTCACAAAGATGAAAATTGAAATTCATAATTAATAAATTTAAAAAAATCCTATAAATGCAACAAAGAATTTTTAAAAATTGTTAAAACTGAATCTTTTAAACAAGCATACTCCAATTCAAAAATTTATGAAATAAAAAACTCAATAGGATAGGAATTCTATGAACTTCAATGTCACTTCATCAGAGAAAAGGAACATTGAAACCAATAGAAAGTAGTTCTAAATTTCTTACTTTATGTCTTTACTGTATACATATATATTCATATATTAATTGAAACATTTTTTTAAATACATTTTGTGATATTGGATTTCTCTTGTAACTTCTTTTCTGCAATTTTTCAAAGAGTACACAATTCAGAAATTATAGACAATCAAGTTATATATATGAAATCAGAGTTACAAAATGATTGCTTTCAGCACCCCCTAAAAGGGGAGTTTACTCTGTTTTAGAAGGAGAAAAATAAAAAGAGGAATGTTTTATATATTTAATTTTCTTTATTGCACAGTTACAATTTATATTCACAAATACTTTTCTGTACAAAGTTTTAATATAAAACTAAGCATACTTTTAATAAAATCCTCTGTTGTATACAATTTTCAAACACTACAAACTTGATACACAACTTTATCTATCGTCCTTCTGCAAACTGGACAGCGTTTGTTCCTACGTTTCAATTTTAAAGCACATTTATAACAACATATCACATGCCCTATATTTCCATGTATGATCGAAGCATTTGCAGGTTTTGAACAACATATTAAACACATATCATTGCTTTTTTCCACAGGTATCTGATCATCAAATTTCTCTTGAGAAGATCCACTACTCTGGCTGTCTTTAGTACTTAGAGAATCGTATCCACTACTGTCTTTAATATTTCCCGAAGTACTTGGAGAATCACAATCACTATTCCATATAGAACATTCCTAGAACAGAAAATAAATCTTACAAAACTTTTAGAAAAAGAAATAATTAACAGTTTTCAAGAATAATATTTTTATCAAGGTATTACAATCTACATTACTATTTTCAAAATTTGCTAACCAAAGATAAACTTGCTTTTCTAAAAATCGTTTTTAATAATAATAATAAAAAAAGAGCTTATGTATTTTGGAAAAATGTCTTGTGCTTAGAAGTGAACATCTCAAGTAGAGCTTAGCTGACATCTGCTTGTTTTGGATTTTTTTTCCCCTTCAAAAATTCTGCAAGGAGAGAAACAAGTGATAATCGAAAGGTGCAAGATCTGGGGAATATGGTGGACGTGGCAAGCCTAGCTCTGCAATTATTTGACAAATCACTAAAATAGCATGTGGTCTGGTATCATCGTGATGCAGTATGATGTGCTTCATATTGAACATCACTGATCTCTTTTCTTTGATTGGTTTATTTAAATCATTTGCTGGCAGTATCTATCAAAACTGAGATTTCAAAAGCTCATAATATATCGGTTCTTGAACGTCACACCATTACACAGCATTATCTTATTCACTTTAGAAGTGAAGAGGGAAGTATGAGAGTTAATTTTGTTCCAAGCAACCAGAGATGTGTATATGATGACTCAATCATGCAAATTCATGAGGCACCATTGGGAATATATATAGACCAATCAGTTTCCAAATGTGGTCCAAAACAGTCTGCATAAAAGCTTAACTCATCCCACCAATCTCCAATGTTCTCAAAAGCTTTATCATAATTTTGACAATATGATCAATCAAAAACCACACAAAACATGGTTCATTCAGGTCAAAATAACTTGCTCCATATTTTTCAAAGGTATCTCCTACACATTCCATCCTATACTCCATCTCCACCAAAAAAACTTTGTCATGCTTCTGTACCATTCTTCTCTTTTAGAATTGGTACAAATTATAGTGTCACAAATGAACTTTATCGGTAGCCATGTTTATATGATCATATGTCTCAATTAATAATGATATGAGACACTTTTTTTTCAGTTAATTTAGAAGAGCACATGTAGTGATACAGATAGACATATATATCTCAAATGAGCAGGTTGCGGAAACTTGAAATAATGTTATCAGACAGAACATTTCAATAGACCTTACATGTGCTCCTTCTCAAGAGCTAGATTATTCTAATGCTCCTTTTTGTAGTATCCTATTTATATCTTTCATTCATAATCAGAGAAAAATTTTTGAATTCTCATCAATAAAAATGGGTGGAAGAATGACCTTTTTTAAAAGTTATGTTTTTGTCACATAAAATGCATCATACTGTATTACGATGATGCCATAATATAGGAGAAATAAAGTTGAAAAATGGCAGTAAAGTTAAAAGGTGAAATTCGAGTTTTTTATTTTTATTATTTTCTATACAGACAGACTGTACTTTTGTTGTTTTGAAAGCCTGGGTGACAGGCACCCTGAACTTTTATTCCAGAGCGGCTGGTTATTCCTTGTTGTTTACAGAGGCAGTTGGCAAATGGCTCTGTTAACAGCAGCTGCATCTGAATTCTACATTCATCTAATGCTGATTCAGAATCCTTTAAAATGAATTTGAGAAAGGGGGGGAATGAAAGGAAATGTCAGATAAGCACAATGAAAGACTTAAATGGGCTAAAAATTGCTTGAAAAAAAATCCATGGCCTTTTAAGGACGGTACGAACTTTGACTTACACAAAAGTTGGTCTAAAATGGCAGAAATGTCGAATAATTATTTTTAATAAAGTAATAAAACAAGTGATTTTAGATACTAACTCAAATTTCTGTCAAGGTTCTGTACCTAAAACACAGAACTGATAATAATTCACAAAATTTGTGGCCTTTTCACTAAAAGTCTAACACAATAGCATATAATCAAGAAATCAGAACAGTTTTTGAACTCTCTCATCTATATTCCCCATGGCACTTAAGGTCTTTCCAGGCATGGATTCTCAACACAGGTTTGCTATGTGTTGCCCTTTGGGATTTACAGAAAATCAGACCCCTTAATAGGAACATGAAGTAGAAATCATGCCATTATGCTTCGTTCAAATCACAATTCTGTCACCAAAATGCTTTGTGGTTTCAGGCAAAACAGCCCATTCATACATGTTTAGCAGGATTTAAGCCACAGCCAATCACAGAAGGAAAAGTTGCATATGTGTAAACGTGTAGCTAACTCAGCTAAACCATGTTTGCTTTGCTGTGACTGGTCAACTTTTACGCCAAGTTGAAATGTTAGAACATTTAGGCAAAATCCCTAAACCAGTTCTTTTTGACGTAGCAAGTCTGGCTACCTAGCAATTAAGTTTGGCTTTAGACCACTTATGACTTTAAAAAACCACTGTGTGAACGAAGCTTTAGATGTTTAAATCATTTGGCTCAGAGGTAAAAAACAAATTACAGTATAAGGTAAAAAATTTGCATAGTGACCTATACTTTGACGCTGTGCTGACTTATGAAAAATCATTAGATTTAGATTAGAATAAAAAAAAAAAAAAAAAAAAAAAAGAAAGAAAGAAAAGGAAAAAAAATTAAAAAGAAAACAGAAAGGTTTCAGATTTTAAATTACATCCAAAGGCATTAACATTTTGTGTGTTACCTTTATTTATTAAATAGCATGTTCTTCGCACTTAAACCACGAAATTCAATTCAAGAGCAATATCGCAAAATAATTTTAAATCCAGCATATCTTTATAATTCCCGATACACAGTCTCATGCGCTGGAGATAATTTTTTTTTTTTGGTACAACGTTGCCACTGCTCGCTTTGAAATCCTTGAGTTTGCTAATCAAAAATTCGTTTAAGTTTTACAAATTATCAAATCTTACAATAAAACAAATTCCAAATTTGGACTTCCAGATGCCCATATTTGCAGTAGGATTACGTCATTCAAAATTTGATGGCTTTAGATACTTTTGTTTTAACACAATATGAGAAACATACATACATATATGCAGATTTTTCAAACAGGGCTCTAACACTTGGTGGCAACAATTTGAAAAGTGAACCAACATTTATAGTGAATGAAGCGAAAACAACAGTCCTTCACGGACAAAGCCCCTTTGGACTAAAAAGTAATTAATATCCTATGACTTTTTTTACAGAAAAATTATTACACGTATTAATTTTACATAAAAATAAAACTAAAAGCATATAAAGTACATTTTAAAGCTTTAAAATGATCTAGTTTGAGTAATTCAAATTACACAGTTACTTTCTGATTAGGCGTGTGGTTTTGTTGCCCTAAATCTAAATCAGTTTCAATAAAATTAACTGGAACTTTACTGATAACAGTGATTTTAGTGAACAGTAGTCATCACTAAATGGCAAAATAGCCTGAAAGAGGTATGGGAAGAACCCTAGCAACATAAAGATGCAGCCTTACTAAAAAATATAACTGTGGTTATTTCAGCAAAATCTTTTGCTATGGATATTTCTTTTCCTGAAAGAATTTAATGGCAATTTCTTCATAACCAGGCAAAAACAAATTGTGAAATTCCCCTCAGTTTATTTGGTAAAAATTTCATATAAAGAATGTCTCTGCATCAAAATATATTCATCTGGCACAATCTGGCTGCTATTCTGCAAATAGATTACCAAACTTCTAATTACATCAATCTTGTTGGATTAAAACAGCAAAGGCTTGGTCATGATGCCTTTGAAAACTGCATTCTGTATTAAAAGAGAAAGGGTCATAAAGAACCTTAGTATGTCTTTCAATGTGCAATTCAGAAAAAGGTACGTAAATGAGAAAGATGTATAATCTACATTTTATTTAGAATGATATGCATACAAATGATTTTCCACAATGTTATCGCTGCAATTGCTTTATAATTTTACCATGTTACATTTAGTTTGTGAAAATATTTATTAAAAAATTATTTTCCGAATGAGTTAAAATTTTCCATTTTTTTAATCGCAAGAATCAAATAGCATAACACAAACAAAAGTAAATCTTATGCAAAAATGAAATAAATTTTTACTTTCTTAATATCCTGAATTTTTTTCTTTATGGTTCATTGCCTGAAGAAAACCTTAATGCCATAATGATTTTCTTGAGGCATTCTGTTGATATATCTGCAATCATCCTCCCTTTTTTATTCGCTACATACTATGCTCAATTTCGATACAGCTAGTTTCCTGAGACATTTTTGATTAGTGGCTATTTTTATCTTTGCACTTCAGTATTTCTTAGCAATTTTACTGACGGGAAAAAATTTTCTAAAAAATCTGCAGTATGATTCGATGCATTCAGTGGTAGATTGTGCCCCAATAAAGAGGCAGAGAACAAGCATTCTGCATCAATAACTTTTTAGTCCTTTGTTTCCACAAAAAAATGTAATTTCCCCCCTAATACAACTCAAGTTGTTTTTACATAAGCACATGCTTAAGAACATCGGCCCTCCTGCACTGCAAAATCGGAAAATCACAATGACAAACGGTACACATTGCAATATTACAAAAATCACTTTTTTGGGTTCAAATAATGAAGTATTAAGCCACGCTACGTAAAAATCATGAGAAAATTTTAAAATAAAAGAAAGTTGGGGGAAATATGTTGTAAATTGGGTTGGCAGTAGTATGGTCGGAAATCAGGAGAGCTGGCAACTCTGAAATAAGAATAAATTAAACATCAAAAAGGGCAGAAAATGCTGAAAAATATCAAAACTTGAATAAAAGTATTTTTTTTTATATTCATAAATTTAAAAAAAAATACTTAACAGCTAAATAAAAGGCTGTCTACATCTTCCCCCAGCTTGAGAATCCCTGTTGTTAGTCCTATGCTTACATAAAAAATATATTTTGCTGCTAAAAAAAAGAGAGAGAAGAGTGCGGGTCTTTGATGACATAGCAGCTCAAGATAGCATGTTTTATCTTTTAATATATTTGTCATATTATTTGAGGTACACAGAAGTATGGAATATGTATATGATACAAAACAGAACTTTTGATTTACTTCTTTAAGAAATCTGCAGCTGAGGTGCATCAGCTGCTTCTAGAAGCATATGGTGAGGCTGTCTTAAGTGACAGAAGTTGTCGTGAGTGGTTTCAAAAGTTAAAAAATCGTGATTTTGACGTTGAAGACAAAGAACGTAGCGGAAGGAAAGTACATGACGACGCAGAATTGGAAGCATTATTGGATGAAGATTGATGACTGCTTGCCAGGCATAAATGAAAGGCTTTGCACTGTATAGTCACTAGTGATGAAAAATAGATCCACTACGACACCCCAAAGAAGAAATCACAGATATCACCTGGCCATACTTCAACATCAACAGCTAAGTTGAATATTCGGGGGGGGGGGGGACCAAACCATGTTGTGTATATGGTGGGATCAACTTAAGTGTCATGAGTTGCTCAAATCACACAGAGCCATTACTGGGACTCTCTACTAAACACAACTGATGAGATTGAGCCAAGCACTTGGAACAAAAATGATGCACTCACTACTCCTCCAAACTTGACAAAATACTCCCATACGATAATGTTCATCCATATGTTGTGGCGCCAATCAAAACCTACTCGGAAACACTCCAGATGAGAAGTTCTCCCCCCCTGCTGCATTCACCAGTTATAACTCCTTCTGATTATTACTGTTTTGATTGATGATGCATGGCCTGTCTCAGCAGTGCTTCACATCATATGATGATACCAAAAATTGGGTTCATTTACGGATAGCCTTGAAAGATGAAGTGTTCTTCCTATGTGATGTCTGTATGCTGCCAGAAAGATTGGAGAAAGTAATGGCTAGAATGGATTATACTTTGAATAAAACATAATGTACTGTTCTTTCACAATAAATGCCTAATTTTTGATAGAAAAACAGCAGACTTATTTGCACTCTCGATATTAATTTTCATATATTGTTAACAAATATTTATTAGGCATTATTAGTAAAAATGAGAATAAAGAAATTCTATGTGAAAAATCCTTGATAAAAGTTTATTTGGAAATTTAAGGTTTAATATAACTGTTTCAATTCAAAGATTGTAACAAGGTGCATAAACCACGTTTGGCATTATTAATGCAAACAAATACGCTAAATTTCAAAATGCACCAATATATAAATTCTGAATAAAAAGGTCCAATTTTTTCGCAGAGATGCCTAGAAAGACATCTGTTTTAAGGTAATGGTAAAAATTTATAGGTTATAATTCAAATTTTAAACATAAAATCAGAAAAATAATACATGAATTTTATTTGGATTAAACATAAATTTCACTTTGTGAAAGAAATTAGTTAAGCTTAATTTAAAAGTAAATATTATTAAATGTACACTAAATTCAATTAGCATATATTTAATAATACACTCATGTCCATAAATTAAGGATAATTCAGAATCACACAGAAATTGCATTCTAAATTAAAGATTTCACCTGTAGAATTATCGTACACATCTTCAAGAATATGCAAATTACAGGAACCCATCAGATGATGCCGATAGTATGTCACAATGGAGAAGTGTATAGTCGCTAAGTGCGAGAACCGAATAGTTATGAAACAGAGGACGCATGTGGATGATTTTTACATGGTAGAATTATCAGCTGCCTGGAATGTGGGTGTACTAAGAAGGAAATATCCGAGGAACTTGAGCCCAAATGTCATCTCCAGGCTCTGGCAATGATTCCAAAATGATGGAAATATCAATAGGCATTACACTTAAGATGCTGGTACATTGTTGTCCTTCTATTATATTTGATGCAAGGTAACAACAAGACAAAGAATGGAAAAATTGATAAAAATAATTTATGAAAGCTATTTTTAAATAAACTATCAGAAGTTTTCTATTTTATTTCATGTTAAGCTTTGCTCTCTTTTTCTTGGAGGAGAGGGACAAAAGGAGTTAAGAACTGGCTGCTTTTTTTTATTATTTAAATGTCAACTTCAGATTGTTGTTATTATCTATGAGCAAAAAAAGTAACATGTGCGAGAGTTAAAATGATGGAATAAGCAGCAACATGGTGAAGCTCATCATCATTTGTCTTCTTACTTATCAAAGTTCATATAGATAGAAACAAGATCAAAAAATAACAATCTGTTTGATGCCAAATAAATTCCTGCCAGATAGCAAGAGCAAGATTTCATTGCCTACAGAACTCAGTGGGTACTGAATAAACAAGAAAATACTAAAAAGTAAAAATTTGTATACCTCTGTAAGAATGGCTTTTTTCTTTGTGCAACCTTTTGCTTTTTCTTTACTTCGCTTCCTCTGTGGTGGTCGCTGCTTGTCTTTGTCCCTCAACCATCCTTTACGTTCATCCCAACATTTAAGACAATAACGAAGAGGAGGTTTATTTAGCTGGCCACATGTATTACATTTCCACTGATCCTGGGAAATATTAAATTAGAACAGTATGTTACAGCAAAATTTAATATTTAATCCTATGAAATAAAGCAATAACTTAATTTCTTAGCATCAATAATTCTATACATTTAGTTCCAATACTAGTGATTACATGTTTAATTTAATGATCAAATTAGAGATGAATTAATAATATAATTACACTTATTTTAGAAGAGTTGTCCATGCATTAAATAATACGCTTTTATTAGATTAAATATTAAAAATAATAAAAAATGAAAACTACATAAGTTTGAAATTATATTATATACTCCTTTAAAGGTTCTAATACAGGATATTTAGAAATATTTATAACAATCAAACATTCTTAAAAATATTACATTAAACAACTTTCTACAGTCTAAAAGAAATTTTAGCATGCATAACACGAATAACTATCACACATATTTCAAGTTATAAATTAGTAAATAATTTATGTGCACTACTGTTAATTTATCTTTTTTCCCTCCCCCCTTTTCCTTTTTGGGGGGATAGCTAATAAAAAGCTAAACTATGTAATAAGATTCTTTTAAGGTTTTTTAGAAGGCTTCAAAAAATTAAATATAGTAAATAAAACTACTTTTTTAAAATACCAGGAAGAGGGAACTGATTATTTGTATGTTTGCATTAACTTTATAAAATTATATTTGCACGCTGATTATAAGAAGACTTGAAATGAAAAATAAAATTACGCCAAATAATTTTTTTTTAAATTCGGACTTACAGATTCTGATATTTCAACATCAAAACATTCATTTTCAGAGGAGCTATCATCAGCCCAAAACTCTATATCACTGTCAGTCCGACAGATATAGGTTATGACTGTCTTCAGCGTTTCCTAAAAGGAGCTAAAGTGTTAATATAACAAAGGCGACATGAATTTACACTAAAAAATGAGCAGTTCACATGGATTACAGGTTTGTATCTGTATAAATTCCATACATGCAATAAAGTTTAATTTTTTTTAGTGAAGTAATTTAAAAATAAAAAGCATCTGGTACTTGTGTCAGCCAACTCCCATCAATACACAGACAAAAGTATCACTCATGATTCTGCTCTCTTGCAAGCATAATGGCAATTCTAGAAGTTGCCCTGGATTTTAAAAAAATGTGATTTTTATTTATTTTTTTGGTTAAAGGATGGTGGGATTGGTATCTTTTTATTTTTTAATGATTATTATTTTTAACATCAGATTCAGACCAATTACAGCAAGCACATGCCTGCACTGCATCATAATTTTCTCTGCTATAATCCTCTTCTACCAGATGTTTCTAGAGATAATGTTTAGACATCTCAGGTTAATTTTTATTGCATTTTGCGTCATAAACTTACTAGATTTGTCAAGAAATGATCCAGGAGCAATCCATTATTTCCATGTATGTGGTATTTTGCTAAAAGTCACAATATTCCAACCAGCCTACAATAGAAAGTTGTACAATGAAAATGTATTTCTTGATGATTGCTAAGGAAAAGTATTCAAGTAAGGTTCAGATTCCCTACTTGAAAAATACTGTCATAATTTTATATTTCTATCATTACATTCTAAAGGTTGAAAGATGACACATTACCCTAAATAATTCATATAATAATATGAATATATAAAATGCATTAAAAACTATCATCTAACTGCTAAATTAAGAGGTAGGAGATGAATTGAGGGAAGTCATCTGCCTTCTTACACAGTTGTGTCTAAGAATGAAGTTTATACAAATGTGACATCCCTAAAATTTATTGGTTTATTGCAATGAAATTTTGTTCACACATATCTAATACTACGAGATATCTAACAGTGACATGAAATAATTACAGAGAGTAAGGGGCATACAGCAGACTATGATGGAGTGTGGGAGAGAACAATGTGAGAAAGGCATGTGGTTATGAGTAATTCAAACGTCTGCATTCTACAGGTTACTGGAATTGCCTCTGCTGCGATATATTAAGCAGTGGCAAAGTGTTAATCCTCTCAGATTTCATTTTGTAAACTATATTAATTTAACATTTGCTTTTGTATTTTTTTAGCAGTACATTGTAATTGGTAAACAAGTTTAGATGAGTTGATGAAACTCTCTCTTAGACTAAGAAAAAAAGATATTTCTTCATATTTTCATTTTGTTGAGTTGATCTCAGCCCTCACAGAAATCTCAAATGAGAAATCAAATAAAAAATTACTTTTTATTCATTAATAAAAGATGTCTTACTAGAAATCCTATATGATATCTTCCCTGATACAAACATGATTACAGGTGAATTTCTATCATGGTTGATGACCATTGAGACAGAATTATAGGAGTTTATGTAATAACTGGAACCGAAAGTTATAGTACGTTAAAAATGGTGGTAAACTGTCAATAAATGTGTGCTTTCCTGTTGCAACCATGTTCTTACGTGCATAGTTGCCAACTTATGAGACTCAATTTTTTTTAAGAAATCAGGAGATTTTTCTCAATGACAAAAATATTTTTTAAATGATAAAAATATATTTTTCAATAATGAATTAATATAAAATAGTTACTTATTAATATTTGAACGTACAGTTATTAAATGCAAACAGCAGAAAAATATTTAATGTGAAAAAAACATTTTTATTATTTGCAAAAATACTTAATATAAAAAAAAAATATTTGCATCTTTTTAAGATAAAAATAATACTTTAATCAGTTTTCGTACAAATACTACACTAAAAGTGGGAGATTTTGCTTTCATTAAGAAAGAAATTTTATTCATATAATTCCCATGTCGGCCTGCTTTTTTTAATAAAAATTTCCCAATGTTCCATTACTAATATTAGATCTAAATTTACTCCTTGTTTTCGAAACAACACTGAAAATCCTTTCGCACTCTGTGTTACTGTAGGAAACTGCCAAGAATGCCAACATTATTATAGACAGTTCACTATACTTTCAAATTCTATCATGACCTTTCAGTTTTCCAATTAAACTCCACTCGCTGTCAATCCTAAAAGGTTTTATAACTTTATCCAAGTCTCTAATTTTAAACTCCAAAACGGACTGCAATTTATCAGTTGCAACATCAATATCATCGTCTTTCATGACCAAATGAAGTAAAACTGGAAATGTATTAAAAAAATATCTTATATCAGAAAAAGATGCATTTGCTAGAGATCAAATATCTGCAACATTAGCACTTAAATCATTTCATCGCTGATTGGAAATTTATGTAGTACGTAATGACATACTCTCGGCAGATGTAGCTTCTAAATGTGGAAATAAATATTATTTTTCCCTTCCTCTGAAAGTTCTTCTACTACTTAATAGCAGCCCCCATTACCAAATCTTAAATCTTTATAAAAATAAATAAATCACATCATATACAGAATTAGAACACAAAACAAAGTTTGGTTTTATAAAAAAATGTCTTTAAACAGATCATAAATCATTCATTGTAAAACATGAATTAATGAAACTGTGGTCCGTACAACTGTGTTAAGAACCAAATGATGGCAAAACGAATTGTACAAAAAAAAAAAAAAAAAAAAAAAAAAAAAAAAAAAAAAAGAGGCTTCGTTACAGTTCAAAGTCAAAAACATACATATTCGTTCTTCAGAAGATAAACTTGTAGTAATCGGAAAATGTTTCCCTTGTTGAGAATTTTTGTTTGTTAAATTTAAAAAGAAATTTGAATCAGCTTTATGCTTGTATTTTGTAGTATTGTTTTGAGAACTGTCAATTAAATTGCTCACTGGTATAGAAATTATTTTTTTCTAAACCTATTTTCACCATTGGGAATTTTAACTAAATCTCCATTTATTTAGGTATTTTAAACTTTCAACAAAAGCATTTACTTCTTCTTTAAGAAGTGCAAGAAGTAGGTTCCATTAGTCAAGGATTTTAGATAAGCATTTCTTTAAAGATAGGTAGTGTGCAGATACATTTTTCAAAATTTCCTTACTTTATTTATTTAGCATTATGCAGTTGTTGGAATTGTTTCAATTTTTATTTCCCTTTAGAATGCCTTTCAAGACAATAATAAATATCAACAATACATTCATCCACACTTGTTAGTAAAGAATCTGCCCCTTCTTCAGCTGCTTAATTTAAGATGTGATAGGTGCACCTCATAATTTACAAATCTGTATTTTCCTTTTTTAAGATGCCTGCAACACCAGTCTTTAAGCCTACCATTAGTGATGCATTATCAGCACCAAGTGCTAAGCAAATTATCCAAAGGAAATGCATTTTCTTTAATTTTTTTTATAATTAGTTGTGCTGTATTAAAGCCTGTCGAATTTCCTTCTAAAGTGGGGACAAAGTAAACTACACTCATAAAGACACTGAATTAAAAAAAAGAACAGCAATTGGATACAGTTTTGAACCGGTATTATTGCTTCTATCCATAGAGAGGAGAGTGACTGTGTTTTAATGCAATCAATAACTGAAGATTTATTTTTTATACCCACTTCTTTAACAACTGCAACCGTTTTTGTCCTTGCACTTGAGTACTTCTTAGCGATTTCGCTATTGATAAACATTTATCTAAAAAAAAGCTGCAGCATGATCCGATGCATTCAGTCACAGGGCGCTCCAGTAAAACGGCAGAGAGCAGGCATTTTGCATTAATAACCTTTTGGTCCTTTGTTTCCACATAATTTTTTTTTAAGAGAACACATGTTGTCCTTGTGCTTTTGTGTACGCACACATCTGAGAACATTGGCCCTTCCACTGTGCAAAATCGAAAAATCGCAATGATACCCCAAATGTATACATTTCCCTGAGAACAGAATTTCCTTTAGTTATTGAAGTCATCTGTGTACAGCTTTTGAAAACTACATGAGTATTTTACCTTTTTTGCAGACATAACTAAAAACAAAATACCACAATTTCTTAAGCTACTTCTTGAAAGCACAGGAACTCACACAGTTCAGCTACAAGATAAACGAAATAACATTCTCCATCTTCCTTTGTGCTCATTGGCTAATATATGCCCCATGACACGCAAAGGTGCTCGATACCCATTGGAGAACTGAAAAAGACCGTTTTTGGACGAATGTGCTGTCACTCATAAAGCAGAAGCATGCCATAATTTCTCACTGATGAAACGACTTTGGTTTTCTATGTAATTTAGAAAAAAAACCAATTACTTTTAGATGCCCCAAATCACTTTTTTTTGGGAGGGGGGGGGCTAATAATGAAGCCAAAATACATGAGAAATTTTAAGAATAAGAGAAAGTCGGGAGAAATATTTGTAAATCGGGTTGGCGGAAGGACGGTCAGAAATCAGGAATCTCCTGCCTAAATCGGGAAAGTTGGCAACTCTGCTGGTGCATCCTTTAAAAGTTTGTACTGTAAACTGCCAATAAATGTGTGCTTTCCTGTTGCAACCATGTTCTTACTGGTGCATTCTTTAAAGTTTGTACTAAACCAAATGTTTTGTATTATGGGGGGGGGGCAAAACATGAAACCACATATTTCCAGAATTTTTCAGCTAATAATGTGACCACTACACACAACTTAACATGTCTCACAACAGGCTCTCATATATTAAATCAGGCTGTTGATCAAAGGTTGTAGGTGCTGACATTATTTAGATCTGACAACTTTACTGGCAATATCACTGATTAACTGAAAACTCATATTTTCCTTGCCATTTAAAATATAAAAAAATACAGTTGATGGCCAATGCATATATGAAGCATCCATTCGGGAGAGGTTTTTTTAATATATATATACAGGGTGTCTACTTAAATCCGGTACCACTCACTTAACTGTCATTCATGTCCACAAGGTGTCTTTACATACTAAATCAACGATGCTCTACGAGTTTGTAATTCACTTTTTCTTTCTATATCGTACTGTTTTCAAGGTAAGGATGCTAACTCTGCCATTTTCTACCATTTGGCATTGTAAGCATCTAGCAGCGCATAGCTACTTTACTACTACCACACCACTTTACCATTTGGCAGTAAAACAAGTGGTATTGGACTTTAGTGGGCACCCTGTATGTATATATATATAATAATAATAATAATAAAAGCACCCACTCTCCAATAATTCTCAGAAAGCCTAAGGTTTAATTATTTCATACAATTCTGCACAATCACAATTTCCTATAATGAAAATAAGCAGCGATATGTTTTTCAATACACAGATTTTATTACATCAAAATAGTCAGCTTCCATTATTTTGGCGAGAATATAATGAAGCTTCAACGACGAGAACGTAGCATTCAATTTTGTTACATCCAAGAATGGGTATGCCTTTCTTCACAAAAGATAAGCTCTCCTCTGCAATCTGTTGAGGAGATACATACCACTGGCCACCAGGCTAAAAGGGCTTACATAACAGCAAGGTTCTTCTAAAAGCTCTCTCTTAATTTTTCTAAGGCAGTGGTTCTGAATCTCTTTCACCACAGACGACCATTCCCTACTCCTATCCCATACTCAAAAACTATATATATATTTATTTAGATTACTTTTTAATTTGCTTTATAAATTAAACAAGTATAAAAAATGTTGATAAATACCAAAAATGAAGAAAGGTAGCTTTTTCATACTCATACCTAAAACTAAATACTTAACAGATAAACTGCCATCCTACCCCGAAGCCATGAAATTCTCTCTCAGGATGGAACTCCTTCCAGCTGAGAATCCCTGCTCTAAGGCTTCATGCATATAATGTTACATATCAATCCTCTACAGGTTCTTTACCAGTCTCTTGGGGATGTAGTTTAGAATCTGCATACCATTATTTGACACATTCATAATAACAAGAAACCTCCACTAAAATCTGAGCAGCCTCAAGCCTACCAATAGTTCTACACTTTATTTAATTATCTAAACAGTTGCAGTTGAACCCATTTTAATTGAAACCAGTCTTATGATTTTTCATGAAACATAATTCTCCAAATGAATTCCAGATTCTGAGAGTGGTCACTCAGATTTTCTTAAAACAAGTACCCTTTTAATATTTTAACAACTACTGAAATTCTCTCTCAGGAGGGAATTCTTTCTCATTGAGAACCCCTGCTCTAAGGCTTCACGCATATAATGTCACATATCAATTTTCCACAGAAGGTGGTGATGTTCTTGACCAGTCTCTTGGTGTAGTTTAGAATTTGGATACCATTATTTGGCACACTCATAATAACCAAGAAACCTCTGCTTAAATCTGAGCAGCCTCAAGCCTACCAATAGTTCTACACTTTATTTAAATATCTAAACAGATTCAAGAACCATTTTAATTGAAACCAGTCATGATTTTTCATGAAACACAATTCTTCAAATGAATTCCACAGATTCTGAGAATGGTCCCTCAAGATTTTCTTAAAACGAGTACCCAAACTAAGATTTTAACAGCTAGATGTCTGCATTACATTTACCATTCCCCAAATTATATATAACATCAATTTTTAAAATAGAAATAGCTGTCTTGAATTAATGCAAAAAAATGTGCTCCTCACATTAATTCTGGACACAAGTGTATTTAGTAGAGCTGCTATGAAGGAAAACTGCAGAGAATAACCATTTAAAGCAATTTTGAATGCAACCGCTAAATGATGCCAGTTTAATTGATCTGCTGATGTTGAAAATATATTTCATCATTAAAAGGAGTCAACTGACTATTAGCAGTGTATTGGTGGGTACCAGCTAATGCTTAAGTACAGAATGTTGAAAATTGATTTAAATACTTACATCATTCACTTTAAAAGGATAAAAACTGAGTTTAATCTTTATAAAAGTATCAAATTTTAAGAAAATACAGCATGCTAATATATATATATATATTTTTAGCAAGCATTTTTAACTGAGAAAAATTGTTTGGAAAACAAACTGGTTATCAGTTTTCTGTTTACAGGAAAACATTTTTGATAAATTACAATCTTTACAGCTGCTAATAAAAATCATGGTAACCATAAAAAATTAGGTAACTAGACTTTTCAAATTTGTTTCAAGAAAAATGTGAAATCTGATTGTTTATTATTACACAAGTACCTATTTTTTTTAATATCATAAAAGAAAAATAACACATACTGTTATGATTTTTAATGAATGACCTTTAAGTAAAAACATTACTACTACAAATTTGTAATTTCTCATTTAATTTTTTATCTGAGAGATTGTACTGCATTGTATAAAAGAAATCTTTATGATTCTTTTTAAGATAAATGTATTTAAACATTTTCAGCTTCAGTTTTTTTTTTTTTTTTTTAAAGATGTAAGAAAATGACCCATTATGTCTGTTTGCACACTGGTGGTTAAAAATATTTATTCACAATCTAACGAATGAAAGATAACTTGCAATACAAATGCATACAAAAAAACATAACATGTTAAAAATAACAATAATAAAACTGAATAAAATAAAATGTGTTCAAATATAATAACATATATAAACAGAGGAAAAAAAAATTTAAAATATTTTGCTAAATGCATATCTTTCATACATTTTGCTTAAGATAATTTGCATTAATTCCATAGTATCATCCTGATTTAAGATTGATACTGACCTACAACACCCTGCACTAACAGTGCTCGATCTTTTAGCTTAACAAAGATTTTCTACAATTTAGTCAAGATTGAAAGAAATTTTCCAAGATGATGAGGAACAGAAACTTAAATTCAGTGATGCAGAATTTCAGTTTTTGAAGAAAACGAAGGTGACAACCTTAATTCTACACAAAAAGAAATGACAGCTTCAAAACTGTAAAAAATGTTAAATCTCATGCTACCTGTACCATTCAAGTTAGGATAAAATATATGAAACTAGTATGGATGAACAGCATGTTGCAAAATTCAGGAAGTGAATGAAACACATTCAAAGTAATCAGAAAAGAAACCCACAACAATTAAGTGGAAAATATGGGATTTCTTTCACTCTTCAGAAGATTTTTTCTCATTCTAACAAATTTAAATTCGCAATCATGGTATTACATACATATGTACGTCTTAGTTTTGGTACATGCACATTAATTGTCCAATACTATTGTTTCCATTTTTACATGCTTTTATGGAAATGTTTGTTTAGACCAATACTAATTTCAAGGTCAATGAAACAACAGAAGGAAAGTCATATATTGTATTAACTTTCTAAATGAGTTTAAGAGTGTAAAATGTATGTTTCGGAGCAATTGGCAACTCAGCATAATAAAACTAAATAGGCATACAGAATTTAGTACCTTTAAGATAGTTACATTCAAGTTGATAGAAGGTGTGTGTGAGAGAGAGAGAAGAGGACTTGATACAGTTAAAAAGACATAACCTAGATATGCTACTAAAGTTTTATAAACTTGTCGATGCTGAGTATTAGTCCTTCTGCATTGCTAAATGCTTTGAAGTTGTTTCCTGTTTATCTATCACAGCTGAAAACAGTATGTACTTTTTATTTACATACACAAAGGAAGACGAAATGTCAAAATATCATTTTTTAAATCAATCAATCAATTTCAAAAATTCAGTCGTGTTGGGAGACAGAACTGGTGTATAACGAATACCTCAAAAAACTGTAAATGAATGAAATCTCTAGGTTTCAATGCATTATGGATGAATTAAACAAAAACATATTTGCAAGACTTAGTTTTTTTCACATTAAAAATTTTTTTTGTGGAAAAAATGGTTTGTGAAGAAATATGTGCCAATAAGAAAATACCATTTGTTTCAGCTAATGAAGTGGTAAAAATTAGCCAATAAAAAAATCAAAAGCCCATTTCTTAAGCTACTTTACTTCTTTATTGCAAAATCACACAGGAAACTAAAAATGCACTTCCACTGAAACTTTGCAGCAGTGCATCAACCCCCTAAAACTTTTACTACACAAGAATGGTCACTCTTAAAAACTTCAATCTAATGGATTATTTATTACAATGAAGGTTAATATTTTAGTTAATCATCAAATAAGCTGAATTTGCATAGTTAACTAATAGCTGGAAATTTAGTCCCGACAAGAAAGCTTATAAATGCTTCACATTTAATTTAATTAAATGAACATGCTTAGGTTTCAGTCCAGAGCTTATTTGTTGAAACTGTTAAAAACCTACTTCCCAAATTCAACAAGTTTAGCATAACATGAGCACAAAATCTTTCAGCTTACACAATTAAATAGATCATTTTCAAAATTTTAAGTGATTTAAAGAACAAGAAGAAAAGTTGAAAAGTTTCTTCCTATATGCATCCTTTTTTCAATAGATTGTCCTTTTTAGAATATTTTCAACTACACACATGATAATAAATAACTCCCACATGGGTGTATTACATTAATGCTTGAGTACATGCAGAATTTACACACTTTATATTTAATGCTCATTCTGCTAAATAGTATCTACCAGTAAATATTAATGATACAGCCTCGTTTTTTCCTCACAAAATTTCTTCTTATAAAATGTTCGCTTTTATTACTACATAAGAATAGAGTAGTAACCTGGAACCATGAAGATAGCCAAACAAATGCATTCACCAATTTATAAAATCATCAATAAGCTGGCAACTTTTTTTAGTGACATGGATAATCAGAAAGTATCTAAAAGGTTTATTAGCAGGACATAAACATTTTCTTGCCTTAAATTAAAAAAAGAATGGAAAAGCTGACACTTCTCTCCAAGCCAAATAAGCAAATCTGCAGATATTTTAAGCCATGAAAGTATCTACCTGAATAGCAATGTAACTCAATGATGACATAAACATGTCAAATAAGAACATTGAGATAAATAAAATCAAAGACATACTAGTTAATGTAAACTAGTTGAAAATTAACTAAATAACAAACTATGGATTTCTAATTAATAAATAATTTAAAAATATATGTTAGCACTAAAATAATCAGCACTGAAAGTAAATACAAGATAATTCTGTAATTATTCAAAATGCAATTGTATTTTTATTTTTGCTTACAGAAATGCTGGGTTACACAGCATGATTATACATGGTCAACATCTTTTTACTCTTATGCAAGTTTGATATTCCCATCATATCTGATATCAATTATAGCTGCTCTGCCTTTCTTTTGATACTACTACCCCCCCCCCAAAAAAAAAGAAAGCTGTGCTTAATGATTCAGTCTTTGTGCTCAAGAGGTTAAAATAATCACTGTTTGGTTCATTAAAAGAGGCATAACGTGAAGTAATTAACACAAGATCAAACAGCGAAAGAAATAGTGTATACAATAAGTTGGCTCTTACAAATAATCTTCTCTGAAAACATAAAAACTGCACAAAGACAGACCATGCACAATGCAAAAGGACAATGTAGAAAAGGAGCTAAAATTTTTTAAATTTTAACTGAAATGAAAATTTATAGTTACATTAAGAACAACTACTCGTTTACCTACATAAACATTTACTTACAAATGAAGCCCAATTTCATATAAATATTAATGCAACATTTTTGTTTGCTAGTCCTAAAATATAATTTATATTATTGTTAAATAATACAGGTACATTACCTCAACATATTTTTCCTCATCACTATAGGAATCATTTTCCCCTTGATCACTACACAAAGAGGAATCATCCGACTCTACCTCATATTCTACATCAAATGTTTCCTCAACTGCTACTATATCCCCTGCATGCAAATCACGATCGCTACCTTGGCGGACATACCACACATCTTCTTCATTTGTATCACTTGTGTCTTTACAAAATGCTGTTTCATAACCCTAAAAATTACACAGTATGTTATAATATGATTTAAAATGATGGAATTTATTTTTTTACTCATACAAATATTTTAAGCATTATATAGACAAGCAATAAAACTCAAGTTATTTCGGCAAAATTTGTGCAATTTCGGCAAATATTACAGGGTGTCACTCAAATAGGAGAATGAAATTCTCTGACTTTTCCACGTGTGTTTTAAGAAAATTCCAGTCTTTCCATGTAATGCACTTTGGCTGTGCTAAGAGGTAAATTAATTATGGTACCACTTGAAAACACAAAAATTTGCCATTTACATACACGTATATACGTGTACATGGTATATATATATATATATATGATATATAATCTCCAAGGCATTAACTATTATAACTATAATAGGAGTTGTTTTCTCCACTGAAGATTGAGATTAGAATTTGCCCAATGTGGATTAATAAATGTCTTTTTTTTTTCAGACATTTTGCAGCTAAACAAAAGAAAAAACATATTTAATGATATGTTCAAATAAATTCAGGTATTTTATATTTATTCAGCAGCATACATAAGCAAAAAATTTCATGATGTTATGTCATCATACTGCTAGAATTAGTTTCAGGATTACGCCAGAGAAAATTTCCTGAAATTTGAAAGCATTATTTACTAATAATAAATAAATTCAGAGGGAAGAAGCAACATTAAATGATATGAATAACATGAAAATAATCAAAAACTGAATTACGATAATCAACAATATTTTGGTATATTAAATGGTTAGCCTAGATGACTGATTACTATTTTTTTATTTTGCTGCAAAATGACAAATAAGACATTTATTAGAAAGGGGAAAAAATGTTTAAAAGAATTTCGCAGTAAAATCCTAGTATATGCTACAGCTTGGCAAGATTTTGAAAATTGTCATCAACACCAAAAATGACCAGTTTACTGCTCATCATAATGTCGCCAAATTCTGTGTGTACTGTACATGGAGGTTAGAAAAGAATACATGCCAGCTATTCTAACCTCCATGGCACCGTATACTAGGATTAAACCGATTTTGTTTTATACAAGAATATCTATTTTCTTTAGTCCAACATGCACTGCACATACGTGTCTCTCAATTCTCAAGGTTACTGGAAACCAAAGTTACTGGGAACTTGCTTTGCCTTTCTGAAAGACAATCTGATTGGAGCTTAGAAAACTGGCTCTATGCCAGCTGCCCGAATAACACTCACAAGATGCATAATTCGCCAAGAAAATGAACGTTGGCGCAAAAGTCGTTTTTTTTGGGGGGGGGGGATCAGCTCTATGAAACTCCCTGACTTTTTCAGATTTTGACTAAAATATTTAAATTCCCTGAATTTTTTGGCCAATTTTCGATTTCCCTGACTTTTTGCGAGTAACATAGCAACCCTAATATTAGTGCATTAATTGCAGGCTCTCAATAAATAAATTCAGACATAAAATTAAAAAAATATTAAGGCTTAAATTGGAAATTTTAATAACTTTTGCAAAAATTACTTATACTGAAGAAAAAAGTAACCACTGATTATAACAATTTATTCAATCAAAATTTAAATATGTGTCATTTTAAAATGTTACAGTTAAACTGTTGGCATCAACTTATCCTGCAGTCTGATAAAAAATCATCGCTTTAGATAAATACAGATGATAAAAAACATACATGGCAAAACGAAAAACAAATTTTTGTATTTTAGTCCAAAAATACATGTTTAATTTTTAATGTATATTGTGAAAAAAAAGTATAATAATAATTACAAGATATAGTATAATAACATAATATATAGAAATATAGTAGAGTAACATAATAATACGTATTGCGAAATACAGTAGTAAATATACTACTATTAAAACATAAGAACCAGATTTTAAGATCTTAAAAATCATTAACATCTAAATAGCATTGATTTTCATCAAAATAAAGAACTGTACATTTTAAGCAAGTACTTACTACTTATTTTCTCTTTAAAAATAAAACTGGGTTTAAATCAACTGCTTTAGTTTATCAAAATTAAACTATAGTATAAAGTCTGGAGACTGGAATTGTCGGGACTTTGGCGATTCTGGAACTTTCTGGATTTTCGATTAGTTTATATCTATTATACATGTAGATAAGGCAACATCTTAGCCGCATTTCTCACAGGGTTGGTGAAATCAGTGGCAGCAAAAATATGAATGGCTGAATTTTTTAATAACTTTAGAAGAAATATTGGGCAGTAGAATTTAGGAGGGGCAAAATTTTAGTATTTAGGATAGGAAGAGCAGTAAAAAGTTAAGCATCAACCCTGCCCTCCGCCCAAGCACTCAGGGGACAAAACTGTGATCCAAGCGAATACTAATACAACTTCAATCAATGCATAGTAATTGGTCACAGTGTCACTACTAGCCAACAGGTGGTTAAAAGTGACATGCAAGATTCTCAGATGTGGGGAAAAAAATACCATTTGCAGCACATCTCCTTCTTTATTTTGTTATTATATTCCCCATTCCCATACTTTGACCCAAGATCTTATTTTATGTTATATAGGTTTAATAAATGGAAAATTATTGCTTGAAGAAAAAGTAAAATTTCTACTTTTGCAGAGATTAACATCTTAAATCATTCTGGATGTCTGGATTTTGGACTTTGTACTGTAGTTTACCAACAAGTAAAAAAAATTCCATTTAGAATAAGAAATACCTTGTAAGTTTAACCAGTTATTTTATGTTTTGGATTCTTACTGTCACTTCTCCCTTCTGTTTTCCAACCAGAATGCAAAATTAGTTCATATGTATTTAAAGATAAGGTATTTTAAATTGATAAGAGAGTGCATGTTTTGCCTCTAGAGGCTACATTACTAGGTTGGTCGAGCAGATAAGATTTGTAGTCTTTGCCCGGGCATTATAATTGCTGATAGTTGAATTCCACACTGGTTAAGTTTTTAGCCAACTTTGCATTAACTGATCTGTGTAGCTTTCAGCTACTAGTTTATTTTAATTTAAATTTTACATTTGAACTTAGTGTACTTTAAGTTATCTCAGCAAAAGCAGCTGGCTTAGTCAGAAGCACCAAGTATGCTTTCTGTTCTTATTGAATAAAGGGTCTTTTACATCCTTCTCAAGTTCTAGTTTTTACTTAGTTTTAACCGTAAATTAAGATGCACTTTTAATTTTGTTCTGTATTTATTTTAAAAATATAACACGGAGGAAAATCCTTGTTCACACAAATAGGTTATACAAAAAGGGAATAAAAACTTAGTAGCCTTATTTGAAAAGCCTTTAAATTCTTTTTTGTTTGATTCAGCCAAAAGTTATTAAGTGTGTTATTTTTGAAATCTTCAGTTAAGTGTTTGATCACAGCACATTTCTATCAATTGTTCTTTTTCTTCAAGAGAAAAAATTTCAGACACATTTGAACACACTGGATTTCTAATTCAATTTTCTTTTTCATAATCCTCAGAAAAATACATATTGAAATTATTTATCGATGAAAAACAATGATTTTTTTATGTCGGATGCTAATTCTTTTATTTTCTGTTAGACAACTTAATGGTAAAACGCTTAAAATCTATTATCTAATTCTTTCATTATTAGCTCGAGTTTTTTTACATTGCATTTATTTTATCTCTTAATGGTAAACAAATTAACGCTTTGTACTTTTAAGCCTATATTTAATTCATTTAACTTTCCAAAAATATCATTCAAATATGCTAAACACGCCAACCATAATTCAACACCTTTGCAATTCAGATTTTGAATCACAGAGGAAAATCTGAATTTCTGATCGAAGTTCAAAGACAATTTAAAACTTTGCATCCACCAATGATAAACACCTTACTTCTCAATGTAACGAAAGTGTTTCATGTTCACTGCCCACCTCTTAGCATAAAATCGTAAATATTCTTGAATTTAAAGCTCAGTTTTTAATAAAATTAACAAGTTTCACACCTTGATTCAAAATGATTTTCAGGTTTTCGGGGAATGTTTTGGCAACTAAAGCTTCATGATAAATGAAGCAGTGAGTAAATTCAGTTTCAGGTGAGACTTATTTCAGAAATAACATCGAAAAGTTTTCCTGCTAAAACCCAGGCTCTGTTACTGCATATGGGAATGCATTTATTCCAAGGAACATCATTCTCAGACATAAAATTTCATTTGCAGTTGCTCTATTATGAACAGATTCACAAAAGAAATACTTTTTGGCAATTTGTTTATCTTCTTTAAAACCTATGTAAACTAACAATCGAACAAAGTCCGTGATATCAGTATTTTCATCCAATTGCAATGCAAAATACTCACTGTGTTTTATTTTTTGAATAAGTGTCTCTTTTCTGGAATTTTCCATTTCATGAATTCGTTGACTTATTGTTTCATTTAATAATGGAAAATTATTAAGATCATTAGCCGTTTTTTCATTGAATAACATTAAACTGATGTCTTTAGCTCCTAGTAATATAAGGTTTTCCCCAACAGCATGAGCCTACCCAGTCTTGGGCTTACCAAGTAACTAACATCCAAAGATTTTCGACTTGAAGTAACAAAATCTTTTATTACTTGTTTCCAATTTTGAATTCTGATAACTTTCTCTTAAAATATTCTTCAGATTTATCCTTTAAATTGGCATGCTTAGATACAAGATGTCTTCTAAGAAATGATCGTTTCATACTTTCATTGGATAACAGTTCACTGCAAACAACACACTGAATTTGATGGTCCATTTCATCTCTATTCCAAAGTAAACCCAAATGATAAATAATTTTCTTTGTATTTTGTATAAACAATTTAATTTTATTTTCAATAATCTTAGTTCTAGTAGACTGTACTGGGACCATTACTTATGAGTCATAACGTTTCTGCTTGGTCAATCCTAGCCATTTTTCTATTTCGAAAATTTAGGTTTGTTTTATTATTTTTCACAAATATTTAAAAGCACAATATATATGAGTTCTTCGATACCAAACAATGATATTCTCAAATTACGTAGAAAAGTAAGGAATAGAAAGCAACAAGAATACAAAATACCTGGTGTTAGAGACAGGAAATCAACGGGGAAAAAAAAAAAAAAAAAAAAAAAAAAAAAAAAAAACAAGACTCTAATTGAAATAGAGCAATATGAGCCCGGAAATGGTGGTGACATAAAAGTGTAGATATGCTAATAAATCGATCAACTCTAAAAGAGTTAATGAGATACTATTATCTTTTTGTACGAACATATTTTTATTTCTGATTAAACCCAATATCCATTTCTATTACTCCATTTAAAAACATCATTTATGACAAAATTTTGTCATATCTATGGCTAAAAGAATATTTGTGAAAATAAAACAGGATTATTTTGCAAAAGTCTATGGGTGGCTACTGACCTTGAACAAAGTTCAGATTGCATAAATTTACAAGTGTTAGGGAAAAAACTTAACCAGGATTGTTGGGGTTATTTAATAGTTAAAAATACTTTGTTTCTTTGTGTACTACTTATTTTTCACCAGCTGAGAATTGCTGTTTTAGATTTAATTCTGGAATGCCTACTGTGCAGTCCTATATTCAACAGTGTCTGCTGAACTGTATGCTCCGAGACACTTGCACTTGGACCTACACTGTATTGGAGTGTCAGCCGAGCGACTGTCTGGCACCCATTTTGAAGTACCAAGCGGAACACACACTTTGATGTCCTCTTTCTTTGATGCACACTTGGATGTATAACACCTTGACGTCTATTGCTGGTTTCACTGTCATTTACCCACTTTGCATAAATACTAAAAATGGCAGATCATGAACAGCCTTGTGCAGTTTAGGAAATACTTGTTCTGAGTCTTCAGGCCATTACAATCTGCCCTCTATCAAATTCTCTTAGAACAGCAGACTTTCCATCACTCGCAAAAGAAAAAAGCAAGAATACTTCCTAACTTTCTCCAGCAGCAGATAAATACAATTCCCAGTTAACCATGTGCCCTTCATGTCTTCCAGATGAGTTTATTGATGTGGGGATAGTCATAATGCTTTGATCCAGAGAATATCTATTTTTATCATTTTTTTCAGGAGTTTCTGCCTCTCACAGTAAATTGCTTTTGACAAATTTTGAGAGATGTTTATTTAGCATACTATGGAGAGTTGTGTACAGAAAGGGGCACATGGGCTCAGCTAGCTGTCTGAAATGTTTTTAGAAATGGATGTAGAACTCCTGCAACAGAAATAAAAAAAAGCTATTTTGCCAAAAGAAGCTTATCTATAACAACTTCTCTCTTTGGCAGTTTGGATGATTCTATAAATTTTTTCACACAAGGAAAAATATCCATAGCTTTGTCAGCAATAGGTATGTTTTCACACCATCTTAGTTCAGTGGAAAGTTGTACAATTAACGATGGCAATATAATCTTAAAATCAGGACCATCTTTAAATGATGCACTTAGACTCCCAGTCAGTTGTTCTATGCCCAACTTTAAAGGCTCCATGAATGACATGCAAATCACAGGATCCAATATCTAATAGAACATAGTGGTCATTATTATTTACTAAACTTTCTTTCAAATCTCTGAGGAATTTAAGATTGACATTTGGTTCATCCAAGAGATACTTGGAGCAATTTCTTTTTACCTAGTTCCGAAGATCCTCTAATAAGTAACATGTAAGATAAAAAGTATGTAAATCAAAATTATAATTTAAACTAATCCCTAATTCCCTTTAATTCTCCCTCTCTGTTCAAAAAATTGTAATAACCTTTGCATTGCTTCATTTTTAGATCATTCCATTTTGCATGGCCTGCTGATGACATAATAATTGGGAACTGAAACTTTCAACTCACACCAAAACCTTTCTCTTCGTGTGCTTCCATATTACATGTATGCACTTCAGCTCTGTGTGCTACTTGGATGTAACTTTCGCTGGGCTTGCCTCTTATTGCAGTAATATAAAAAATGTAAATGTTTTTTAATAGGCGCAACTAGAGTGCCAAGTTGATTGTGGCCACAAACGTCAACTGGAAAATAAAAATGGAATTAAAACTGCCTCGACTGGCAAGTTTTTTAGATATTACGAAGTCAACATATTACCATACTATGCAATCAGAATTCTTGCTCTTCAATATGGATCTATGATTTATCCTATACAACTATCACGCATTGATGCCATTCCGTCTTTTCCTTGCATTTCTATTACATACATATATATATTATTTAAAAAAATTTTGTCCCTTTAAAAAAAAAAAAAAAAAACACTCTACTGTGCAGTTTCTTGTGCTCACTTCATTCTCCACATTATCTCAAAATTTAACATAAAATTCCATTTGAGCTCTTTAGATAATTCTACTTAAAGCTTTATTGAACCATATTATGTATCTGGTGTTCCAAAGATCAGAAAAAAGCATCATTTGGAAATACGGAGTTACCACATGACACTAAATATCACATTTTTGTATGCCCCTGGGTCACAGCTTTAGCTTTATTGCTGTCATTAAACATTTTCTGGAACAGGCCAGCAGCATCATTAAACACATTAAAAGAAATATGTGAACAAACAAGTTTCATGCCCACAGTAATCCTGCAGCTAACACTTTGTCCTTAGTTATAAAGGAGTTTAAATTTAGTGATTCAGCAGATGGTGCCAGATATTGCGATTCTTCTGAACTGTTTTTATCTGTACAGGAAATGTTAAAAAAATTTTCTGAGTTCATCTTCATAGAAATTATTTTCTCATACTTTACAAAACATACATCTTGCCATGTTAGGAGTTCCTTCAATGTTGCAACCATGGACTCCAACGAGGTCTGCGATTAGAAAATGTCTTTTTTGCAGACATTTTATAGCTAAAGGAAAGAAAGAAATCTACTTAAGAATATTTTAAAATAACTTCAAGTATTTTACATTTATTTAGAAGCATACATAAGTAAAAAACATGTTTAGAAAATTTTGTGATGGTATGTAATCACACTAATAGAATTAGTTTCATGAGTATGCCACCGAAAATTGCCTGAAATTGTAAAGCGTTATTAACTAATGATAAATTTAGAGGAAGAAGCCACATCAAATGATATGAATAACATTAAAATAAAAGTTATTTATTTAAAGACTGAAAAAGATGAAAAGTTAAATTACAATAACCAACAGTATTTTGGCATATACAGATATATTAAATGGTGCCTAAATGACTGATTAACTGTTACTGTAAAATGACAAATAAGGCATTTATTTATTTAAAAAAAAAGGCTTAAAAGATTTTGCTTTTAAAGAGAATGGAGGAGTAGAGGGCTGAACAAAATCAGAAATTTCATAGGATAGAAGGCTTGATTACCTATTTTTACGACATATTTAACATGTCTGTTTCTGAATTTGGCTGCTGAGTTCCAAATTCCAATTGTTGTTTCTTGAAAATAAATTTTAAATGTGAATTATATAAAATCAAGTTCAGAACGAATAAATATTCTGGCATTTATGGGAAGGGGGGGAATTGCATAATTCCGAATTCCAATAATCATGATATATCCATGCCACCAATGATGTTGAAAAACATCATTGCTTTTGAAAATCTTAATAGTTCAATTTGATTTTTTTTAACAACGCACAACATTATGCTTCAAAAAGCACCAACAGATTTCTTTTAACTTTAAAAATGCATTACATGAATTCTTACCATTTTAACAAGCTACTATAACAAAATTTAAATAACTTACATTAAAAAAATTATTTGATAATGTGTAAAAGATTACAAAGTTTCACTTACCAGATTTTTTTTAAACTGGAGACGACAACAGGAAACTAACTCTCTAAACCAAGACATAGTTTTTTTTTTAAATTGGAGATGACAACAGGAAATAACTCTCTAAACCAAGACACAGAATTTTCTTTTGTTCAACATGCACAGATTTCTTTTCTTTGCAAGAGCAAAATTCACCGACTTTTCCTGGCAGTGCGGAAACCCTGTATTAAAGACATTTACTGCAAGTCCAAATGAGTTATACATTAAAATGACTAAAAGAAACCATCTGAAAGACTTATATGAAAGAAAGTTTAAGGGAGGGAGCATATGATGAGTGTAGCCCAAAAGTTTAATACTGACTACAGTGCCTTTTTACATGTTTGGATCACTTTCCAAAACACAGGTGTAGCAGTAAAAAAGACATCAGACGATAGGTCACATTGCTCAGCTTCTATGTTTTGCAATGGTACAACATCAAATGCCTCTTTTTTGTAGCCACATCCCTTAAAAAATTATCTGATGTGTACACCACAATTTCCTTGTTATTAAATTACACACATTTTTTGCTGCACTTCATTTCAAATTTCTTCCTTGAACTACTCTGACTTAATTAACTGATCTCTCAAGGAAAGTTGAAAACGAGATAAAAAATTGTTTTACATTCTATCAGTATGTACAGATGGCACACTAAAAATAGTCAAACTGGATATTTCGATTGACATATGATACTCAAAATTTTTCACAATTACGATACTTGCTTTGCTTCGTACAAGAAAGTAAAAAAGGCATATTCACCTGCTGACCTGAACACTGCATGTCATGGATAGCCATCATTTACAGTAGCGTAAAGTATCATCAATGGGACAATGTGCACTTTACAAATGGCTATCATTTCATAGTCATGAACAATTTTGGATACAGATATAATGAGAGTTAGGTGACACATTTTCATCCCAATAGCATCAAGGAAAGAGACTGTTACAATGATCCTGGCATGCTCATCAACAGAGGCATTACACTGAATGGCTGCACTGATCTTCAAATGTTTGATGAACATAACATTAGCAGAAATTGCCATTATTAAGAAGTGATCCATCCCAAGTGTGTTTTACATGAGGTACTATAGGAGCAAACTTTGTTTTTATAGATTATAATGCCAAAACCCATCAGACTCACGATGTGTGGAAGAACTGCTAAAAGTGAAAACATGAACGGAATAGTTTGGCGAACCTATTCTCGATTTAAACACTATGGAACACGAGTTGGATATATCGAGGAAATGATTTTCTACATAGGTAGCTCCATCAGAAAACATTCAATAACTGAAACAGATGTTCAGAAGAAACGGGCATTCTTATCTCAAAAATGTTCAGTCATCTGCTATCAAATATACAGAGACAATGCTATGCAAACACTGCATTTAAGTGAGGTTATATTGCTTACAAACATATGTTTATTGCTCTTCCTTTTGTGCAGACAATTATTTGTATCAATGGCATTTCAAAGGAGTGTAAAGTATCATTAATGGGACAATGATAAAACAGTTAAATAAATCCTATTCTTTTTAATGTTCATCAGCTTTCCATGACTCCCACATGACTTTTCGTGGAGAATTTATTATTAATAATTAAAGGTATGTGATTAAATTTTGTAAATTTAGTTATACATCAGGTGCTGCACGAATGCAGCTCTGCCATGTCACTGTTTGCAACAATCCAGGATTATAATACTGACATATTAAAGTTATCTGCACACCTAGAAAAGACAGATTTGGTTTAAAAAATATATATATTTTTATTGCATCATGCTCAAGTCTCCTCTTTCAAATATTTATTTTGTATCTAAAATAATCAAAATCTGAAAACTTATCTAGAAATGGCAAACCTCATTTGGAAGTAGGAACATATAACATCTTTTGATACATAAACAAGGTTATTCTTTAATCTCTAAAGATAATTAACAAATTATTTCCAATTTATTATTGCAAATTCATATTCATTGTTTCTCTTTCCATAACTTTCTTTCAGTAACATTTCATAATTATCAGCTGATTTTACTGTTACTCATCTTAATACGTAAAACATTAAGTACTTTATTAAATATTTGAAATAAAATTATTAAAAAAGAAATATTTGTTTTATTTAGAGACATGAAATCATGAGCTTAAGTTTGTTTGACTGCACATATATTAAAATTTATTTCAAATCACACAGATTTATTTGCATAATAAATATGACAATACATGAAAAATACTTATATGAATTTCCACATATTTTCTATACATTACCAGATTTTTTAAACCCTTTGTAAATGGCTGGGGAGGTTTTGCTGATTCAAAGAGTTTTACCCAAACCAGTGATAGAATCTAGTAGTAGTATGCGTAATTCATATAAAAACGTCAAATATTAAGTTTTCAAATTGTAAATCATTCTTTTTATGAGCCTGATTACTTTTTTTTTAAACTCAAGCAAACAAATTTTACATTAAAATTTCGAAACATTAATAACAAGTGGTAAGCTACTTTCTTTATATGAGGATAAATTTTAATTGTCTGTTAACACTGCACACATCGTATTTTCTTTAATCAATGTTTAAATAATAAATCATGAAGCAATAAACCACTATTTAACCTGAATATTACAAAACTTAAGAAAAACAGTTATGCCTATTTAAAATTCATTCTGCAGCTAAAACAGCACTGGGACCTAATGTTAGAATATATACATAAGAAATTCATTGCTGTTTTGTAGAGGTAAGTACTTTGTGGCTGACTTTTCAAAGATTGTGGATTTGGTGGGTGGCCATAATGGCCTTACTTGGCCTCTTACATGGCTACTCTAATTTTTTCAGGGGTAAGGGCATGTTTATTTTTTAAATATTTTCAATTTGCCATCAAACAAAAAAAAAAATTTCCTCCTTCCAAATAAAGGAAATTCTACCATACATTATGCTTTGCAAGAACAATTGCTGCAAGGGTCTGAAGGGGCGGATTGAGACCAGCTAGACGTCTCCCTAAAGCATTCCAAGCGTGCTCGACAGGATTCAAGTCCGGGGATCGAGCTGGCCACTCCATGCGCATAATTGTTTCCTGCTGAAGATAATCATCTACGATGCGACCCCGTGTGGTCTTGAGTTGTCGTCCTGTAACAGGAAAGCATCACCTATTGCCCCGGCATATGGGCGCACATAAGCATCAAGGATGTCATCTCTATAAACCTGAGCATTCACGGTTCCCCTTGGAAAGACATGGAGGTCTGTGCGTCCACCCAAAGACATGTCACCCCAAACACAGACACTGCCTCTTCCGTATGCATCTCTTTCATGAATGTTTGACGGATGATAAGAGGTTCCAGTTTCTCTCCATATCAAGACACTGCCTCTTCTGTATGCATCACTTTCACGGATGATAACAGATTCCAGGTTCTCTCCATATCAAATAACGTCTACTATCGCTTTCTAGACTAAACTGGACTCATCCGTAAAGAGAACAGCTCTCCATTGATCAAGCGTCCAGTGGACATGTTGTCGTGCCCACTGCAAACGGTCCCTCCTATGACGTGATGTGAGTGGCACACCATAGGCTCTGTATGCGGCTGGTTGGCTCGCATACAGACCATTTTCGTAAAGCCTTCTACGCATAGTTGATGTTGACACCAACCTTCTGGTGGCTGCAGCAAGGGAGGATCTAAGAAGAGTCGGAATAGGGGTTCTATTCCTGCGTGCACATAATGTCAAATATCAGTCACTGGCGCTCGTCATAGCAGTTGGCTGAACCTCCTAGATGCCGAATCTGTGGTTTGAAATTGCTTCCAAAATCTATAAACCGCAGAAGGACTCACACGTAGCCATCTGGCCACTTCTGTTTGACTTGCCCTGCCTTAAGTCTCCCAATGGCTCTCCATCATAGTTCTGCAGGCAAATGATGCATGGAGGTCATTGTTACGAATTGGCTATCTCAGATTTGTGATGTCACTTTCACAGTGAAATATGTGGGCTTGCTCTCAAACATGGACTTTTATGCTCTTTGCAGTTGACGTATTCCGAGTGCAGCACCACTAATTTGCATATTGCAGTTTTACTCAGCTACTCTTACTTGGCAACATATTCAAATTTTACGCGGTTTGGCTTATTTTTGAGAGAGTTATTGCTATTTTTGTGATTTTCCCTTAATTTATGATAACCAGTGTACATGCATCAGGAAGTCACTATTAATAAATAATATTTCAGTAACATTATTATAGATCACTAGAAAGGACATCCTACAATAAAAACCTGTAGCTGGCCACTGAATAAAATGATAGATCCCGTTATATAATTTCCTGTTCTTGAACTGGAAACATCCTTTCATTACGAATTTTTTTTTTTTAATGTAATACAGTTCAGAGAACAAATTCATACTCTTACCATTGCATTCTATGTTCATAATAAACTCATGTCCATAAATTAAGGATAATGCAAAATCAGGCAAAGGAAGAGTTAGAAGCAAAACAAATTTAACAAAAGGTAAAGAGCAAAAAAAAGATGCTATATGTTTGATATTATTAAAAAAACAGCGATTATTTTTCCCACGAGCAAATTACAAAAAAAAACCTATTTACAAAAAACCAATATTACACGGTTGGTATGATTATTAATACATTGTATGTCTCCCAGACGATGCAATACAGTCCGTACAACGCCTAGGCATGCTGAGTATCAAATTATCGATCTGATCTTGGGGGATATTACACCACTCAAAAAGCAATGCTCTCCGAAGTTCCGGTAGACATGTAGGAGGAGGTTCACAGGCTGCAACTTGTCGGCCAAGCATGTCCCACACGTGCTCTGCTGGATTCAAGTCCGGTGAGAATGCTGGACAGTCCATACGGGTGATATCCTCCGACTGAAGGCATTCACTTACGATGTTTGCACGGTGAGTACGGGCGTTGTCATCCATAAACACAAATTGTGCGCCCATGGTGCCCCGAAACAAACGTACATGTTGTTCCAGAATGACGTCCCAATAGATTTGGCTTGTCATAGTTCCAATTTGAACATGCAGGTCAGTTCTGAAACCCAGAATAATACCACCCCAAACGAGCACTCCTGCACCACCGTAACGGTGTCGTTCAATGATGTTTTCTTGGTGGTTATGGTACCTGGAGCTGTCTATATGAAAGTCCGTCGAGAATCAGACTGCAAGCTAAACCTGGACTCGTCGGAAAACATCACACAAGCCCATTGTTGTGGTGTCCACAATGTATGCTCTCTACTCCAGGCTAACTAGGCGACAGTGAGTTGCAGTATGTGGAACGCATCTGACAGGTCTACAAGCATATAGACCAATCTGCCCTGAGCATCTGTACACGGTGTGTCTTGAAATTGCCGTACCAGTGGCTGAAGAGAGCTGACGAGACAGGTCTGAGGCTGTGCTTCGCCTGTTTCTTTTGGCAGTAACTGCCAAATACAGGTCCTCATTCAGCGTTGTAACTCTGGGGCGACCTGTGCTGTAACGTCTACTCACATTACCATCATCTTGGAATCGTTGCCAAAGCCTGGAGATGACACTCTGGGCATTGGGTACGCCCACATTCCAGACGGCCGATAATTCTACTACGTAAAAAATCATCCAAATGCGTCCTTTGTGTCATAATTATTCGGTTATTGCACTGAAATGCTTATAAAGCGCCTGCGAACACTTTTACTTCTTTGCCTGTATTCCTTATATATCACTCTCTTATACTCTCGTCATTGTGACGTACCATCAGTGTCATCTGGTTACTTCCTGAAATATGCATATGATTCTTGAAGATGTGTGTAGTGATTTTACAGGTGACATATTTATTTTAAAGTTCGATTTCCGCGTAACTCCGAATTATCCTTAATTTATGGACATGAGTGTAAATCACTCATTTTGCAGTCTAAGAACACAGAACTCATTGGATACTTTCCACTGGATAATATTCTATTTCACCTACACATTAACAACTTAATGCATTTTCATTACTAGTAGCTGTAATAATAAAAAAAAAAAGTTGCCAAAGGCCTTTTTTTGAATTCACTTTCATTATCCTTCATTTCGAACACTCTGATAGTCTCCACTACAGAATAGAAGTGAAGAATCATCACTCTATAATATTAAAATCTGTACGCGTCTGTCTGTTTGTAACACGATCTCCTGGAGAATCACATGGTTCTGGGCTTAGCGAAGCACACTGTTCGATTGCAAATGGTCGTGGGAAGCCATTTTGACCATTCCAGTCTTCGTACGACTTTAATTAGCCGAGATATTAATTAAAAACCCGTCCCTTCTAGTCTCTTTAGAATATTTGCCCTTTTAAAGCTCTTTTTTCTCACTAGAGGGCACCAGCTCATTGCTGTTATGTTTGCATAAAATACTCAAGCAACTTGGAATGTAAAGGGAAATTTCGATTCCATCGCTGCGATTCTTGCATTCTACAATAGATTTCCCGCCAAATTTTACTTTTGCCGCAAGATCGTCTCTGCTTGCATAAGTAAATTAATTTTTTTCCCCCAAATTTTGAGCAACTCTGAAACATTTGCTATTTTGTTTACGTAAAAAATTCGCTCAGCTCAGAATGTAATCAAACACTGCTTTCGCATTTGAGCTAAATACTCACCTCCTCGCATTTGACTGAACTTGATTTTATCATTAATATATATCTTATTTCTTATTATTTCAAGATTAAAGATAGAAAATTTCGAGAAACTTAATATAATGTTTTACATTAAATTTAAGTAATGACGCCATACCCAAAAATTTTGGTGATTACACTTCGTACAAGGGCCCATTAACAGCTGGGCGGTTAAAATCGCTTAACACTGGTAGTTTGGTGCAACTTTCGAATCCCTGCGAACACGTGAGTGTTTTCGTGATTTTCCGCATATGTAACGTATATGCAGTATCCTGCGGATGCATAGGTGAATAAAGCGAGCGGGTTTGGCCGCTGCATGGGTGTTTTTCGTGACTTTCTGCATGCGTATTGTGTATGTGGACCTCGTGGATGCATAGGTAAATGAAGCGGGCTCGGTCCGCTAGAAAATCGCTGGACATGGGTAGCTTGGTCCAACTTTCGAATCCCGGTGAACGTGTGGGTGTTTTCGCAATTTTCGGCATGTATAACGTGTATGGAGCATCTTGTGGATGCCTATGTGAATAAAGCCGGCGCAACCCGCTCAGCTGGCGGGCCCTCCCACTGCATGGGATTTTTCGAGATTTTCCGCATGGGGAATATGTAAGCAGTATCTTGTGGATGCATACGCTAATAAAGAGGGCGCAGCCCGCTGAACTGGCACGCTTGCCAGCTAGAAAATCGCTGAACACTGGTAGTTAGGTCCAACTTTCAAATCCCGGCGATCGCGTGGGTGTTTTCGTGATTTCCCTCATGTGCAGTATCTTGGATGCATAAGGGAATAAAGTGAGCAGAACATCAAATGGGCTGGCTGAACACTGGTGGTTCTGTCAAACTTTCGAATCCCAGCGAACAAGCGGGCGCAGCCTGCTAGTACACAATAAAAGCAGACACATTTATTCTAGTGCTTCACAAAGCCATTTGTTCACACACACGCACGCACGCACGCACGCACACACACACACACACACACAAAAAAGCAGCTTAAGGAGGAAAAGAAGGTTTCAAACTCTAAAGGCTAACAAATATGCGCAAAAACATTACTTCTATCACCGTGTCTAAAGAACTTCATACAGAGATAAATATTTTGCTTAAAAATACAAATATGCATTTGCTATTTTTTTCTAAGCATGCTTGTATCTCTTATATTAGCAGTTTTCTATTCAAGAAGTACATACAGCAGATATCCACAAGGGATTAATAAAACAATTACATTTATATGAATTAAGTAAAATTTTGTAAAATAATATAATTATGAAGGCAAATCAATACAGGTTATATTTATAACAAATTTTTTTAAGTTAAAGAGAGAATTACTAACATGGATACTTTCATGGCTGTCAGAAGTATTTTCATATTTCGGAGTTGATGGGACATAAAGAATCATCGGAGATGAAGGCTGTTTAGAAGAGGGACATCCACAGAACCTCTTTGCCCTCTCAACATCTGATTCTAAACATATAATGAAAAAAAAAACAGACACATAATTTAGCAAAAAATGACAATTAAAACTAATATAACATATTGTTACATGCGTACAGGTTTGTCATAGATTGAAAGCATACATGCTCTATGATAAGCTGATAAAATTTATTTTATCAAGACAACACTTCAGTTTTGGAATTTTCCACAGAAATACTTGTACAGTTGTTCACAGTAACACAGAGTACAATCAGTAATGACACTTCAGAATACCAAGAACATTAAACACAACATAATGCAAAGTACAGCTAAAGAGTGAAGCTAAAACTGAAGATAGTACTTGGAACTCAGGCTGAGCTAACAGCTAACGACGACTGAGAGCAGACGCTCTCTCTGACCTCACAAAGTTTTCACCCAGCCGCCGAGATATTTTTAGTACTTTCTGCTTCTCAAAATTACTGAAAGGCAATATGAAGGTTGAATTATGGTTACAGGTAATATAGTGATCAATTACATTATTCAGTTACAACATCAATTATGGTGATAGAGGGACCAGACAGAAAAATGGCGACTTTAGGCAATTTCTTGCCAAATTACTGAGATACCTATTTACTCATGTTAAATAGGCTTGCCCTGTAGTCTTACTTTTATGGCTTAATTTGTCTCTCTCTTTTTTTTTCATGCTACATTACACAGAAAAATACAATAACTTCACATATAACTGCACTAAAATCTAAAATCATCTATCTATGTACTAAATTCGTAACAATATATATATATATATATAAGGAAGAAACATTTTTTGGTAATATTAATTGAGTACCCTACATTTGAAGAGAATAAAAATTTACAAATAATATGTACTTTTCTAGGCAAAAAATATGGTGCTTGTATTTATAGTACTAAGAGATAAGCTTAGTGAGAATTATCATAAAATAACTAAGTTATTTAGAAAGAATATCAAAACCACTGAAATTTGAACACACTTATTTATTGGTTTCTAAAGCACCATTGTATTTCCATACACATAAATTAACACTTTAAGCCAAAAAAACATTTATTAAAAAATCCAACTGATTTATATGACAGGTATGAAACATAATGACATCTAGTATCTACGTTAACTAAATAGTTAATGAATAATATACTAGCTATTCATTTTTATATTATTAATTGTATATTTATCATTGTAAATGAAATATAAAAAAAAATAGGTTTATAAAAAATGGAATTTTTTTTGAGTAAAAATTTCATAAAGGAACACAAAAAAGGGGGGATGGAGGAGTTCTCTATGCTGCTTATTAAAAACTAAAAAATATTTCTTAATGCTTTCCAATAGCACCTTAAAGTTCCGGCTTGTTTTTGGAACTATCCTTTAAGGTACATTTTAATTTTGGCATACTTCCTAACAGATTTCTTCTTTTTGGAGTAAGTATTATTAATAAAAAGTTTCAAAGTCATCCTATTTCATTCTTTATTCATGAAAATAACCTACGAGAGATATTTAAGAAATATTTTATTACAATCAAAATAAGCTGATGACAAAAATATATTTTTACATTCCAAGTATCAAACTGGTGCACATATCTTTAGCGAGAAAACTGCTGTCCTATAAAAGAAGTTTCTTTCATAATTTTCAATATAAATTAATATTGGATACTAATATTAATTTACGTCGTAAGTCTACCAGAGGCTAAATGATCAAAGTTGCAGAATGCAGGTAATTTACCTCAGGTTCCACTCCAGCTGGTTTAAACTAAATGGGACTTTCATAATTTTCCCATACCTAGTATAAATACAGAATACTTTCCTTTACATCTTGCACAAGGCAGCCTTCTACTTTCATAGTTCTAGTGGGCTTTATTATATAAGTAATCCGATCAAATAACATCAGCTGTATTAATAATTGCATAAAGTTCCATTATTTGCCCACATAATTTAAATTTGCTCGTTTTACAATTTTTTTAATATTTCATACTAAAAACGCAATATGCTGAAAATCACAGGAAATTATTAGACATAAAACTTTTAGCTTACATAGGGTGGTGCATGATTAGCTTTATGATTTAAATAATAAATATGCTTTCCATTGTTTCACTGAATACTTCCAAGATTTAATGATAGAAAAGCTCATCAACCTGCAAAGAATGCAAACTGGATGATTGTAGTTCAAAAATAACACTGTTATTTTGACATAATAAGCAAACAGTTCTTTAATGTTCAGAATTCATTTAGAGTTTCCACAATTTCATGACTAGTTAAACAATTTTAGCAATAAACTCTCATGATGAAAAATGTTGGCAATGGCATATTTTTTAGATTTCCAAATTTTAACTGGTTACTGCATTAGTCAGATTTAATGTCTGAAGTTTTCGCCCCCATGGAGTTTCTTAAAAGGGAAAGCATACACAAATAAGCAACAAATCATATAACAGTTCAAAACAAATATTCAAAGAACAATTCAAGAGTAGGGACCAGAAATTCTAATAAGGAATTCCTGGATAGAGCATATCAAATAGAAGCTGACGATGATTGTAATTTACAAGATATTTTTTAAAAACATGTACACACATTTTCATAAATTACGTTTCATTTTAAAATAGCAAAAATCAATTACATTCACAGAAAAACATTTCATTCATTATTTAAACTATGTGTACCACCACCCTAAAGTGCTGAAGCATCTAGCAGTAATTAAAAACTAAAATACAAAAACTAAAAAACTATTCAGATAATAGTACTTAACGTATTATCAGAACCACCTTAGCAGAAATCACCAAATTTTAAAACTGTGCTAAATCTGCCAACTGTCAGCTTAACTATTCTTTAGGCATCATCACCATTTTCTTATGCATTCTTTTGTGTTCCAACGTTTTTATGGACAAATCATGATATTCCTTGCTTTAAACTTGATTTTAAAATATGCATTTGTGGAATTTGCCAGGAAGGGAGGAAACTAATATTTTTATAGGAATACAATATTCTGCCTCCAAACCACTAAAGGGAATAATGATGAGATGCAATTCATAGATACCTGTAGTGCAATGCCAAGGTTAGGAATGATACCACAATTGTGTAATTTTTTTATATTTTCTCAATGAAAATAGACTGATGAGCACATGGGAAGAACAGTGTGTGTGTGTATGGGGGGGAATTATAGAATGATTTTGTACAAAATGTATTTTATAGTTTTCCGTAAATCATAATTTTTATTTATAATTAAAATGTGTATTACAGTTTGCTAAAGTGTCTTTTCTTCTGATTTACAAGTTTTTACACTTCTGATATTTTAAAGTTTGCTCACTTGTGAAAATATCAATAGTTTGGCAAACTTTAAAAAAAGTCTAGGGAATAGAAATATCATATCAGATAAGTGACTTTTACATTGTCATCTTTAAAAAATTGTCAAATTGTGCCCAAGTGATTGTGTTAATATGCAAGTACCTAGATAATAATAAGAGATTACATAGTCCCGACAATACAAAATATGTCACTCTGAAAAATTCAGAAACAATTAAAGTACACACTACATCGCTTATAACTATGTTGAACATAAATTAATATGCTGCAAAAACAATTATTATCTTTCCCCAAATGACAAATACAAAATATATTAATGTAAAAGATAGCTAACAGCTTACCTTCTGATTTTCTTTTGGAGGCATTATCAAACAAAGAAGCACTTGCGAAAGCATCAGGAGCTTTTAGTATAAAAAATAAGTATTCAGTATAACTATAACACAAGCTATTATAGTCTTTCATAATAAAATATTTAAAAAAATGCAATATCTATGCTATACATAAATAAGACACATGCCAGCTCGAACTCTTAAGCAAAGTTCAATCTTTAACTGGCATTATTTTACAGGAAGGCTCTATGCATTTCAAGGGAATTTGATAAAGGTCTCTTGTATCCAAGGGACAAAAATATTCTGCAGCACTTTCATGGAAACATCTGAAACATGCAAAATTACATAAAATGATAGCCACAACAGTTATAGCACTGCATATTAAGCAAAATGAATGAAAATTATGGGCTAACAAAGAAATCACATTTTCTGCTGACAGTCGCCAAGAAACTTTCAAGAGTGATCAAGCTTGTGGAGCAGACCACATACAAGTACAGCATTATGTAATTATTTGCAACCCTCAAAATAAGGGCATACGAAGATGCACACACGCCCACAAAATTTTTAGGCACGGATAGGCAATGTTCTGCACAGATGGGACAAAATCATACAAATACATATGAAATAAAAAGAAAATCTTTATTAACCCCTTGACATGTGGTGGTCGTGCCATGAAACAACTAATTTTTAAAATTTTTTGAGTGAAAAAACAAATGATTACTTAACTTTTACCTTTAAATGAAACAAAAAGATGTCAGAACTATACATTTTTGAGATCTTGTACTTCAAATCGGATGCCTCTTAAAATTCATTTTCAGCAAGACGAAATAACTTTTTATTAACACAAACAACTTTATATGAATTAATTTCAATTAATTAACCTTTAATTACTTATTAATTAAACAACTTTAAATTTTAATTTTAAAAAATGATTCATCACACATCACCAGTTCTATAATAAATAATAAAATATAGCAATAATTACATATGAACAACCTTTGTATATTTATGGAATTTCTTTTGCAGTTTCACAGTGGGAGGACCATTGAGTGACTAGAACATTGTCTTCACAATGGTGTTCGCTGCTGTCTAATAAGAATGCTTTACCAGGATACAGATAAGGGAGACTGAAACCACAGTCATTTTATTACTAAACAATAGGTGCACCTGCCCAGTGAAAATGTGTTTTGTTAGTTCTCTTAGAAAGATCTTTCATTTCCAGAGATTTTTCTCTGTGCTTAACATGCTTACTTGCTGCACTAGTATTATGACATTACACATTATTCTGTGTGGTTTAAATATAATGCAAACATACTTTTTCTTTTTTTTTTGTAACTGAAAAGAGAAATTATGTAAAAGTTTTATTTAAATTTAAAATATTTTTTTCTACTGCTGAGGATTAAAATGCCTGACAAAGAGCTAGAAATAGCTTAACTTGAAGATCCAGAATCAGCAGTGTTTGAAGATGGAAGTGACAGAGAGGGAAATACTCCTTTGTTCTCAAAACTAACTTATATGCAACTCAAAAAAGAGTCCATTTTTATCTATAGCTATGCAGAACATATGCCAGTAAAATGCAAATCCCCAGTGGTGCCCATTTCATAGTACAAGGAAGAGTAGCCCCATAGAACAACATAGTTGTGTGAAACAAACAATGTTGGTTTATGCACATATTGAAAAGACAAAACACACCTTTTCTAACAATTTACTTTGTAAAATAATGCAAAATATATACATAATGCAATTTTTTTAAAATTCACAAGTCTGTCATTTATTTGAAATGCAGACACAATATGGAAAGTTTTCATCCCCCTTTCTACCTCAGTAAGTTTTTGAAGTTCAGTATACACACATTGGTTTCCCAGTGCAACCCTCACCAACAGATCAACGGGTGAATGTAGATTTTTTTAAAATTCATATACTTTGCCTCTGGGATCATAATATCCAGTTTCTAGAGATTTTTTAGTTAAAACCTTACAAAAATAACATCATGCACATCAAAGGGTTAATAGAGGTTTTGGCCCCCTTTTGACTGAAGTATGATATGACTCTTTTGATGTGGAATGGATAGTTTAAGATCTTACACACATTTAAAAGTATATCAAGCCATTCTACCTGCAAAGTAGCCTCTAATTCTAAAAGTGTAATAGGAGGCAGATTTTGAGTAAGAGGGTTAGACTTCAAATATCTTCACAACATTCAGTAATGTTTTCATTGGATTAAGAGAGCCAAATGAGATGTCCTACTTTATCACTATGGTCTCTGAACCAAGCCTGAACACTACTAACAGCATGGATAGGAACACTGTCAATAAAAGTCTTGCCCCCCCCCAAAAAAAACTGTCAATTGAAGTCTTGGGGGGGGGAGGAGTTGCTCTCTAGGGAATAATATGAGGATAAAAAGATGAACGTGGCCCAGTAGATTTCTCTGATAATGATCAGCTTTTTCAATCTGCCCACATGGAATAACAAGGGGCCAAGAATGCAACAAGATAATATGCTCCCCCTATCAACTGTCAGCTATCTCCATGTTTTATAGTCAGTAGGTGAGGCAGGCACAAAAGCTTCTATGAGCATGCTACAGATAAAACATGCCTGGTAGTATGAAAAAGTATCAAAATGAATTCATCACATCAGACGACTTTACTGCTGTACAGCCTTGGTGAGCTTTACACCCTCATGTTGGTAGAAAGCATTAAGTGATACTACCAACAGTTTACAAATTGCTACTCTGTTGTAAATGGTGCACATGTTTTCAAAAGTTTTGACTGAAACAAAGTCCGGAAGATGAGGCTTTGTTTTGGACAGTGCTTGTGCTTTTGAGCCACTTGACACTTCAAATTTTATCCATCCTTATCAGCTATAGTGCAAGCGTGAAATGCAACATACATTTTTAAAATCTTATCTGTATCTCTGAGATTTATTCTATCATCAATGAGTCCCTTTAACATGTTTTCAGAAATTTGATGCACTTATGCTGATGTGCTCATATGCTTTGCGTTCTACTGTATCACCTGTCTTCAATAACCATGAAAATTTGCAGTACTTTATTGTGTTAATTTGAATATTTGGGCAATTTTTACTAAGAATTTTTGCAGCTCGGACAAGAGGAAAGACTGTGTTATTTATTCGGCACATCAACTCTATCACTAATACTTGTAACAATATGAGGACTACATGCTAGCTGGCTAATAATACGATATAGTCATTACTTACGCTTTTTATTACACTACTAAAAAGCCATCCTTGCCATATGATATACCAGGAATCTGTCTGTTCTACAATATTTTAATGCATGAAATGTGTAATGTTTGCTGAACTAAAAGCCCACAAATATTACAAGTATGGGTGCCATTTTATATACTTTGTTCTGTGAGTCAAGTGTAATAGCAAAATGCTACACTTTTGCAACTGTTGTTCTGTTTACTTGCTTGATCACACCTGATAGTTTTGAGGCTATTTTTTATCAGGATGTCTACTGGAAGACATTAACCCTTTCGAGAAGACGCACTTTTCATTAAGACATTCTGTCACGACTCCAAGGAAGTTAAAAGGAATCATCTCGCAGGATGGGGGTTTTGCGCCGCTAAGCACAACTTTAGGGGAAAATAATAATAATAATAATAATAAAAAGCCTAATTCTGGATTTCATTTTAGATTATTACTTAAGCTATCATATACATTAAAATTAGCATTTAATAATCTTTTTCCTTTACTTTATATGAAAACAATATAGAAAAATTGCCTACTTTGAGAAATAATTTTCGTAAGCGTTATTCATATTATTCCTAAGTTTTAACTGACAAAATACATTAATAAATTTTAAAATTAATTAAAAAATACAAGAAAGATTATTTACAAGAGAAGTAACAATGTTTCACAGGAATTGGAAAGCAAGCACTCAGTGAGCTCAGTCTCGTAACAAAATGCCCGTATCAGAACCAATGAAATATTGCTCTTTAGAAAATTAATCATCTCTCTCATCCATGTGACTATCTGGCTCATTTAACATACTCATATATCATTCCTCTGATAAATAACACTTGGTTGTCATAATAAACTGAAGTCAAAGTTTTCCAAAATAAAAAAGGGAGTATGCAAAATGCAATAGAACACCACATAGTAATCTAAAAGACACTACATAGTGGGGGGAGATAACAAAAATGCGAATGTTTCTATCACATGGTCAGTTATTAAAGAGACAGCTTCATTTGTTTACATTAGCTTAGTTTTCCTTCGCAACAGCTAACACCAAAGTTACGCAGAATGTGATCAAATTTAAGGTCAGGATCTTAAAACTACGTTCATTTCAAAAGTAATGGATACAAGATGCCATCTAGTGGTCTTTAAAAAATAGATCAGCTTAAAATGCATACATCCATCCCCCGTTCCATCAGCATAATCTCCAGTGATGCATAAAATTTTAACACCCCAACTACAGTTTTTACGTGGGTGCTAGCGTGTAATTTTGATAGAATTAAAAAAAAAAGTTTTATTCAGGGAATAAGAATACAGTTAATTATTATTTTTTTACTGGGGGTAGGAGACATGGAAAAGAAAGAAGGAAAAAAAAATCTCTTCTACAGGTTATTACTCAAATCTCAAGCTAATGCTTATTTATATTAAATTAGGAAAAGCTTCATTAAAAAAATCAGCAGCCTCTTTCTGTGTATTTTTCTGGCTTTCATTGATGATTCAAAACCAAGTTCCAACTGGCAACAATTTAAAAATAATTAAGTTAATTATTTGAAAACACCATTTCTTTTTCATTGAAATTATTCCCTTTTTGACCCCCCCCAAAAAGTACCACTCCAGTTCATAAACAGGGCTTCTGAGAAGTGTTCCACATTCAATAAACCTACCAACTGAAGTCCTATTGCAACAAAAAGCACACACTAAAGAATTAAATGCTACAATCAATTGGCGATTAACTGGGTTAATCCAGGGACAGTTAAAAACACACAAAATAAGAATAACCCAAATTATAATTAAAAAAAAAAATTATCTGCACTTTCAAGTTGCTGAATTTGAAGTTCATCAGTTTAAAAAAATTAAATGGGTATTCAAAATTTTCTCTTCGCTTCCTACCCTGTATGCATTTCTTTCTCAGTTCACAGTGCAGAAGTGTTCTAAAAAAAAAAAAAAAAAAAAAAAACTATTACCACTATTAGCTTGTGTGTTTTCTTCTCTTTGTACTTTCTGCATAGATTTCATTTTACAATATTTCTTCCACTGTTCTGCAATAGACAGAGCTCATTTAATCTATCCCCAGGTAATAGGCGATTGCAATAATAAGCAACAGAAGTCAGCAAAACCTAAGTTAATTTGCAGCACTATAGTTTTTAAGAATGAAGTGAAGCTTCTTCAGCTGCAGGAATAAAAATGATAAAACATTCTTACCTAGGTACAGAGTTTTCCCCCAATCATTTTTATTTCCATAGCAGAGAAAGGAACAAGTTAATTTAACTTTTAAAACTACAGTCCTATAAATTTACTCAAATGTAAACTATTACTTGTTACTTTTTATTACTTGCGTTAATAATTTACTTCAAATTATGTTTTCCCCAAAGTATTTCCACAAAAGCTTTATCTTTTATAACTTTTTATGCCTCTCTTTCCATTTTATATTCAAAACCCTGTGTTACAATTGTCACTTCTTTCATCATTATTTTATTTATATCAATGAACACTTCCAGCATAATGGCACAGAATATTTTTATTTCTTGCAGGAGAGGGACTTGTATCAGATTTCCTTAAAATACATAGAACTTTCAATTTTTTAATGGCTTTTGCTATTTAATCGGCACTAAAAGCTCTCTTGGTAACAGAATGTGCCAAAGCAGCAATTTTACTCATAGCTCTTCATAAACTGCTGCCATATGGGCAGCAGTCCGAACCACAGCCACTTAAAATCTGTCTGTCAAATGAACAGCTCTGAGTCATGTTATTGCATTGATGCAATCCATTAACAAGAGGGCTCGTGGCCACTATTTAAAATAACAGATGCCATAATACAAACTTTGTTCAATTAATAGCTTGCTTCCAAAGGGTGAAAATAAATTGAACTGAGAAAGTTATAAATACCTTTAGTAAAAACAGTTTGCTGCTTCAGCTGAAATTAAACAACTCCTGAAAACAAAACTAAATTCAGGTGACTAATAAAAAGTCTTATCTAATTCCATTACAATGCTGGATTCACTCCATTGTGTAGGAACAGTTGTAAATTTCACCATGGTACTGGAACAATGACCTCTTTCCTTCCACAGGAGATGTATTTTTGAAGAAACCATTCACTAGGTTAAATGAATTTTATACACCACACCAAAATCACTTGAAATTGATAAATAAAAATAACACCAACTTAAATTGCCTGCTGACGTTATTTTTATTTACCTATGCTATAGCATTATTCACCATTTTAATATGCTATGGAATACACACAGAAAGATGCACAATGCAGAGTTGTCCAGGAAATGCACTGAAGAACACACATGATTGATTGAGTATGTAGGATAACACCACTGATCACGTTCAAAGAAACACATGCAAGTGAGTGGCAAATAATGGAACATGACACAAATTTTTAAAATTCACTGTATGTAGCAAGCTGGCAGGAAATGTAGAATCTCAACTTGGCTCATTTGGCAGTTGTTACACATATAATGAAAGCCTTAGAAATTGAAGTTGCATAGCGAAATTTAGGTGCTTTAAAAATGAATGTATTATTAAAATAAATGACATAAATGCTTAAAAACTTTCATGGTTAATTTTAAAATAGTGCTGTAAATAACAGGCAGTTTGTCATAAATTGATTTTTAAGTAAAAATTAAACACCATCTTCTTACGGATGAATAAAAAATTTAACAGCTCTCTGCTTAAAATATTTGTACGATATACAAAGTTGGATTCAAAAATTTGGGGACTGCTTTGGTAAGCTCTTAAAGTTTAAATTGCTAAAACATAGTCCAGCTCCAAAAATACCAATTGCAACAATACATTTCTGACAGAATATGTAAAAGTCTTTGAAGCACTTTTGAAACCCATTTTTGAGATGCTTCTCATTCAGCATAGTCCTTTTTAAATGTTTCATGTGAAAATTATAAATAATTCTATCATTCTCAAAAATTTTAAGTAGATGTGTTTACTCAGGAAGCAGATGGAAGTTGGCTGGTGTGAAATCCCTGTTCTGACAAGAAATTCATAAATCAGAAACATTTCTACATAGAAGCATCTACGATTTACAGATCTAAAGCTGAAAGTCAAAATGAATAATGTGTTTGACATCAAAACTACCACTCACATTGGTGGTTATTTTTAAATCCTTTCTTGTCTGCTGGCCTGTACATTGCAGCAACATGTGCAATTTTCCAATCCTTTCATATAACAGGTCCGATTTTATGTCCATCCTCTTTAAATCTTCCTAAAATTGCAGAAATGATGCCCCATGATGACTTTGAAATGTTGTATCACCATTAATTCCTTCAGCATTTTGGAGGTTTATATAGGAAACCTGGCCAACACAAACACAATTTTTCTAATATTGTCAGTCATGATACACCTTAATACCCATATTGCAATGAAAGAATCATTTAACTGGATAATAATAACAAGATATTTGTGGAAGAAACTTTTGAAGCATTTTGCATTACTGGTCAACAATTATATTCAACTTGATTGTTTTCCCAGATACTTAAAACACTGATGTCATTCAAAGACTGTACCTAGATAAGTATAAGAATTATTTAATGAAAACAATTTGACTTTTCTGGAGGAAGCTTTTGAAGTTTTCTCATCATTTCACAATACGGTCGACCATTTCCTCTTTGGTATATCCCCTGAAATTTACCCGAAACACCGAACACTGATGCCATTCAATGACTCTGTTACCACTGTAAACCTTTTTCATAATTTCATTAGCTTATGTTATATACATGCAGAACTCAAATGCTCCCATTTTGTTTAACAAATTATATTTTTCACACATCCCTAATAATTACTAACCCAGAATACTCATATCTATCTAAGGAATCACTTGACATAACTGGATAAAGATATTCATCCCAAGGGGGGTGGGGGGGGTTAGACAAAATGCATTTAAAAAACTGCACTGGATTTGCTACACCAAGTCCATTCTCCTATGTACACAATCCCCAAACCTTCAGAATCTATGAATGTATATATATATATATATATATATAAAATTTCTGAATAAAGGCTATTTCCATTCTTCACATAACTTGCAGTTACGCAGATGATGCAGTGTTTTCAATATTCACAGTATTCTCCAGCATCTGACTGCATGCGACACCACACACATAACAATTTACTAATGAAGTCTGATTACCTTCATTAATTTCCAACTTTAATGTTTACCATGATAACAAATTAAGTAAGAAAGTTTTCTCAAATTTTAATGTCTTCAAAATGCTCAAAAGATATAGGAAGAAATTCATAGAATTTCCTCTTGTAGAAATAACAGTTCAAATTGCATTGCTTTAAGTTTTCTACATATTTGATTATTTTCCATATAAATTCAATATTATATCCAAGCTAAATTAAACTGACTGATACCAAGGAAAGGACGGTTGCTACATTTTGTGATGTGAAGCCCATAAATGTAATTTTCACTTTTCACTATGTAAGAATACTGTAAGTAATTTGCATTGGAAATTTACTTTGCCCATACAGTTGTCATGAAATTTCACACTCCGCTCCAAAGGAAGGCAGTATTATAATTCTGTTAAACATAATTCATTTTCATTCTTGATCACAAATTTCTGAAAAAGAATTCATCCCTCCATGTGCTATTCAATTTCATTTGATACTTACAAGTGGTAGCAGAAATTTTCTTGACTGGATACACTAATTTTTGGAGAAAACCCCTGCAAAGACAAATTTGAAATATACTAAACTAAGAAAAATGATAATACTACTCCTATACATGCAAATTTTAAGACTAAAGATCAAGTTAACTAATGGAATCAGAAAAGGAATGAAACTTTTTTTTTTTTTAAAAATATGCTCTATAAAGTTTACAAACAGTGCATATAATTACACAACATAAGCTTCTTTGTTCAGCTTGCTGCCAAACATATTTGTAATACAAAATCAGAAATAATTGAATCAGTGAAAAGAAATTTAAAATGCCGCCCAATAGGGATAGTGGTTAGTAACGGTGACTGCTGCACCAAAGGGTCCGGGTTTGAATCCTGGAGAAGGCATGGATGTTTGAAAATGTATAGTGGCATGGGGATACTCTAAATATGTGGTAAGACAAAAATCTTTTTGAGAGGTTGGTGGTAGAGGAAGAGAGGTGGGAGACCCTTGGCGCTTGCTATCAAAAGTGGAAGCGGAGCACAGTCATACTGTCATTTGTATGGTGCTCGAGGTTGTTGCAGATGACAAGCGCAGTCTTGCACTTCTTGCCACGATGAATTTCACGGACTGGTTCTGACGTTATTGTCAGGGAAGTGAGGTAAGTCGAAACAACAATAACAACTTAGCTATTCAAAACATTTCTTAGTTCAGTTATTCATTTGTGCACAGCTCAACTATGCATGGAAAATTATATTTACAATGTGAATTATAACCTAATTACTGCAAAAATATGAAAGAAGGCAATATATCATTAGATTAAATAGTTGAATTTCACTCAAAACTAGAAGTTCTCAATGATTCTTACATTAGAGATATTAAAGAAAAAAGTCTGAGCTTTTGAAGCACAATTTAAAAGGCATTATGGTTTTTCCGGATAATTTTAATTTCACACTTTTACATTTAACCCAAAATCATATTTAAAGAAACACACCTACTAATTGACAGCAGTAAGAAGCTGCACTTACTATAAACATGCATAAAATTTTATGAATGCTTTCCATGTCTAATTAATCATTATTTACCTATGACAGAATTGTTGATACTTTTCTGAAACAAAGTATCTTCCAACGATACAGCTGTTACAAATCTCTTATAAGGAATTATTATATCATCCAGTGCATGCTCTCATGTTGTGTGTGGTTAGTAGCAGTACTAGCATGAATGCCAGCAAAGGCATCATTGAGTTTTCATGTTTCCTGCTTTAAAAATCCTAATAGCCACTACATCTTTTACATATGGTAGCAAAAAGACTTAATTTTCATCTAAAAAATTAGCAGCATAATGAATGGTTAGATGAAAAAAAGTATTACTGTAAAAAATCATTACACATATAAAATTGCAGCATAATTTAGCGAAACAAAACTGAATGCTATTATGAAATTCATAATGGAGTGAAGCATCTTTTAGTATCGCAGCACAGCTGATTCATTATGATACATTATGTTAAATAAAACTAAGGAATAGCTATGGGGAGAAAAGTTGTTTCTTACTACATGCAATCACAAAAATTACAATAAATTGTTGAACTGTTTAATTACATTTATAAAAAATTATTCATCATGATACATACTGAAACACATTAAGGCAGAATAACTGTTTTGTAGCACATGCCATTATAAAAAATTATGATACACACTGGAAAATTCAGAGGCAGAATAATTGTTTTCTGCCACATGCAACTGTAATTACAATAAATTTTATACAACTTTTTTACTTCTAAGGAAAGTCTGTTAACTATATTCATCGAAAATTCCAAATAAAACTTTAAAATAGAAACAATATGTTCATTAAGAATGTAAAATCATATGCATGCATTAAAATATATAGTATGTAATACTATAATAATAAATGCAATGTTTTACTTTTATATTACTTTTTATGCAATTTTTTAATTATTGCCTAAAAAGAAATATGTACAATTTGAAGCTTTAAGGCTTAACTTCCTTTTTGGCCCTCCCTTAAGTTCTGGGCTCATAAAATTGCAGTGACAAAGACACAGAGAGGGCAGAAAAAAATTCTTCTTTAAAACCATTTTTAAGAAAAAAGGTAGTTGCTGCATATGTAAACAATTTCCATTACAGAATTTCATACATCTTCAAACATTTTGAGCATAAACTTCTTAAATCATCTCTACGAAGGTAAAGTTTTGAAGAGGACAAATTTCACTATTAATATAGTAGTTTAAATGTATTCAGGATTCCATACGGGCACTCAATTAAAAATTTACTTTTACGATATATGTATATAATATTTACTAATTTATTGACAGACACTGACATTTAAAAATAAGTTATCAGATTACAACATAAAAATATAACAGTAATTTATTATGTGCTCACCTTACTTCACCTATTCTGAATTCATTCACTCCGAGGATTGACCCTAAGTCATCATTTTCACAGTATATTCTGTCAGGCATGTAAGGATCGTACAGTTTTTTTGTACATATATAATCTTTTAATAAATCGTACACCTAATAATAAATTAAAAAATTTAGTATTGAAATTACTTCATAACAGGGGAAAAAAAAAGAATACAGTACTTCAGTTACAATGTTATTTGATATACAGAGATTTTGATTGAAACACTCCCCGAAACCAAACATAATAATGTTACTTAGCCCAGTAACAAAATAGTGCTTCTTCAACTGTCAAGATGAGAACACATGGTACTTGGGTATTAGATGGCATCCAACAATATCCCTATACCTTCCAGAAAGCACAGCAACAATCCAGCTGTTTTGGATTCTTCTAGGAATTTTTCTTTCTTACATATTCTGTGAACTTCAACTAGAGTTAGCACACATCTTTAGTGTTCCTATTTTTTTCTTACTTGGTGGTCAAAACAAAACCGGCCTGGAAAAATAATTGGAATTTTGATACAGTATGTACCCTAGTTCATGAACAGGAGAACTTTCCTTTACAGAAAATGTTTGAAATGGCCACTGGTGACGTCGATATAACCATCGTTTGCTTATAACATCTGTGCATGCTTTGTCCTATTCTTTGCTGTGTCATTACACTTGAGTGAGAGGTGTTTAGTGACCAGTTGAATGCAACACAAAATGGTGCTCACGATAAAACAGCATGTCTTCATTGTTAGGTGTTACACAGAGCAAAATTCAGGGAAAACTTGTGCAGAGTAAGAATTTAAGAATAGAAGTGTTTTTTTGACAAAACCTTCAGCAAAGTCTTCAATGCAAGACTCAGCAGCAAAAAGGTCTCTGATATGAATAAAAATTGTAATTATCAGAAAAGAATTCACACACTAGAAAATGTTGATCGAGTGAAGGAAAGCCTGGAACAAAGTCCAATAATCATAATACCCGTTATCTGTGCAAGTATGGATTAAGAGAGCGTGTCGAAACATTATCAAAAAGGACCTGCTTTTGTATCCTTACAAATTTACAGTTGTGCATGAGCTAAAGCCTCCAAACAAACTTGTGCATGTTAAGTTCTGCTAGTGGTTTCTGAGTGAAGTGGAATCAGCTTTCTGAACCCTCAGTTTTTCATTTCTTCAAATGAAGTCTGGTTCAGCCCATCAGGGTATGTGAACTCATACAACATAAACTATCATGCATCAGAAAATATCTATCTGTATTTTGAAGAGCTGTTGCATGCTCTCAAGCTTGGTGTTTGCTGCGCAATGTCTGGATTCCGCATCATAACACGATTTTTTCACCAAACTTTAAATGCAGAACAGTATGTCCAGAATCGGTTTCATCGATTTGTGGATCAATTCATGAATGACTGTATGGATATTTTCAACAAGACAAAGTAACAGTACACACCATCATGAACACCTTATCTTAAATACATGGAAGTGTTTGGTGAGGAGAGGACAATTAGCAGAGGCAGTGCAATCTCCTGGCCACCTCGACTGCCTGATCTCCTCCCTTTGATTTATACTTGTGAGGCAAACTGAAGGGTCAGGTGTATTCAAATAATCCTCAGACACTGGAAGAGGTACAGCAGAACATTGAGAATGCTACTTTTGCTATCCCCTCAGACTGAGCAACTACATGTGTGTCACAGTTTGATAAATCGAGCACAGTGCTGCATTGACGTTAACAGTGACCATTTCCCGCATTCTCTATAATGGGAAGTTCTCCTGTTCAACAAAAAAGGTTAATTATGCATAAATCTTAAATATTTTCCAGGCTGGTTTTATTTTGCCACCCTGTTTAAATCTTTTCCCATAAAACATTCATAGGATAAGGTCTATCTAATAGGATTCATCTCATGTTAAATTTTATTGAAGCATATTTCTTCATATATTATTAGATTTGCTCAGAAATGAAGCAGATGCATTTATTACTTCCAGGCAGGGGGTATATAAGCATTCCAATTCTGGTACTATGAAACTGTATATGGCAGAAGATGTACAATAGAAATATAATGAAAGAAGAAACTGTTGATAAATTAATAGAATAAGAGCTGGGATTGGTTTGAGAGATGTCACTTGCCTTCTTACTTAGTTGAGTTAATATGGGAAAGGAAGGGGGAAAAAAAAAAAAAAGGATGCAGAGAATAATTTATTTGATGCAATTGCAAAAAACATAGACTGTATATAAAACCTGCTGGTAAAATTAAAGAAAAAGATACGAGGACTTTTCTTTTTGAGAGAGAAGTCACTTGCCTTCTTTCTCAGTAGAGTTAATATGCAAAAGGGATATGCTGTGGAGAATAATTTGCTTGATCCAACTGCCAAACAACACCAGCTGAAAATAAAATATACGAATTGTTTAATAGATTGGATGATATGGAAAATATCTTTCACTGTCAAATTGCACTAACAGACGGCTGGTGATATACTGGTCTGCTAATATCGAATTTCCATAATTTTCAATTTCTACCCTCCATGGCATATTACAATAGAATTTGATAAATATTACTATTTTATTTTTGATGCAGGTAGCCGAGTATAGAGATATTCTGTAACAAAGACATACATAATACATAGTATTTAAAATTTCTTTTATTAAAGTATTAACAATATAAATATCCATTAAACTTGCAACAAAAACAAAGACTCGAATGCAAATTGTTTTCAAATGGATATTTTGTTTTGCTGCATTACTAAAGATCTTAAGCCATATGGACCAGCTTCATTTCTGTCTTAGATATGATTTCATAGCAAAAAAAGCATTCTTTTAGATTAAAAGTTTCCAGCAATTATTTTTTTTTGGCTCAGCACCCCTTACTCTTGTAATCATTGTACAGGGTTATTCAAAAAGAAAGAGCAGATTTCAAACATTTATTTCTTCCAAACTACAAAAGATAGAAACATGATTCTAACGTTAATGGATAGAGAAAAGTTTACAATTATGGTATGCATTCAATATGAGCACTGTGTGTGAAAGATGAAAAGTGGATTCAATCGTTCAGCAAAATTGTCTTCTTCCATATTATCTAACATGCTACTGCAAAATTCGTACCTTTTGTTATGGTCGCCACGAAGCAATGCTTGCAATAACTGCAGTTTGTATGGCTTCATGTGCAGACGATGTTTTAGAACTCCCCATACCGTTGGTTGAGAAATTTTAAGTTCTTTGTTTGCTCGCGATGTGGCTTTCTTTGGGCTCCAACCGACAAATAATACCAGACAAACAACAGTGCCAATGCGGCCATGATTGGAACTTTTACCTGTACTAATAATAAATTGTACACTTTTCTCTATCCATTAACGTTAGAATCATGTAGTTTGGAAGAAATACATGTTTGCAATCTGCTCTTTCTTTTTGAATAACCCTGTATATTAGATGTCTTCTGAATATAATCCACAGATATTAACTAAAACCATATACAAATTTTTAAATATTTGTTGCACTTGCATTGAATCATTAATTAAAAACTCATGTGCAATGGAAACAGTGTTAAAGGTTCTCATAATCCTTAAAATAACTACTTTGCAAAATTTGCACAGATTCATGTTACAACATGCCTAGTGGTGTGTATTGAATCTCTTACTGTTATTGCTTACTCACTTCTTGGTGCTTACTGATCCCAGTTTCACTAGTATGTAATAGTGTTAGAAGTACTATGGTTTAGATGTTTAAAATAGAAATATATTTGAAATTTGTAAAAAAAAAAACGTTTATGCTCAAAGACAAGATGTTGACATCATCAAAATAATTCAATATCTGTTTTTTATAATTGTGAAATTATAAATAAAATAATATTTACTTAAATTTTCTCTACCTTTTTAGCTACTAAAATTATTACAACAGAATATATAATTATAAAAAATTAACTGTATAATAAACACAGGATACATATACAAAAAATTACATGTGGATAGAAATAAAATACTTTTATGGTCATTGATACATTTCAATGCCCAAAATTGCTGTCCCAATGATTGATGAATTTAAACAATGTGGATTAACAGACTGGATTTTGCACTTATGAAATTAAAATTTATCTCATTCAAGTATGTTCTAGATCAGAGTTTCTTAAATTATGAGTCGTGACCCCAAATGGGATGGCAAAATTCAATTCCACAGATAAATTTAAAGAAACTTCATTCGCAAGACTTTTAAAGAAATTACATTAATTAACATTAATGAGATTAGACTTTTAAAGACATTACATTAACTGATAAAATGAGATTAATTATCATTTATATTAACGTGAGAAAGGAATATGTAAAGCTATCTCTAGTAGTTAAAACTTAAAACTTGAGTTTTCACAAAAATCCTTGATGATTTTTGGAGTTAAAACTAGATTTTTCACTATTTTTGAAATGGCATAAAATGTTCTCACATTCAGTACTATATCTATATAAAACTACATTTTCAGCTTTAACACAGAAAGCTGATGATAAAATGAAAAAAAAAAAAGGGGGTTGCCAACATTAAATTTGTTATGCAGTAGAGAACAAGCACATCCATCGCATTAGAATTTTCTTTCATTTATTTTTGCTTGCTCGAAATTAATCTTAAAACTACTTCCTTTTTATGTATATTGTATACCAAAAAAGTAAACTATTTAGGAGAGGCCCCCCCACACAAAAAAAACTCAACGATAAAAAAGGGTTGAGAAGGAAAAAAGTTTAAGAAACTTTGCTCTAGATAAGGCCACTGAACACTTGACAGTTTAACCAAACCAAAATTCAAATCCCTGCGTATGGGCTGGCTGATAGGGTTTTTTCCCATATCATATAAATACAAGAAACTTTCCTTCAGTTGCGAATTTTTGGAAAAAAAATAATCGCTTTGTTTGGGAGTTAATGTATATGTGAAAAGTTTATTCTGCAGTTGAAAAGCCATTTGTCTGCACCACTCCCCTTAGACAGATAGCTCTTAAGTGCTTTACAAACAGGAGAATGAAATCCCCTGACTTTTCCGGGTTTTACAGGTGTGTTTTAAGAAAATTCCAGTCTATACGCATAATGCACTTTGGCTGTGCTAAGAGGTAAATTAATTACGGTACCACTTGAAAACACAAAAATTTACCAATTACATATGACATATATATATAATATAATCTCCAAAGCATTACTATTTTAACTATGATAGTTGTTTTCTCCACTGAAGATTGAGATTAGAATCTGCCCAATCTGGATTGAAAAATGGTTTTTTTGGGGGGGGGGGCAGACATTTTGTAGCTAAATGAAAGAAATCTATTTAACGATATTTTAAAATAAATTCAGGTATTTTATATTTATTTAGCAGCATAAATAAGCAAAAAATATGTGCATTAAATTTCGTGATGTTATGTCATCATACTTCAGCTACAGGATTACGCCAGAGAAAATTTCCTGAAATTTGACAGTATTATTTACTAATAATAAATAAATTTAAAATGAAGAAGCAACATTAAATGATATGAATAACATTAAAATAATTAAAAACTGAATTATAATAATCAACGATATTTTGACGAATGCAATTATTATATGGTTAGCCTAGATGACTGATCACTATTTTTTTTATTTTACTGCAAAATGAAATAAGGCATTAATTATTTAAAAAAAAAAAAAAGTTAAAAGATTTTTACCCGCTGGGCCTTGCCACAATTTTGAAAATTGCCGCCAACACCAAAATGGCCCGTCCTAATGTCGCCAATCCCGAGTGTACCGTAAATAGAGGTCAGAAACAGATTTTGTTTTATACAAGAATATGTATTTTCTTTAGTTCAACATGCACTGCACATGCCCATCTCTTATTCTCGAGGTTACTGGAAACCTGCTTTGCCTTTCGAAAAGACAATCTGATTGGAGCTGCAAAATTTGGCTCTATGCCAGCTGCCCCTGAATGATGCTAACGCATGCCAAGAAAGAAAGTGATCGATGAAAGTGGTGCAAAACTCAGCGTGGCAACTCTGTTTAAATCAACTGACCAATGAAACATGTCTACACAGCATTATCTCTGGTTGTGTTACAAGAACAACCGAGTTACTGAAGCAGGTTAATTACTATTATTAATATGTTATAAAGTATAAAAAATAGTGTTTATCTTATTTACACAATAAAACAGCAGATGATATTTATTTCATCAATTCAGCATGTTTTCTTGGTACTTTCTCTTATCTAAACGTCCCTGAAAATTGTGCAACACATTGGCAACTTTGTAAATTAGAGAAAAATGTTTGTTTGGGGATCATTATGGCTCACAGGTACTGTTCTATTCATATATAATAATAAAAAGAATATATTCATACGAAACAAGAAATCTTATGGGGGGGGGG
>KK121013.1:111117-134844 GCA_000611955.2 Stegodyphus mimosarum
TGATACTCAATATTCACATTTTTACAGTCAGTTGATTAGAAAAATGATCATTAGATATAAAGCGAGTAAATTCAATGCACACAGACATGTACGAGGCATACACATGTGTGGGTCACTTATTGTCATGTGTATCTTTCGAAAATACTCCATAAAATAGGCAATTCCACAAACAATAAAACATCTTTGCTTAAATACCTATTTTAGGACTTCATTGTTTTTATTTGCAAATAATGCTTTTTAACTGCCAAGCATTACCTTATGAATAACAAATAATCTCAGATTGCAAATTTTCAAGAATGAAGATTTATTTCAGCTATTATTATTTTTTAGAAAAATCAAATGATTTACACAAGAAATGGTTTTTATTGTGCTTGGAAGAATTTACAGCCTATATAATATATTTCTTTCCATATACAAGTTAAACAGTTATGTAAGTTTTAATTTGCTAAGTTAATAAACATACATTATATACAAAAAGACTATTTACCAACCTCATCAAGGGTAGTTGCAAATTTCATTTTCCCTGAAGAGCTTATTAAAGTAGCCAGTTCTTCACAAACAAACTAAAAAAAGAAAAAAGTATATATATGTATGTATGTAAAACTTAAGATTGAGCATAATAGTATTCATTTATATTTAAACCTAAAACTTTAAAAAACAATATTTTGATTTAAAGCAGTTACTTAAACATAGAACTAATTATATTTACCTATAAAATAATGCCAGAAAATGAGCATAGAAATAATAGTGCCATTGTATGAAAGAATGATATTGTTGAAAAGTTATAAATAATTGTTCTGTAAATACATGTATTATAGTATAATGTTTTATTCAAAATTTACTATGTATAGTGTTTAATAGCTTCAATTTACAAATTCAAAAATTTTAAGTAATATTAAAAAAAGTTTTAAAAATGTTTTGGAAAATTTTTCCAAGTATTAAATAGTAAAAGTTAAATCTGCATCGAAAAATTGCCTTACTGGCAATGGCCAATAGTACTGGATATGCATAAAATTGTGATAAAAACTGCTAATGATAATTAAAGCCATATACAAAAACTTGCTTAAGAGTGAACAATTGAAAAGATAATGAAATAATACAGACTCTTCAGGGGTACTATGAATTTTAGTTTTTGATCTTTGTGAAAACTTAGTTTTAAATTTCTTACTTTATGTCTTTCCTAATAATTTTTCAGCAGCCTTATGCATGAAAATATCTAGGCATGATTGGATTTTGTTTAAAAAAAAAAAAAGGTTTTGTAATTATATATATATTGATGTATTTATACCATATAATATAGTGCACTTTTTTAGATACTTCAAATTTTTTTCGAATAGTTAAATTAAACCATATCAACTTGAATATTATACACTTTTTCTGCAACAGTATTTTGAGAAATTCCTTTTAACAGTCAGTTACACATCAAATCTAATGAGTAATATTGAATGGTGACTAAGTCTTACGACTCTTAAATTTAACAAGTGCTTTAAAACAGCTACGAAATGTTTAAAGTCTTAAGGGAGAATGATCTAATTCAACTGGGGGGGGGGAGGGTCTACCTACCCAAGAAATACTTCTTGTTTGCAACAATATTCCTTGCATATAATTTGAACCATCCTCAGCAGGATGCACATACTTCACAAAAAACACAATAGAGAGGAAAATTGTAGAGATTAGTAATTAGATTGCCAAATGCTTTTCCTTACAGAGCAAAAATTTCAAGCTGTACTTATTCACAAATCTGACTACTGATTTTTATAATTTATATTGTATATTTTACGAAGTTGCTTTCTTAACTTCTTTACTTCAAAAAAATTCCCGTTTCATAAGCTGAAAAGACACCACGTAAATCTTGCAGTCAAAAGTTATAATTAATGTTAAATTTCATTCTAATTTTCAGTTTGTTTTGTGTTATATGTTGCCAAAAATATCCAAAATCTTTATTCCCATGGAAGGAGTATTAAATAATAAAAGTTCATTGATATAAAAATAATTAAAAATTCTATGGAAATGTTAAAATTTTAACTTAATATAAATATTAAAAGTTTGCCTGAAAACATTATTTAAGAGAAGAAACTGTCAAGAAATTACAATGCAATATTTGATTAAAAAATGACTTCATTTTACTCTACCTACTTAGTTCCATTACCCACATGCCTCAATTTACATTCAAGATCAGTTTAAAAAATATCAGCAAAATAAAACAGATGTTATAAAACTATTTTCTGGAATAATACATAATACTTTGGAAAATCAGTAAATAACACATATTTTTCAATTATTTATAATATAAGGAATTTAGTTCACACACACAAAAAGAACATTAACTTATTTAGCAGCACAAAACCACAATGGAAAGCATCATATTCATACATGAATTCCCTGTGCCATTTTTTTACTAAAAATAGCAGAAAGCTTCAAAAGTGAAAAAGAAAACTGTGTGGTATAAACGGTTTTTGAAAGAAAAGAGAAGAAGAAATTATATGACAGTTAGTTATCATATTGTTCTGCATTTTATGATGTAAATTTTAGCACCTCACAAGTTCTTGAAGAAAAGCTTTTAAATTTCTTTTTCAATCAGTTCTCTTTTCCTTTTTGGCATATTGCCATAAAATTAAGCAAAATAACTCCAATAAATCTTCTGAAAATATGAAGTATTTTAAAGGAACACAAGATCACGTTTATTACTTATGATGATCTCGATTCTGAAACAACATGTATGAAATACACATAGCTGAATCCTTACTGCAAAGATTTTTTAAAGAGGTTAGTGGTTATATCTCCAGGGTCATTACACTTGGGATTTTGCCCTATCCCTTCAGCTAGGAAAGTGGGAAAGAAGATATGATCAGTAAAAATACATAACCATACATTCAAATAGGAAATATCTGGTTGTAATGAAAGTTTTCTGCCAAAAAATGTTCTTAATAAAGTAATAAACATGAAAGGTGTATCTTCAGCACGGGTAGTAATCACCACCCAAATCTATGGTTTTCTGCCAATGTTTTTGGTAGCTTTTCAAAGCCTTGGGCCCAAAAATGTGCTGGCCGCGACTCCAAAAACATATCAACCTCATTTCTGACGTCCTGTGCAGAATGGAAGATATCACAGGAAGATGTAGCTGCAGGTGTGAAAAAAAAGCAAAAGTCCGAAGAAGCAATGTCGTGGCTATATGGTGGGTATGACAAAAGATCCAATTCGAGTGCGTGCAGAGTCCAGGCAGTGAATGCAGACACATGTTGTCTTCCATTATCTTGATGGAACATTACCATTTTGCACCAAAACTCAGTTCAACGCTTTTCCTTGAGAGAAGTGTCAACACGGACCAACATCTTGCTATACACCTTACTGTTGAGAATTTTACCTTTTCCGAAATACTCTTTGTGGATAATACCACGACAATCCCATCAGATGCAAAGCACGATCTTTTTGTTTGTCAAACTGCGCTTTGTGACACTGCCCACGGGCTCCCAGGTGCAGACCAACCCCTTTTTGGCCTCTGTTGTTCAAGCAAATCCACTTTTCATCACGAGTGATGATCCAGTCCAGAATTTTGTCCTTGCATTGATATTTGAGCAGATTAGTGCAGGCCTGAACACATCTGTCCTTATCAGCTCATGCAGTACCCAGTAACTGAAATTGTATGTCAAGTTTATGTGATGCACACAGTGTGACTAATGGACATGGCACTTATGTCTAACTCCTTAGCAAGCTCTTGAGTGGTTGAATACTGATCGTCTTCCACAAGTTCTCGCAGGTGGATCTCATCAACATGAGTAGGTCAGCCAAAGCGCTCTGTTTCTTGAATGACACAGTCTTTGTTTTTGAACTTTCGTTACCACACCTCACTGTGTCGTATGCTACAACATTAGTACCTAAAGCTGTACACGTGATTTAATGACATTCTGTGACAGAACTGGAAGTAAATGATGGTTCTAATCTGGTATAGTTCCATGTCAGACGCCTTGCACTCAATGACTTTTTTTACAAATTTCACAACACAAGCAAGTCTCTTTCTTTCAAATGCCAAGAATCGTTTGAAAGAATATGATTAAACATACCAATGCAAGCTATTTATGCAGAAGATATTTACGATGGCAGAAAACTTTCTTGAAAACCTGATACTATAACAACTGTAACGACCCTCCCAAACAGAAACAGCTAAATGAAAATAAGTATATTATGATTTTTGTTTAAAAACTGTTATGCATTTAAAAGTAATGAACACTGATACTGCCATATGAAATTAAGTAATTGGGCCTGAAATAATAAAATTTTTTTAGCTCTATAAGGAAAAATAATCACTGTTTTAGTACTTTAACAGGTGTACCCATCACGCATAACTTCCTTTCGAAGGGTAGTAAAATTCCGAACTGATGTTTCATTATTTTAAAAATGTACTGAAGAATCAAAACAATTTTTTAAAAATAAACATTAAATTCTTTTATTAGTTACATAGTTCACCAGATTCAGGTACTTAGTTAAAATAAAATATAGACTATAAATACATAAAACAAATGATCAGGTTGAATTTTTTGCATCCAAATACTGACAAGGAATAGTAAAATGAATCTCATTTGCCACTCAAACAGGGTCCAGGTTTGAATCCCAGATAGATGTAAATTGTCAGTCCCTTTATGGAAGCCAATGTTCTATTATGTGCCTCTAGAATAAAGTGACCACCGCTTTCAGCCTTAGTAGTGGCCAACGCCTTAATCCACCACTTTTTTTTTTTTAATTCGGGCACCACTGTAGAGACATTAGGTATTTTTTTGAAGCAAGAAAAATGAAAAAAGAGCAATGCCCTTGCTGGGACTCGAACCACGGACTTCTCGAATACGTGCTAACCACTAAACCACGAATGCATGCCAAGAAGGCAGGAGAAATACCTTATACCTTCAAATGCTACGATTTAGTGGACAACTAATGACATCTGTTTGTCAAAACTTAAACATCTAATACTGCGCATAATTTATTTCACTGGTTAAATGGTGAAAAGGTGGGACGCGCTCCTCAATAACACATGCGAGCGAAAATTGTGGGATAAGCAAATTTTGCTATATTTGAGTTGCTAAAGGAAATCGTGGGATGAGCAGCCAGAGGGTTAACGGCTAATGCCCATAATTGAAAAAATACCCGATTTTACTTTGAAAAAATTGATACTGATGCTGAAGATGTAAAATGCATTACAGCATATCAAGTTAACTTTGTACACAATTTAGTACTTTCGGGATTGCATATAAGTCACGCATTAAAATGACTTAATTAAATATAATATATACATGTGTAAGAAAATAACAACTAAAAAAAATATAAGGTACTTACATTTTATCTCATCAAACGTGTAATCACTTGTTGCCAGGCAGTGCAATTCAATGCCAAGTATGGGCAAGTATGATATAACAATACACTTATAACTTTTTTTTAGTGCAAAGGGGCAATTTGCCCCAAAGGGCAATTAATTTTGTTTTGACATTTTGCGTTGAAAACTATAAACGACGAATCACTTTTCAATTTGTTGTCACCAAATATTAGAGCCCTGTATTATAATTAAAGAAATTAAATAACGAAGAATCTGCATGAATGTATGTATGTTTCTCGCACTGTGATAAAACGACGGTACCTAGAGCCATCAAAATTTGAATAACGTAATGTTCCATAGAATATGGGCATGTGGAAGCCCTAATTTGTTTTATTATCGATTTCATATTTTGTAACACTTCAATGAATTTTTGATTAACAAAGTAACGATTTCAAAGTGAACAATGGCAACTCTGTATGGGATGGAATTATCTCCAGCACACGAAACTCTGTATCAGAAATTCTAAAGATATGCACATTTTAAAATTATTTTGCGATATTGCTGTTGAACTGAATTTTATGGTTTGAGTACGTAGAACATGATATTTAATTAATAAAGGTAACACACAAAACATTGGACGTAATTTAAAATCTGAAACTTTTGAGATTTTTGTTTTCCTTTTCTCCTTTAACTCTCAATAAAGCACATTATGCTTTTATGAACAAGGATATAAATTAACTGTTTTTGCTGTATTTTTTCCTTGCATTTTGAAAAAATGCTTTTATAAAAATAATGCACAATAAAATTTTGGACCTGCTTCCTATAGAATAGCAAGCAGTGGATTATTTTCAAAGTTATGGGATCCTAGCATCACAAAAGTGTGTATTAAAACACAGGATTAGGTCACCTGAAAATGGTCAACAAAACAAAGGCCTGAACAATTACCCACAGGAAATTTGTACTAATAATGTTTTAAACAGAGCTTATGGTAAAATCGGAAGGCTTACAAGGTAATAAAAAATGAAAAAAGCTTTTTAATGATGTGCAAAACGTAGCAGTTCAAATATGAATTATATAGTAGACATCACAAAAGTATCATAATGCATTAGCAAATGAGAAAGTGCAAAAAAACTTACTTGTACTGTTTCTGAAATGTTAATAAGGTATGATAAAAAATGTCTTAAATCTAATATAAAAATGTCTTAAATCTAATATACACGTTTTTAATCGAATAGAAATAAATTTCTTTAAAAGTTTATTATAGAAACACAAGACAATGACAATAAAATTTAAAGAGAGGGGGAAAAAAAACTTACCTGCACTGTTGCAATCTATACATGTTACTGTGAAGGACCAAAATTAGAGAATGTGGCATTCTCCAAATTTGTCGGTGAAAGTCAGAATATTTGGTTCTTGTACATTCAGACCATTACCAGTTGTTATTGCAATAAATAAGAGTATGTAACATCCATCACATATTAATTAAACTTATCATTGATGTTTTCTTTTCTCATTCAGAATGTACTTTTTTTTAAAAATTCAACAGTTTATTTACATGTGCTAAGATTTACTTGAGATTTTTCCTATTTTGTATCATAATATGTTTGTATCATAATATGTTTTAATAATAAAGTATGATTTAAAAACGCAACAAAATATTTTTATTCAACATTCCACATCAGTCAGCGCACGGTGAATCTCTACATTTACCAGTGTTAGTGAGAAATAGGACATTTAGAAAACATTTCGGGCATACTCTAAGCGACTCGGTCAATGTTCGCATTCTGCAGATTTCGGTCTTTCACATTAATAATATATATATCATTCACATAAATATATATATATATATATATACACATACATACATACGTTACCACTAAAGTGCAGATTAACTGGTTTGCTTCCTTAAGGTGTGGAATCAAGAGTTTCCCACATTTTACCTATGTAATGTGCATATTAATGGTTTGTGTACTGTTTAAGTTCAAAAGTTTCTCTCATTTTCTTTCCCTCCACTTTGCACATTACCTACTAGTCTCTTGCTAATCTCTTGCCTACTAGGCGCTCTTTAAACTGAAACTAAGATCTGTGTTTGAACAGCAGCAACATTTCCGTATGCTTAAATTACCATAATTTATTTTTCGATATCTAAAAAATCAAGTTAATACAATCAAACAATCAACAAATTAGTTGATGGAATCAATCATCGATCAATTAAAAACTATAATAACAATAATAATAAAAAATAAAACAGTTTAAAATTTTATTATAATTAAGGAAATGCATTTGCAAATATATGATAAAATTATATTCGCTTATTAGTACAATCTAAAGATTGGTGACACTTTGAATTACATAGCAAATGGATTTTGCAACAAGCACATCTATTTGTGATACATTTAGATTTGCAGTAACATTTTCTGAAAATATGCCCAATCAACAATTTAAAAGTTGTGGCTGTTTTAAGCGTACAGAAATGTTGTTGCTCAGCATCGATCTTATTTTCACTTTAACAAGTGCCTAGTAGGTAATTTGCAGATTATCTAGGTAATTTGAGAAATGAAACATTTTTTTTTGGACTTTTAACTGATCACCTTAGTTAATCTACAAAATAACTGATTTCCACACTTAACTGATAATAACACACATAATGAGTATGTGTAAAACATAAACACAGAAACATAAATCCAACACATATATTTTATAATTTGAATACAATTACTTCACTAATTGCTATACATGAATATATACAATGACAAAAAAAAGTTAAAGATGCTTAAAAAAAACTACTTGTACTATTTTATACACAGGACGCTCATTAATTTCACCTCAGAGGTTCTCAGAAAAGAGTTTGAATTACCTGACATTAAGAGAGAGAGCTAACTTGAGAAGTGTATCACTGAAGATGAAAATTCTCCTAATATGCATAACCCCAGAAAAATACTATGCTATCTAAAATCAAACATATTAAAAAGCAATAAAGACTTATCTTAATCTTAAAATGAAGTAGAAGATATGCAGTAGAAACTAAACTTTAATTAAAAATATTAATTACACTTTGGGGAAAAACTATAAAATACATGTTTGGTTTTGTTCCTTATGCCTACATTTTTCAGCCAGCTTCTCGATTTGAAGTAAACATTTCAATTCATTTTCAGGGGAAGGTTCAATCTGAATAAATGCTTTCAAAATTTTTATAGAGTCCATTATGGCTTGATCATTAGGACACTTAACAGTCTATTCATTCTCTTCTGAATCTGATAAGGTCTCTTCTGTTTTATTTTCTTGGATAGTTTTTATTATGCCATTGTTCGTTCAGTTTTCTACAGACTTTAAAGTCTTCATCTACTCTTACGTAATCAGAAAAAGTAACACTATCATATTGAAGTTTTTTGAAATCTTCAATACGATTCTCTTTGGCATGCACGAATGTAGCATGGTGAAAGCAATTACTAATTTGCTTTCTTTAAATGTATCCCATTGGGCATGTAGATCATTTATAGCTGCCAGCGCAGTAATGCCATAGTTTTCAGCCCTATCTAAAGCAAAAATGATCTGCTGTATGAGTCTCTTATGATAATTTGTTTTAAGCCTTTGCACGATTCCTTGATCTATTGGTTGTTGCTTTGCAGTTGTGTTTGACAGCAAATATTCAACCTGCATGAAATTAGTTTTGGAATCTTATTGTGGCAGGTTGCATTATTCACAAATAAGAGAATTTTTATGATTTTCTCTTGAAAACTATTCATCTACACCTTTTAAACAGTTACTGAAGACGTCTCATGTCATCCATGATTTTGTATTGGATACATAATCAACTGGCAGTTTTCAAATTCCTTTAAAACACAGAGAACTTTCGAATCACTAATAATTTAAGCTTTTCATTCCCCTCCGTATTAGCACAAACTAAAGATGTAATCCTCTGTTTACTGCTTTTACCTCCTACAAAAGCATCTCCTTTAAAATATCTTGTTTGGCTAGAGTTTATGAAAAAAATGCAGTTTCATCCGCATTAAGAAATATCTTTCAGCAGGTAAGTAGAGAAGAATCCTAGCAGTTTCTTACAGAAATGAGTACATACGTCTTCATTTACATCAGACCTTCGGTCACATACGGTTTGCTAAGATACATTGTGCTTTAACATAAATCGAAAAATCCATTCATTTATAACCTTCAATCATTTGACTTGCCAATTCATCAGCCTTCATCTGCAGTAGGTGTCCATTTACCAGAAAATTTTGAGATCCAGCTTCCTGGAATCATAGCAGTAGAGCTTTTTTTAGATCTTAGGACACATTTCTCATGCATTTCTTTCCTTAGCAAATTCAGATTTTTCAAATGAATCTATTTTTGTTTTTCAAATAAGCTGACAAAGTACTTTTTTTAAAAAAAATTCTGTAGTCAGTTGCTAACTTTGTTTTGCATTTTACATTCTATACTTTCTTTAAAATTTCTACCTTTGTTTCCAAAGTTAAGAGTTTTGTACTTTCAACGTGTAGAAAACCTGAATTTTTACACATCCCCACCACACATGGAGGAAGAAAAACTACATCATATTAACTTGTCTACACTGCAGGCATAACTGATGCAGCTCTCTCGAATCTGTATTACAGACTGGTTTTCTGAAACTCAGAAAATTGATAACAAATACAAATTATTCTCCTCCTACCCCGACCCATTCATAAAGGGTTCTGAATGAATTCAAGGAAACAAGTTATCCCAAGAGGCTTTGTCCATTAAGCACTGATAAGAGGTGAACAGTAATGTTTAGCAGAAATGCAATAGTCTAGGACAACACAAAAAAGAAATACAGATGATTTTTGACATAGAAAATAATAAATAAAACATGTATTTTCTCCATTAAATAAGGAAAAAAGATGTTTTTTTAATCAAATTTTTAGTTTGAATTAACCGAAATGATAAAAATTTAGCTCAAATTAATGAGATATTTTCAATGTTAATTCCAATACAAGTTTCTGGGAGCCTCTAGATTAGTTTGAATTAACACGCATTCACTGTAGTAAGGAGGGAAAACTTTCTCTTTGCCTCTCTCTATATGTATATACATACATACATTGACAAATACAAGTGAATTGTATCTCTACCTTTTTATATTCATAAAGGTAACAATTAATACATAACACTATGACTCTTTAATCATAGCATTATATTCAGAAAAATGATACATATTAATAATTTAGAGTTTTCAAATAGGAAACTTAAAAATCTTTTTAATGAACTGAAAACATTTAAATAATAGAAGTAGCAATACAATTAATATAAAACACAATGCACTAATTTCCAAGTTTTTTTTGTAGTTTTATTTTTTCTGTTCTTTAATGAAGAAAAATCTTCAATAGATTTTCAAAATTTGTTTATTGTTCAATTTATATCCTGTGGAGAAAATAGGCTATGTGTGAAAATTTTTCTTGATGAAATGAAGTCTTGAAAAAATGAAGTCTTTAGTCTTGAAATGGGGATCTTGAAGCATATTACTATAAATGTCCAATCACTTTAGATGGCTCATTAACTTTTCTAATTATTGCCTCCAAATATTATCACCCTGTACAATTTTAAAGAAATAAAATAATGAAGAATCTGCATATATGTATGTACGTTCCTCATATTGTGAAAAAAATTACGGTACCTAGAGCAGTCACATTTTAAATAATCCTCCAAATGAATATGTTAACTGAAAGGCTAAATTTGTTTTATTATTTATTTCACATTTTGGAAAATTTCAAAGAATTTTTTGTTAGCAAACTCTATGATTTGAAAGCGAGCAGTGACAACTCTTGTCAAAATAAAACATTTTTATCTCCAGTGTGTGAGACTGTTTCCATTAAAAAAAAAATGTAAGATATTTATCTTTCAGTTTTAATTAATCAACTTGGCTCTATAAAAGCAATGTTTCATTGCTGCCAGACCATTATGTTACATCTTGCCCTCTCAAGGAGGCATTGCGCATGAGGATTCCTGAAGCTGACATTCTTTATAAAAGCTTTTTCATCAAGCAGCTGTCACAGTCCAAGAAGCTCAGAAGCATTAGGACTGAATTCGAGTAGTCCATAATAATAGTGTATTGACATCAATTCACAGAGATATAAAGCATCCATGCAAACTAGTTTCCAGTGGCTGCAAGAAGTCCATCTTGAGTCAATGTGCAAATTAACATTAGACTGGCAACACACAAAACAAATGTAAATATATTAAAAAAAAAGTGTAAATGTAAATGATACATTTACACTTCCCATTACAGTATCTCATATAATGTGTAAGTGCCCATAGCACATAGAGCTATTCTTTGAGGGGCACCGATCATAGTAACCGTAACTTGTAGTCCAACAATTTAACATACTTATGTGCCTGCAATGTAAATAATACAGTTTGTATGGCATTAAGTATAATCTAAGTTATTTGTGCATGTAGAGCAATGTGATAAAAGGTATTGTGCAAATCAGTTACGAATATTGCTCTGTATGGAATGTATTGTATTTCATGTATAGAATGCAGAATTAAAAGCAAAATCCATTTCCAAACCACACACTTTGTATATTATAATCACAGCAATAAGTAACAAACATATGTTTCCACATTCGGCAAATTGTTTTTAATGTGTATTTTTGACAGTTTGTTAAAGCTTTTGTATCAAGAATTATGTTGTACATAAGAGGTATGCTATCAAGAGTCTATGTTTGTACAGGGTGGGAGAGCAGTTCGCTTATTTTGAAATAAAATAACAGAAAAAGTAATACATATAGATATTTGATTCTTTGAACAACATCATGTACAACATGTAAAGTTTATATTCACACTGTTTTAAAGATACTATCAAGCAGATGACATTCATTATTGTCAACACACTGCGTTAATCGAACTCGGAAGATTCATTCATCTCTTTCCAGCACACTGATGGATACGTTGGCTACAACTTGACGAATGTTGCATTTCAAGTGAAACGGTGTGTTAGGACAATTATTATAAATAAGTGATTTTAGATAACCCCATAGAAAATAATCGATTGTGGTGGTGAGTGAAAATAGTCTCTCAAACAGATGAAACATCCTGGGAAGTGCTGCCGCAAAACACTCATCGACACACAAGCTGTATGCACAGTTGTATGTTCTGAATGTAGAGGATGCTGATGTAGTTGTCTAGGGTTGAGGACTCCAACAGCATATATTCCGCTCATTTACCGATTCTGAAAGATGGACGTGTGCCTCATAACTGAAGAAAGCAAACACGCTGTCAGGCATCGCAAGAAGTGCTTCACATGAATGTTATCTAACAATAAAACTATGTGGATTAAGTTCCTGCACTATAGCCAATATGTAGGGATGAAATTTCATTTCTTCATGAAAGATTCGCCTCGTGGATCAAGCGGACAACCCAAAAGCAGCAGCATGTTTCTGAGCAGACAGCTTATGAAATAGAAAACAGAAAGCCTTACATGTCTATGTTTTATGGTGACCTTGCTGTTCGTGGAAGCCCAGGTTTCCTGTTATGCACATCACCAGCTTCCCTGACACTGTTTACCAATGAAACAATCGACTGGTGATCAGGAACACAACAATGTGAGAGCAATACTTAAATGGGCACGGCATGAACGTTGCATGGCGATGATTGAGCGACCGTTACAAAAGTATGCCTTGACAGCAAACGCCAGCTCCTCCTTTGACCATTCCATGATGCTAAATGAACCAAACAGGCTAAAATTTTACGCCCCGGTTTCTCGACTGTGCCTACCCCCACCTTTTTCGAAGCAACTGTCGTTCCAGGATAGCAAATTTAAATAAGCAAATGCAACATATCCGTCGATGTGCTGGAAAAAGTTGAACGAAACTTCCAAGTTCGATTCACAGTGTGTTGACAATAATGGACACAATATGCCTGATATTATCTTTAAAACTGTGAATATACACTTTACATGTTGTGCTTGATATGTTCAAAGAATTAAATACATATGCATTAGTTTTTCTTTTATTGAATTTCGAAATAAGCAAACTGCTCTACCCCGCCCTGTATAATCAACAGCAATGTTCAACATAATGTGTAGGTGATACTCATAGTGTATTAAGTGTAGCAATGGATATCGTAGTCTTCAATGCGATGTGTATTATAAAAATTATAGTTTACTGAGTATGTTATATACAGCAATGTGTTAATGTGCAATATAACCAGGAGAATGTTTAATTACAAAGTTATTTTTGGTACGTTTTCAGAGAACTGAAAAATTTTGCAACAAGCCTTTAGCATAATGTTATTGAATCAAAAGTAGTATAGAACGTATTCTATCCTCAAATTTGTTACTTGTATTTCGTATATTACGAGTACAGCATAAAGTAACGATCGTGTGTTTCTGCATTGTGTAATTTTGCTATTTATTTAAGCCTGTTGAATCAAAAAATTATGTTATATATTCAATCACATTATTAAGAGTCTATGTTAACTGATCACAGTAATGTTCAACATAATGTGTAACATAAATTACATAACGTAATATATACACAAAATAATAAATACAGTGTGTATTTTCTCCGTTAAACGAGAAAAAAGAAAATTTTCCTTTTGTCAAGTTTTTGGTTTGAAATAAAATGATAAAAATTTAGTTCGAATTAAAGAGAAATTTTAAAATTAAGTCCAATGTATGTTTCTCTGAGCTTTGGATTAGTTCAAATTAATTAAATTCGAATTAATGAGCGTCCACTGTACATATACACAATCTGTCACAAAAAAAAATATATATGCAACCAGAAGGAACGAACTACTATCATGAAACATATACGTAGTGCATGAGGAGATAAACAAATGATTATAAATTCAGAACAAAAAGATTGTTTTATTAAGAAGTTATGGCATGATAAAGGTTACAAATCAGTAAGTAATATAGCCACCTTTGGCAGCTACACAAGACAAAACAAGGTGTAGCATCAAATCAAGTAGGTCATCTATGACCCCCTGTGGAAGATCACACCATAATCCTTGAAACTCAGCATTTAATTCTAAAATATTCGGTACGGCTGCAGTTGTCTTCCAAGCATATCTCAAATGTGCTCTACTGGTGAGAGTTCTAGTGAACTGGCAGGTTACGGGAATATATCATACCCTCAAAGACATTACTGGGAGAGCCGCACAGTATGTGGATGAGTGTTGTCTTCCTGATAAATGGCACATGGGTGACTTGAAAGCATACACAGTACAACCAGCATTAAAATGTCCACATAACTGCAAGCCTTCATAGTGCCTTGAAGAATGACTAGAGGTGATCGTGTGTCCCAAAAATCACTGCTCACACTGTCACACCTTGTGTAATTGCCATATGCCACTCGACAACAAATGCTGTATTGGAGCGCTGGCCTGGTCGCCTCCACGTGTGTGCGTTGGTCATCAGCACTGAATGAGAGTGAATCGAGGTTAATTGCTGAAGATCACACACCTTCAGTCGCCCACACTCTAGCTTGCTTGAATTTGGCAAAAATCCAATCAACATTCCCTACAATGTGGGGTCAGTGGCAGGTGCCTTAATGGATGTCAGCAACATATACCAGCATCAGCCAGTTGTCTCCGAATGGGTCCCCTTGATACCTGAAAGGTGGTAAATAGCATCGAACCGATGCTAGTGATGTTATCGAACCGATGCTAGTGATGTTATCGGTGCAGAAATGGCCCTCTTATGATCCTCGCGCTCATTTGTATTCCTGGGATGTCCCCTTCCATGATCCACTGTCGCCAACACCGAGCAGCTACCACATCGCTCTGACTGAGGTGGCACCTGATGGACCAACCTGCTTCTCTGAGGCCTACTACATGCCCCTTCTCAAAGTCTGACAACTATTCTGCCACTGGTTACGTCTCAGAGGCATCTCTAGTCACAATACCAATAAGTTGATAAGACTTCTTTGAATAACCCTACAGCATAAGCAATCATGCTTTTACAGCTGCACATCTCATACGTGCATTGTGTGCTTATCCTTGTCTTACTGGTGTTGGAATTTAAATCATTTTCATATCTCTTACCAGACTACATTCTTGCTGAGTTTCATGACTGTGGCTAGATTTCTTCTGGGTGCACATATTTTTTTGTGACAGTGTATTTATATCTATACTACAATCATGAATAAAAAGTCTAGATCCAACACATATATTTTATAAGCTGAATTTAAATAATTTATCATGAAAAATTTAGAACTTTTTTTATTATTATTTTAAAATACTTGAATAAAATTCAGCAATAATGTTATACAACTGTCATATTAAATCTAAAAAATATTTATTAATCCAACAAATGGCCAAGCGGTACACACACATACATGTATGTGTTAAAAAATATTTGTCATAGTACATTTAGGTATACTGACTCGTGTCTGGAATGATGTCCAGACAATTAGGATAGTATAAATATTGGAAAAAAAGAATTAAGGCATGATGATGAAGGATAATTATGGAATTATGATCAAGAAAATACTATTTATTCACAGCCTTTAGGGGCAAATCTTTGACCATTTGGAGGGTTAATATCATTGACAAGAAAAAATTTTAAATACAATTAATTTTACTCACTACTTTCTGTTGTAAAAGTTGTGAAGTGCTAGGCTTAGATTCCATTGACTAATACCTGAAAAGCCAAAATTATTGCAATCAAATATGTCACACCACTGCTAAACCATTCACTCACAAGCACAAATTTATGATCTGAAATAAAGAAAATTAACTGGATTTTGAGAACAAACAAATTTCCACATTTCGCTAACAGATGTAATACTGGTTTAGGTTCTGTGAGAGTTTCTGCAGTTTTCAATTATGTCATCCAGGCCTACAACAAATAACCAAAGCCATTAAAGATGGAGTCCTACACTCAATTCTTCCTCTTCCCTGGGTATCAGATATGTCTAAATGTACCTTTGCCAATTCCAGCAAAGTTTTACAACAATCACCTAAGTTGGGTGTTTTTATGATAATAGGAATGATGAACTTTGAGATAAGATTAATTTGGTGATTTTTTGAAAAAACTCTACGGTGCCAAGAAATACCTTCCTTTATGTCATCTTTGCTATTTCTGAAGCTGGAACAAAAATGTAGAACTGAGAACTGAAAAGTAATGCAAATCGTTTTAAAAAAGGGGAAAGTTTAAAAGACAGATAAAATATATAAACAGTAAAACTTATATTTTGCACTAATTTTCAACACAGTAACATCTATTTTAGAGTACCTTTTTCTTTATCTCTCCCATGGCTTTATAAGACACTTGCAGATGATTAATTTGACTTCTTCAGAAAAATCAATTCACTGGTTTTTATCACTTGTGATGTACTTCACAAAAATGTTGAATTTCTTAATACTGTAACTACAAAGCGATAACTGGTAAAATGTTCTTTGGCTTAGTGAAAATTCAGGAAAACAGTCAGGAATTCTTGCACTAGATTCTGAGTTACGATTCCACTCAAGAAGTTTCTAGGCCAAAACTCTAATCAATTGTTCACAAATACGAAGCCACTGCAGAAGAACTTTCTGATTACCCTGCACAACCCACCAGAAAGTTGTAAAAACATTTTGGCCGGCGTACAGTGTCAAACCTATGCAATTTTTTTTTTCTGAAGTGAAAACACATTGCTGTAGACAAAGGATGAAAAAAATGTCTTTATTACTGATGTTTCTTGCTTTTTAAATTTTATTGACTGATTGCTCTCATACGGAATTCTTCGTGTGCCACCATTTTGAAAATGGCTATTGCCTTTCACGCATTAACGTGAAAAATTAGTCAACTTCGCAAATTCAGCAGAGTACAGATAGTCAGAAAGTACAGAAATCTCTTAAAAGACATCTTATGTTGTAAAATAGCTCAGATATATACTTTGCCTGTAAACTTTGTCATCAATTTCTTGGCCTCCCTTTCCCTAAAATCTGTTACTTTTATAACATTTACTTATCCTCGGACTAAAATAAAAAACTATGCTCACTTTTTTTTTTAATATGGGGAAAAAAAAACCCCGTTCTTTTGAAAGAAAATCAAACCAGTTATTTTTCTTTTTCAGGAATTTATGATCATACACACAATGTTTATGTCACTGAAAATAGATATTTGTGACAGATTATGATTGGCACTGTACGCTACACACATAGCAGAATTCTTACACTAGATTCTGAGTTACGATTCATCTGGTTTAACAAGGGATCAACAATATTGCAATATAATTATACATAATACAGTATATGTTTTAATGTCCAAAACTCAAAATATACAAAAATTTACCATTACTTCATGCTTTGCCTGATGTAAACTATCAAAGTAAGACACTTTATAATGATTTTTCAAAAAACTGATGCTTTTCATGGATCAAAGACATACTTGCTATTTGGAGATATAACTGTGAGTAGCTATACTTTATGATTAGTTTCTAATACAGGAACAATTAGAAATACCAATGATTTTCCTATGCTAAATAAAGTATTCATAAAGTAAAAACCATTTAAAACATATATAAATATATAACAATCTTAATACTAAAATTCGCAATTTAATTACCTGTGGTAAAAAGAAAGGATTATTATTAAATTATTAACACGATGAAATCAAGAAAGAGTATTTTTTATCTCAGAAGGGTCCAAAATATCCCAGAAGATGAAACAGATATTTTGCGTCAAATCACTATAAATGGCTGTATCACTTTTCAAATTAGCGTCACCAAATATTATCGCCCTGTATTACATTTAAAGAAACTAAATAATGAAGAATCTGCATGAATGTATGTATATTTTTTGCAATGTGAAAAAACAATACCCAGGGCTATCAAATTTGAATCTCTCCACTTGAATGTGAGTACCTGGAAGCCAGAATCTTGAATTTCGAAATTATTTTACTATTCATTTCATATTTTTTAAACTAATGAATTTATGACTAAGAAACTCAACAATTTCAAAGCGAGCAGTGGCAACACACTGTACGGCATAAAATATTTTCACCTCCAGCGAGTGAGACTGTGTATCAGGAATTTTAACAATATGCTGTTTTTAAATATTTTTAGCCCAAATGCTCTCTAAACATGTATGTTGTATGTCTAACTAAAAAGAAAATAAATAAATAAATAAATAAAAAAAAAATCTGAAAGATTTCAGATTTTAAATTACGTCCAAAGGCGCGTTTTTTTAACGTTTCGTGTGCTACCCTTTTTTATTAAATATCATGTACTACGTACTCAAACCATAAAATTCAGTTCAAAATCAATATCGCAAAATCATTTTAAAATGAACATATCATTCGAATTTCCGTAAGTCTCGTGCGCTGGAGATAAAAATGTTTTTTTTTTTTCCGTATAGTGTTGCCATTGCTCGCTTTGAAATCATTTAGTTTGTTGATCAGAAATTCGTTTAAATGTTACAAAACATAAAATCGATAACAAAGCAAATTTCAAATTCAAAATTAGGGCTTCCAGATGCCCACATTCGCAGTAGGATTACGTCATTCAAAATTCAATGGCTCTAGGTTTTATCACAATGCGAGAAACATGCATACATTTATGCATATTTTTCATTTTTTAAAATTTAATGCAGAGCAATAACATTTAGTGGCAACAATTTGAAAAGTGATACGCCGTTTTTGTGTTTCCGACGCAAAATCGCAAAACGAAAGTAATAGTCCTTCGAGACTAAATCCCTTTGGACTAATAAAAAAATAAAAAAAAACTTTGCTTCGGGTGCAATATAAAATCAGACAGCTTTCAGAACTTTCACTTTCTTTAAGAATGTAAATATCATCCTAGTGAATAGAAGTTCAAGGAAACAGAGACTAAAAAAGTAGTTATAAAAATTTATCAAATAAAAGCTGTTTAAATACAAGCCTTCAAGAGCAGATTCAAAAAACAATCCCATTTAGAGGGTTAAACAAATGTTCTGGTCCATCAGCTGTTTTCAGACTGTGCATTCAAGCCTGCCTGAAATTTGAATTTTGAGACCACCGACCTACCAGATGGCTCAAGGCACAATCATTGCACTCTCGACCACAATTAATTCATAGACTTGATTTGATGTTAATGTAACAAGAGAGATAAGTCACAATAACAAACTTCCTAACAGAAAATAAAATTCTGATCCCTTTGAGGTACAGCTTGAGTATAGGACCCCATTGGCGATTTTCAGCTTGGCGCACTTTTCGGACGTTATTTTTCTGGTAACCCAGCGAATTCTAGAATACTGCATTTCGGCAACCCTGTCTGTATTTTCACTAAATCTTGCAAGGAGAAAAATAATGATGTATTTAACAAATTTCTAGAAATTGTAAGTGACGTAAACTGGGCAGAGTATAAGATTTCTTTGTAAATTTACCATAATTTTGTAAACTTTACTAAATTTCCAGCATTTCTTTACTTTTTTTTAAATGTAAACATGTATTCTGAACTTCTGTTTTCAGTTTTACAACTTAAAACTTTCATTTTCAATATTATTGCTTAAAATATGCCTCCATGTACTTGTGTATTTTCAAACGTTTCTTTCTTTTTAATTTAAAACAGTTTTACAACTTAAAACTTTCATTTTCAATATTACTGCTTAAAATATGCCTCCATGTACTTGTGTATTTTCAAATGTTTCTTTCTTTTTAATTTAAACATGCATTCTTAACTCCTATTTTCATGTTTTTAAACATGTATTCTGAACTCCTATTTTCAATTTTACAACTTAAAATTTGTTTTTTGCCGTATGACTGCTAAAAATATGCCTCAACTTATTTATTTTCAGTTTTACTATTTAAATATATATTCTAAACTTGTGTTTAAAATTTTTCTTGTTAAAATGTGCATTCTAACTTCTATTTTTAATTTTAACTGTTTTTCTAAGACTAAACTTGTATTTTCAATATTATTATTTAAAATATGCTCCTACTTACTTATGCACCTTCAAATTTGCTGTTTAAACATATATTCTAAAACTTTTTTCTGGTTAAAATGTGCTTTCTAACTTGTGTTTTCAATTTTAACTGCTTTCCATTCTTTGGCAAAATTTTTCGGTTGCCAAGCCAAAAAATCGCCAATGGGGTCCTATACTCAAGCTGTTCCAATTTTGATTTTTTTCAAATTGAGTAGGAAAACACTTCAGAACATTTTGGCCGTAATAGCATAATTCATCCAGCTTCTGATTGCTGAGAACAATGCACAAACTATACCAAATGGTGCATTATTATTAAAACATACTAATTATAACAATGATTTCTATGATCACATGAAAAATAAAGGTATTTTATCACAACTTCAGTAAAAAAATTTTTTTTTAATATTATCATGTAAAACATTGGCTATGATGATAACATAACATTTAATTCCAAAAGAAACATGGCTAAAAGTTACCTTGCTGAAATTCTAAGCAATCATAAACATCCAAATTAGGCAAAATACATAATTTATCAGGATTATACAAAATTGAAACTGGCATATTTCTTTTTCTTCAAATCATCAGTAATTAAAGAATAATACATACTTTTTGTTTGTTTTTCCCTATGTTATAACCACAAACATTACAATTTTTATGAAAAACAGAAAGTTTAATGTGCAAATTTTTAGAGAAATAAATGCAAAATTATCTATTCCTTATATAGCATTATTATCTAGCAGATCAGCATATTGCAAAACAACTTAGTAACTTGTTATATTGCCTGTTGATATTACATACTTTGCATCTTCACCCTTCCCTAAAATGCTACTTTATAATGCATAAATAAATTCCCTATAAATGATTCTCTAAATGTTTCCTCTATCTGTTTTAAAAAAAGGAACTGAAACATACAAAAATTAAACACTTATTAAATACCTTTACCATAATGAAGACTTCCAAATTTTCAAAAATCCAGCTGAAAATATATATATACTGAAATATAAGATTTCAATGCATATTCTACGATTCTTAAGAAAATCCTACGTATAAAAAATTCAAAAAACATAAGATGCTTAGAACAAAACAACACATTTTCTAAAAACCGAAGTTAAATTTTTACACATAACGATTTGAAAAATAATAATACAGATGAAAGTTCTGAGATATTAATCATTAAAGATAGCGTGATACAAGAAAAGAAAACATTCATATTAAATATTAACAACACAGACTTAAAAAAAAGGGCAGGAACAAAATACATACTTCCTAATTCACACACACAACAACATACGAATTAACTTCTAACGACAAGTTCAGGCATGAATTCCCAGCGTTGCCATTGACAGAATTAAAAACAAGCGTCTACAGAGAGAAGGCAAGTTTTGGGATTATGATCTGATCCTCGGATGCGCATCTCAGTTTGCGCATCATGTGACGTTTTCAGATACACCTAAGTTTTGTTTACAATGCCCGATATTTCACTTTGTTTCATGCTTCATTGATACGTGAATTTTGCTTTCAGATATTTATTCTGAGCTATTGGTTCAGTTTATTAGAATATAAAACTAAAAAAATCTGAAATGTTTCAGATTTTAAATTACGTCCAAAGGGACGTTTATTTAACATTCTGTGTGTTACCTTTATTTGTTAAATACCATGTTCTTCGCACTTAAACCATTATATTCAGTTCAACAGCAATATCGCAAAATAATTTTAAATTGAGCATATCTTTAGAAATTTCGGTACACGCTCTCACGCGCTGGAGATAAAAATGTTTTTCTGTACAACGTTGGTATTGCTGGCTTTGAAATCTTTGAGTTTGTTAATGAAAAATTCGTTAAAGTTTTAGAGAATATTGTTACGAATTTCACATTTATTTGGCTATTTATTTAGAACTGTAATTAAAATTCCTTTTTATTTTCCCGTGCAACGCACGCAGACGATTTTTGAAGAGAAAGCTACGTAAAAAAAAATAATAATAATAACATGCATACATTTATGCAGATTTTTCATTTTTTAAACTTTAATGCAGAGCGATAACATTTAGTGGCAACAATTTGAAAAGTGAATCGAGCATTCAGAGTGAATCAACGCAAAATCGCAAAACGAAAGTAATAGTCCTTCGGGACTAAATCCCTTTGGACTAATAACATCAGTTTAAATGAGCTAGATGATGCTACCCATGATCATTCAGGCAATGGATCTGAAATTCGCAGTTTCGCTTTAATTACGAGTGGAAACATCTTTCAGAAAACTATAATTTCAAAATCTTTCAACTGTTCTTTATATAAAAAGTATTTTTCAAATGCCAGCAATTTGTAACATAATTTGAAGAACATACATTCCAATAGAGCACATTTCTACTTCTGAAATATCTAATTCCAGTACAGATCATAATTAAGTTGTCAATGGTAATTCGATTTCAGATATCTTTGCTATTATAATTTCAAAAAACTGCCCTGATTGCAAGAAATGTTTCTGCATAAAATTGCATATGTCACAAGAAACAACATTGCTTAAAGCCAGTAAAAGTAAAGTTTTCGAATTTAAATGCAGTTTATGTAGTCGCCAGTTTAACAATAATAAAATTTTGCAAAGCGCCCGGTAAATGTAAACACCGCCAACATTCGCGATAATAGTTCAAACCTGGTAACCCGTCCGATGCAATAGATTCGTTTGTTGCTCTTAACGTTGATTTTTGTTTAACACCTTCGCTATTCGCATTTACAGATTTTCTTCACATATTTCTTATTATTTTTTCGGATTTTCACGTTATTTTTATGAATTTTTAACAATGAATAGATACAAACATTTTCATATAATTAGTGAAGTGTTCGGAGACAGAGATGCTTGTTCGCGGAAGAAAATAATGGCGAGAGGGGTGAATGATAATCGGAAACACGAATATTTTGATTTTTTTTGCGCCATATATTTAGAAAGTAAAAAAAATAAGCATGAGAAGAATATAATTTATTACTAAAAAAGCTTTCGTGTAATCAGATAGTTGCAATTCAGTTTCTATTTAAAATAAGAATTATTTGCTGATTTCATTTATGTGTTGATAATAGATTTTTATAGTTTTGGAAGTACTTTGAAATTATACAATGAAGATATAAACTATAAAAGTACTTTTTGATTTTATGCTTTTATAATTTCCTTAGAAACTGCACTGTTAAAAACACAAATTTTATAATATTGAAAGATATTCAAAGACAGATCCGAATTTTACTAATTTTTTCCATTAAATAGATAACTTTGTCAAGAAAAGAGTTCATTATTACAAAGATTTCATTATTAGATTATTATTTCAGTTCCGTTAAGCTTAATATTGTTACGAAAAATTCGGCGGTTACGCCTGTATGTAAGCTTTCCGGCATAGCACTAGGGTTGCCATAAAATAGTGTATGGCAGGGTTGCCAGATTGGCGACTTTATCGCCCATTTGGCGACCAAATCGGCGATATCCCATGGTCCAATCGGGAAGCTTCTAGAATAACTTCCTGTCGAGATATTTCTCGAAACGTGTGGAACTTAAAGAAAAACTATATAAACCCTTGCGTTTCTGAGAGC